>CAWUFW010004125.1:600000-985000 GCA_963921515.1 Calotriton arnoldi
TTTCCGGCAATTAGCTGGAGCAGCTGTGTTGCACAGGCAAGACTGGCTACATTCCACTTCATTTAGACCGAAAGACCATGAACAGAGAATCATTGTTTGGGGGCTCCCCAATCAATTATAACCAACACAAATACTGCAGGGTTGCTGGGAGTTCTTCAGCAGTATAACTGCAGGCATTTCATAGAGCCAGAGGTAGAGGACAATATTTGTACAGAGAGGGATGTAATTACCACCATAATAGCTAAATACCCTGATCAGCCCTACCGCCACCAGTATTCACAACAACAGGGCAAGGCACCACCACCACTGGCCTACCCAAAAGCAAGCACCATACTGAAAGGGTGGCACTCCATCCAGAACACAAATGCGTTCTAGACGACTGTGACTAATTTTAGGTGCTGGCCACAACATTCATCTGATCATTGACCAACACTCCTGTGGAGGGAAGAGCTCCCCTTGTTATAGATTTTGGAGCACTGTCGCAGCAGATACTTGAGTCCTGGCCCTAGTAAAATATGGCCATATGCTGGAGTTAATCCAGAAGCCATCGCCTACTTCCGATTAGTAAAGGTCACATCATCTGTTACAAGCCAAGATCCTCTCCTTGATAAAACAAAAAAGGCAATAGAACTGGTTAACAGATTCCAGGTAAATGGAGGTTTTTACTCTTGTTTTTTTTCCTTATCGGCAAGAAATAGGGTGAGTAGAGGTAACTTTAATGGTACAGTTGCTAAACAAGTTTCTCACAAAAAAATCATTTTGCTTGGTGTTTCTGCAACAAATACTCCAGCTTGTAAAGGGAGGCGATTTCATGACATTCTTAGACCTACAGGAAGCCTATTTGTGCATTTCCATCTACCCTAAACATTGAAAATATTTGCTTTTTGAAGTGGGCAGTCACTGTTATCAGTTCAAATGTCTCCCATTCGGCTAAAAATCGGCTCAAGTATATTTACAAAGTGTATAACTCCTATGGCCGCTTTTTTCAGGCAAACCATCAGATTTTTCCCTGCCAAGACGACTGGCTAATAAAGGGAAATTCATTCAATTTGACCAAAACCTCTACCAAAGCTTGTCTGCAGCTCTTTTCCTCAAGAAAGAAAAATCATCTCTAAAACCTCCAAAGAAAATAGTGTTTGAGGGCTATTCTGAATACTGTTAGAAACCAAGCCTTGCCTTACCAAGGAAGATTTTCTTGGTGAAGCAATTTAGCTAGACGACTGCAGGCAAATCAGAGATAATGTCATCTTGTACCTCTTGATCCCATTTTTCTGTCTTCAAGAGGCCATTCGAAGAGGAACTCGGCAGTCAGAGTGTTCAAGGCAAAGGCTCATTTGGCGATATGTTTAAAGTGGCACCAAGGATGAAAGCAGCCTTGCCATGGTGCACACAACAAAAGAACACTACTATAGGTCTGAGCTTTTTACAAGACAAATCCCAATTTATATTGACAACAAATGCCTCCATGGACGGCAGGGACACACCTACAGGACTTGACAACCAATGGCTGATGGACCACAAAGTAGACATAACTCCATATAAACTTATTGAAACTAGGTCTAAAATTCTTCGTGCCCAGCTTCAAAGGATAATCAGACCTCGTACATTCAGACAATATAACAACCATGGTTTAAGTTATCAGAAAAGGAGGAACAAGGTCTCCCCTTCTATCTGCAGAACCTCAGAAGTTATGGAACTGAGCCATCATCAACTCTTGCTGATGGCGGAACACTTTGTGAGGATAAACAGCGACTGAACCTACACTCTCAACAGAACCTTGGTAGACTGTCACGAGTTGAAGCAGGATCAAGGCCAACTAAACAATCTTTCACCATTGTGACAAACCAAAACTGAATCTATTTAGTTACTAATGTGAACTGCAAATGCTGTTTCTATAACAGGTGGCATGCTGCACTGTGTTTGTGGGGGAATGAGTTTTCATTAGCATGGTCAGGAACATTTGCCTATGCTTTTCCTCCACCTAACCTCATTTTGAGAATGCTGAACAGAGAGGAGAGAGTTATGCGTTTTCTTACTGATAGCTTTGTCGTGGCCCAGACTGTACTGATTCACAGAGCTTCTTCAGCAGGAGGACCCTCCAATTGAGCTGAAGCCATTGGTGAATCTTCTTTCTCTTGGCAAAGTCAAGTCCTACACTCAATCTTGTATTGCAGAAAGTTCTACACATAATTCTGGAATTGCTGAACTTGTCAGCATGGCTCCTGCACATATGAATTTAATTTCTAGACATTCTAGAGGAATACAGTAAAATGCTGCCTACAACTATAGCTTTTTAAGCCAACAAGTCTTATGAAGGCAAATGGAAACATTCTGTTTATGGTGTAACACTCAAGGCCATCCCTGTTCTTAGCATTAAGTTCCGGGAGAAGATTAAGAATGAAAGAACAAGAACTTCAGTTCTGTAAAACTGCTCTGAGACCATGGGCGTGTAGTTTCTAGATCTATCCAAATGTTCGCTCTGCATGTTTTATTTATGGGTCATTTACTTGATTAGTAAACTCATGTCTCCTGAATGCCATCTCATGTTTAAACTCAGTGTATTAAGCTCTCTACTCAGCAAAATTCCTTCTTGCACGCCTTAACTGCATCGAAGCCATCTCCAACCAGAGCAAAGAGCTCTTCAACATCGTCAGAGAGTTCCCCATCTCCTCTGACACCAAAACACCATCAACCCTTCCCAGGAACTCTGCGACACCCCAGCTGTCTTCTTCCATGACAAGATCTCCGCCATAAACAGAAACTTCGAACCCCAGTCTACAGACATTCACACCCACACACACAAACCCTGACTAACTTCTCACCACCTGGGACCAGCTTACCACAGAACACCACAGCAATCATGAACTCCATCCACTCAGGATCACCCTCGGACCCCTGTCCCCACCACATGTTCAGACTCGGAAGCATGAACATCAGCAGCGAGCTCCATCCATCACCATAGCCACCTTCCCCAAAGAATGAAAACGCGCGGAGGTCAAACCCCTTATCAAGAAACCGTCCTCCGACCCCAACAAGCTCAAGAACTACCGCACCCTCTCACTGCTCCGGTTACCCACCAAAGTCCTCAAAGGCCACCAACTCATCGAACACCTGGAGCACAACAGCCTGCTGGATACCTCCTAATCCGGATTCCGCATGATCGACAGCATTAAAATCGCCCTATTCGCTGCCACATCAAACCATCCTCGATCAGGGAGAAACAGCAGCCCTGATCCTCCTTGACTTCTCAACAGTGTTCGACACCATATTCCACCACACCCTCATCAAGAGACTTCATCACATCAGTATCTAAGGTAACGCCCTCACTAAGAGCCCAGAGTATCTGCCTACTTCCTTTCACCTCAGAACCCAAGAGCATCATCTGTGGCCGAGGTTTTATCCCTCGGCCCCACTCTTTTTAACACCTACATGATCTCCTCGGCCAACATCAAAAGAACCCATGGACTGAACATCCTATCCTACGCAGACTAAACCCAACTCATCCTCTTGCTATCTGAAAAGCCCTCCAACACTAGAGCCAACTTCCACAGATGAATTAAGAGCATTGCTGACTGGATGAGAAACAAATGCTTAAAACTCAACACTAACACAACTGAGGTGCTGAACTACGGGAACAACACCTCCCCACGGAATGACTCTTGGTGGCCGTCCGAATTAGGGCCCTCACCAGCACAGACAGACCATGCCTGCAACATTGCCATCATCCTTAACAGCAAACTCACCATGAAAAGCCAGATCAATTCAGTCTCGTCTGCTTGCTTCCTCGCTCTTCGCATGCTCCGGAAAATCTTCAAAGAGCTCCCCGTCAACACCAGACGAACTGTCACCCAAGCCCTTTTCACCAGCCGGCTGGACTACATCAACGTGCTCTGTCGGAATCACCAATCACATCTTGAAGAAACTGCAGACCATTCAGAACACAGCAGCCAAGACTCCCCCTGAACCTCCCCAAATGGACCCACATTACCCCCCACCTGAAGAAGCTTCACTGGTTCCCAATCCAGAAGAGATGTCAATTCAAGATGCTGATCCACGCATACAAAGCCCTCCACAATCAAGGACCAGCGAACATCAACTGACGCCTGAACTTCCACCTACCCACCAGACACCTGTGCTTTGCCTCCCTCCCCCTTGCGCACAACCCCTGCATCTGCCATAGCAACAATGGAGGACGCTCCTTCTCCCACCTTGCTGCCAAAGAATGGAACTGCCTCCCCCTTCACCTTTGTACCACACGCTCACTCTCAAGAGTTCAAGAAGGGACTCAAAACTCGGCTGTTCAACTGAACCTCCCACAGCAGCACACCTCAGCGACTGGATAGCCTCATGGCTGATTAGCTGCGCTTTACAAATCCTGTTGATTGATTGATTGATCATGACCTAGTTTATTGTGAAATCTGAAAATCAATAAAAAGAAAATTACTTAAAGATGTTGTTCTGAGAACAAATCCACTTTTTATCCCTAACCTGCAATCTGATTTTCATCTGATTGAACTGGTGGAATCAAAGACTTTTTGAAAAAGCAATGCATACATTTGATGTCAGAAATTGTACTTCAACAAAGCCAAACATTTTCTTAAGTTGGACCAATTATTAGTAGCATATAATCCTTCCCGAAAAAGACCACCTCTCTCAAAACAAGGGATAGCACATTGGGTGTGTGCAGCCATAACTTTCTGCCAGGCCACTGTAGGCTGTCCTCTCCAAACCTTTATGACTGTTCACTTGAGGAGAAGTGTTTAAACTTTGCAGCTTTATTTGCTGGAGTACCACAAAAATATATTTGCAGGGTAGCACCTGGAAGAAAAGGTAGACCTTTATGTAACGTTACTGACGAGAAGCAGCAATACAGACAATCAAGCAGTGAGAGAGGCAGTTTTCCACATCTGTTTCAAAAAGGTAATCCATTCTTTAGTACACACAGTTGACTCTATGCAAGTTTATTCCCTGTTAACTGCTACTCTAATTCAAGCATGTGAATCTTGAAAAGATCCAGTGCTGTAGAAGAAAAGTTAGGGATTAAGTTTGGGACATTTTGAAAAATGTGCGTAGGCTACTAATGTGGCCTCAATCTATTAACCGGATCTACTGATAGATTTTGGAAATAAATATTTATGACATCACTTGGTAGGACTACCATCCTTCTCTCAGGAAACACCACCTGTAAATTGATGTAAGGTTCAGATGATAACCTCAAACATTAAAGTTGGGCTCTTCTCATTTTCAGGATCGGTTTAGAGCAGTATACATATCTGTACATGGTGCACTTTGTGTATAAAATATTAATTCAATAGTATATCTGTCTTAGAGATCACTTTTGTGTTCATCTAATAAGTTTTACTGAGCTTGGCAGTACCAATATACCTGGTATTCTCTTGCCCTTCCACTGGAACCGCTTTTCTCTTTTATAAACATTTATGTTTGAATTGACTTTATAACAACCAAAAGTGGAACAACTGGTCTTGCAAGCTTTTGATTCTTAGATTTACCCCAAAGGCCCTGTAATATGTAATTCCATATCTCTAGAAAGATATCAGGTAAATAATACATATGGTTTATAGTTGGAAAGTGAAGTATCCTAAATCTGCCATGGTACATTTGTATAATGGTTTCTAGTTAGCCCTCGCATTAAATAGCCCGGTGATGTAAATATCTAGTGACAGTCTTTCGCAGATCATTAAAAATTGGCAAGAGTTTTATTCACAACCTTTTTTTTTATCTCCTGCTAATAGATATTCTATTAATTATGTTCTATAATTTCCTAAAATGTTTCTACACAATTCTGCCAAGAAGCAATTGTCATGTTTTTTTTTAGAAAAATGGGGTGGTGTTGGAAGGTTCGTAGTCTGGATGTAGTACGGAGCCAGCTTTAGTAAATATACCAGGTCTTTGCTCCAGTAGGCGTGCTAGAAAATAGCAAGCATCTTAATTTTGAGCTTAGCATTCAATTTGAGCCCCAGTGATGCTTTCAGAGCTGGCTTGGAATGGTCAGATATTCGCAAGCTCTAGCACATTTGAGTGTTTGATTGTTGGAGCCTTTGAAGTCTCTTTATTATTGTCTTTGGGATGACTGTATAGTTCACATCGCGGGAGTCTAAGCACCCCATAATAAAATATCTTGTTGGTCTGATGAGTGGTTTATAGGAGGGATGAATTTTGCAAAGCAGGAAGAGGTACATGATGACACCCTCTCGGGTGATTTAGTGCGCTATACAAATCAATATACAATAACATATAACCCTTAAACACGGTGTTATGTGGGTACACGAGTTGTTGAATCGAAGTTGATTCACAAGAGTTTTGTTTGCAGGGTGGTATAGTGAGTTGAGAGCTAGACTGAGTTGGGGGTAACTGAAGGGCAGAGATGCAGTGAATTTTCTCCAAAGACTAGAATTGCAGTCTTTTCTCTATTGGGCAGAGAAAGCTTTCTCACATCTTGTGTTGGATCAGGCCAACACTCTTGGGGATTTTGTTAATGCACCGTTTTTCTAGTTAATTGTAAATTTGAGTTTCATCTGCATAATCTGAAAATGTACGATCTGGTATTGTACTAGAAAACAGTACAAGGGGACAATGTAACTTTTAAACATTAGCGGAGTGAATATGTAACCTTGAGGACACTGCAGTGTGATCCGCATAAGGGTGATTTGAAGGAGTCCTGTTAAGACTTTCGAAGTCCAAAACCTTTAATTCAATCTGAATAACAGTATAACACATGTATAACTTTTCACCCTGATTGGTGGTGTAGGATTTCAATGTATCTTTGTATCTACAGCTCTTTCCTGAATTTTGCTTGGATATGAAAGTTTGGAGACTGGATGATCATTTTCCAGTAGTGTAGGATTCTTTGGAGTGTTTATTATGTGTGTCAAATGACTGAAGACTAAGGGCCTGATTACAACTTTGCGAGTATGGCAGGGAACTGCCATGCCAGCTGCCACACTGCCAAAGCCGTACTGACACCGCCCGCCAGATTAGAAGTCTGGTGAGCGATGCTTTGGCAGTCCCAGGCAGTGAGCCTTAGAATGGCACTGCAATGGGAATGCTAAAGCAAGTTCCTGCAAGGCATGGACTGTTAAGTTCATGCCATGCAGGAACTGGGCATGCATGCAGACAAGGGGGCACACCTTGTGCCCCCCTGCATGCATCCCCATGGCTCTGAGGCACCAGGGGCCCCTGTAGGGCCCCCTTAGTTTCCTTACTGCCACAGTTTTCTTGGCGGACTCAATGCAATAAAAACTGTGGCGGTGAGGAAACTTGTTATATGCTTGGCGGTGCCACTGCGGCACCGCCTGCATGTTACAGGCCTCAGACCGCTGCAAGACCACCAAGGATTGCGTATCCCTGTGGTAGCCGCTGTCCCATGGCTGTCCGACCGCCCAGCTTGTAATAGGGCAGTCGAACTGCCGGTGCAGCAGTGCCCACTCTGCCACACTGGCTACGACTGCCCATCGGACCGCCCTAGTCCTAATCAGACCCTAAGCCTATGGATGGAGAGGAATTCATTGGAGTTAAGTGGGTCAAGGGGAAGGTAGCGTGGAGATGATGATGGCTGTTAACTGTTGAATTAGAAATAATTGTTTATAGATCTTTTTAGCGTTGAGCAGGAGTGCACAGAACTTATTTAGAGCTTCTGGGTCCAGCGTTTCATAATAGATTCTTAACATTTCCTTTGTTTTTATTTGAAGAATCAGTAGTGCTTTTGACCAGATAGACATTTTGCTTTGACTCTTCCAATGGTGTTTTGGTACTTAACCTGCAAACCCCTTTCACTAATTTTTCGAAGACATTTGGTCCATTTTGAAGTTTGAGTTATGCCACCACATTCAAAATTATAGTATTATTTTTCATTTGTTACAGATGGCAGTTGAACCAGGAATGTTCAGTGTTCAGAGTTTTTGTGCTAATCTGCTGATTTTAAGGTCCACTCTAAAATTTCATCTTGGAATGTGGAGTTTTATTCTTGTGCAGTAAATCATTGCAATAATGAGTTCTTTGAATTATTCATCCAGCTTACTTTCAGATTGTTAAATGATGAGTAAGATGATAATGGGTTTTTCATGTGTGTTGTATGGACACAGTAGATCAAGGAAACTCTCCTCACCCTTTTTTGGCCTTTCTGTGGATCATTTTAAATCATGGAGGATGAGATTATTAAAAATTACAATTGATCGATCATGTTTTCATGATTTGATGTGACCAAATAAGTAACATTTGTTATCAGAAATAAAAAATTAATGTATACCTGTATCATGTGACTATTGATAAGCCTTGATTGGAGAGCTGGGTTTGGTTCTCTATGGTATTTCTGTTCAAGTAAGAGAAATGAGCAAGTTAAATGTGTGTTCTACGATTTTGGTAGAGATGTTGAGGTAGAAACATGCAGGAGAGACCAGTGTGAGGCAGCGCAGCAATTCTGCTTATGGTTACAATATATTGTAATCAGTGTCTTGGGCTAGTTTGGGAATGGGGGTGGGGGGAGTTGTGAGGTTTTCGAGATTGTGGTATAGTCCTCCTGATCCTTGTCAGTTGTAGTTGGCCTGTTGATTTGTCGTTGTGATTGGTGGGAGATGGTTCGATGGGTTTTTTCACATCTGAGGCACGGACGAGCGTTTCATACCTTTACATTGGGTATTATTGATACCTTTAATTTACAGCGCTGTAAAACGTAAGATGCAAGCACTGTATAAACCCAAGTTATTTTGCATTACAAATGCAGGAATTCACTTTCTAGAGCGCTAACTAAAATAGATCTGCATGTATATAGCTAAACACATATCTAATAGAGCTGGAAGGGTTAGTATTGTAGCACAATCGTATTCGAAAGGCGCATTGCAGTCACAAAGCGTGCAGATTGGTTAAGCAGCTTTTATTTTGTATCGTCTGCATCCTGGCAGGAGGATATACTGGGATTCTAGATGCATGCAATTCCTGTAATACACCCTTGAGCGAATGATGTACTCAGTCATGGAATTCCTGACTTAAGTGTGGATAAAGGAGTCACTGTTCTTTTTCCAAGTTAGGTTGTAAATGACATAACTTCATCACCCTAGATAGCTGCTTTTATTTCGAGCCTGTACCCTTAGTTCAAGGCACTGACTGACCCAAGTTAAAGCTGGTAAGGGGGCGGGGGGGTGTAGGTGTGAGGCGCCTTATTTAGAATATTAGACTCAGACCAGAAAATTGTCCTTCATCCTGTAGAAGGCAAACATGCAAACTAAAACAGCGCTTGAGTATTTTATCAGTACTTCTTAGTGGCTCCAGCCAATGGTTGCATATCGATTTTGAAGGGTGGAGTGCAAATCCTTGAGGAATCCATGTGCTTCAAAATAATAGTGGTATAGGTCACCCTTTATCTGAAGCCAAGTCTTGCCTTTCCCAACATGGTGGCCGCTTCCTGTGCATGTTCTAGCTAAAGCTAGACTGTGTCGAATGCAACAACTGCCCCAATTAAGTCTGGTCCATAGACTGCCACAATTTCAGGTTCCATTCAAATGGGCCTTTAATACCTATAAGCAGCATTTCACTCCTGTGGACAAAGCGGATCTCGCATTGGCACCGGTCATGCTAGACAGCAGGCTGCATTACTGCACTCATGAGCTGATCAGAAGGTTTGGAAAAGCTATAGGAGGCAGGATCTGCTACAAGGAGGTTTCATTTTCTGTTTTTAAAGCACAGGACTGACCAATGCCAATTCATGAAGCAGGAGGCCTGCATCTTTATAAGAAGAGGCCTTGATGCTTGCTGTGAATCTGCGGGGGTGACCGTGGCAGCCACAACCTTCGTGATAATAGCAGAACGGGCACCCAACTTGGAAGAGAGTCAGTCGTGTTTACGTGTCTGCTAGCAATAGAAGCAATTGCTTATTTTGCAGAATTTCTGTGTTATTAACATTACAAGACGTACATTCACAACAACATTGCAGGCATCGACATTAACTGCATTTTATTTTTAATAGACCAATTCCTCATTTATCGTTTAAGTAAATCGCTGGCTATACATTCAAAAAAAGCATAATTAACAATCATATTGTGCTGTTCACTGGAAAGACAGGACTGAGCTTTATCTGTAGCCCTAACACTTTGATAAAAAAGAGGTCTCAGTCATTTCTTTCTTACGGTGGCATAACTCGGAGGGCCCATGGGAGAATAAAACAGATTCTCAATGCATTTCCACTAAGGATTACATAAGTAACCTCCATCTCCCAAGATTGGAAGAGCCATCACGAAGCAGAACAACATTTAAGTAGGGAACGTTAATGGCTGGTGATTTCATATAGTCAGTGGTGTCCTCTCTTCAGATCAGTTACTTTTATTTCCACATGGTTCTGCTCCGATCTGTCAGCAGCTTTATGAACTGTCGACCACAACATCGTTGTCCAAACCCTTACTAATCTTGACTTCTTGGAGACGGTTGTTAAATGGGTTTCATCCTTTCTATCCAGCAGAATGCAGGGTGTGGCCGTGCCTTTCTTCCTTAAGGACCAGACATTCAGTAGTGGGGGTTCCGCAGCAGTTTACCATTTCCCTTTATTATTTAATCTTTCCATAATGTTCCTTTCATCTGTACTCAATCATGCAGTAGCCCACTATTACACGTTTGGAGGTGATACTCCGTTTATTTCTGGACTCTCACAATCCACTCCCAGCAGTCCTGTCTTATTATAACATAACGTGTATTTTTAAAGGGCAAGTTCACCCACAGGCCTCTTCGCGTGGAATAACAGATGTTTATTGTTACCCAACTCAATGGGACTCATTTTATCGACCTCAGAAGGATGGAAGGCTGAGGGCACCTACCGGGATTTGAACCTGTGACCATGAGGTCGAACACAGGATCCTACAGTGGGTGCATTAGTCCACTAAGCCATCAGACCCGGCTTATGAGTATCTAGTAGAGAGGTTGAAGTATTTGCTGTTCTCTGGTGAATGTCTTCCAAGTTTCTTAAGTTAAATCCGGCCAACACAGAGATTCAATTTACATCAGCACCCCCTGCTATTTGGGAGCACATGTCCTGTCCCCTTTCAATGGATCCTACACAGGCCCTAGGTAAGGTGGTTCATAACCTTGGTGTCCTTGTCTACTCCAAGCTGGCTCTTGACCCTCGGATTTTGCAAGTCGACAACACCTGCTTTGCCCACCTGCATATCCACAGAAGAATCCTCCTGTTGGCAGCAGCCTTCACATTCTTGTGGTTAATGCATTCATCCACTCGTGACTGGATTAGGCAAACTCCCTACGTGGCTGTGCCAGATAAACGTCTTTGATGCCTCTAACTGGAACAGAATGGCGCAGCGCAGGTGGAAGCTATCACTACCTGATGGGTTTAAACCAACTCCAATCCTGAGGTCACTCCACTGGCTCCTGCTGGTCCAGAATCATGTTTAAAGCACTGGCAACGATTAACAAGACGGTCAACATTAACAGTCTATCCCTGCTAGCTAGTACATTTTCTCGTTACTGTCCAAAAACAAGAACGGGTTTTTTTGCAGACACATACTTTTTGACATCTGCGGCGCAGCTCTGGAACTCCTTTTCTTGCAGATTGCATGCAGAAACAAATCTTTGCTGTTTTAGGAAATGATTAAAACATGTTTTTTTAATGTGTATATTTATCTGTTCTCCTTCCTTTGTCTCTTTAGTTGCTTTGTAGTTTTAGATTGATTCTTCTTAGCATAAAACAGCTCCGCGTTTGTGTGCTAAATAATAACATTTAAAAAATATGTTAAGGACACATGGTGTTTGAGAGATGGCAAGGTACATCAAATCTGCCCACATTTCCCCCTTGCTCTCCCACAGCAGAAAGGGCTAATTGGTCTTGTGAAAACTCTAGCCTGCATGGCTTCTTGACAGGGTGTTTTTCAGGGCCTCTAGATCGTGGAACTTCCAGCCATCCCAAAAAATTCCTTGGTTAATTTGAACCAAAAATACTTGGAGATTTTAGATACCCCAGCTACAACTATAATAATAGAGCCAGGGTGATATCAAACCAGAGTTTTGAAACAGAACTTCGGTTTTAGGGGACTTAAAGGATTGCTCCAGGAAACCATTCACAATCGCTTCCAGCCTTTCAACTTTACAACCTCTCTTAGATTTAACTTTTTAGGTCAAGCCTAAGGGCAGCGCGCATGTGCTGCTCGCTCTGCAAGGCATGCTGTATTGGGGTATGCACTGGAAGCCCCTCCCACTCTCCGCCTATATTTGTCATTGGCTTGTGTCATTGTCCTTTGAAAATGCTGGCTTCTGACTTGTAAGTAGGCTTGCTAGTCCCTTCTTGGTACCGCCTTGTCTGCATTTGTTACCTCCCATAACAACTTGACCTTTTATTTGGCTTGTTACACGGTCTGCATTATAAGTGGGTGAGCACTATTTTGTTTATTCACTAATGGGGACAATGGCGGCTGCTATTTTTTGTACCTGCAGCGTGCCCACGCAGGACAATGGCAGCCGCTTTTCGTATAGAGCTCTATGCTGCTCTAACTTTAAAATTGGCTGCCCCCTACCACCACAGCACTCGCGGCACAATGGCGACATTCTTTCACAATTTTTTTTTTCCCCCCCATAAATTTTGCATCCTGAACGCAGTGCCCGCTTTAGGGACACCACGCTCAGCTTCATATTTATTTTTGGGAACTATAATGTGGAGCGCGGAGCCCACTTCAGGGACACCGCGCTCTGTTGTTTTTTTTTTAACTTTATTGGTGAGCGCGGCGCCCGATTCACGGACACCGCGCTCTACAATACAATAGGTCTTATTTTTGCCAATAGCTCAAAATGCACCTGTTTATTCCAGCCTTTGCACCATATGTCAATGACTAAGCCTCCACCCAGTTGGTATTTTATCCAATAGTCATTTTTCCTTTATCTGAGTAAACTCTCTGTGCCATGTTCAGATTCATGTTCACTTTCGATGCTTGGTCAAATGGCAAAAAACGTGTATCTTTTAAACAATATGTTCCCTTGGCAGGTTCTTTATTTGGCAAATGTCAGATTCACTGCATGAGTCTTACGTCTGCTGCTAGACCTTATATTGATTTTGTGAGTGCCAGATACCTCGAAGATATGTTACCAAGGATAGTTCTTAGAAGGATGTGCGTTTAAATGGCCCATATTAATACCTACCTACTATTGAATTAAATATTTGTTTTTTGAAGGAATCCTTAGGCACAAAATGATCTGAGTATTTATTTGCTGAAAGGACATACACGGTTATTACCAGAAGAATGAGCTTCCCCTTAACAGCCTTGTACTGAAACAGGACTGTTGGAGATGCATTACTACTGTTGTCTAGCTTGATGGCTTATTATAATACAGCTTTCTTCACCAGAGTTCATGGGTGTCCCATGAATCATCCTTTGGTTTGCGGCTTACATTTCACCTTAAGTTTTTAATTTCTGCTGAGGCTGAATTCATCAGTGACGTTTTTTGGAGCTAGATAAAAACACGTTGGAGGATAAAATATTTGCAGTTCTCTTGTGCTATGCTTCTTATTACTCAAACCCATTATCATGCTTCATCTTAGGACATAAAATTAGCGCCCAAAGAATTCTTTTTGTGAATCGCTGGGTTACAGGATTGAATTGAACACATTCATTTGCCTAAGCTAGTCTGTCTTGAAATGGTCTAGTACAGTGGTTCCTAAACATTTTAGAACCACAACCCACTTTGTAGAGCGTCAAACTTTTGCGACACACCTGACTTTAATGAACATTAGGAGGGACGATATTTTTAACATAACTAAAGCAACGCGTGGTAGCGCATTGTCATTTATAGACAGCACATTTCCCATTTAAATGGCCACTAACTTTGCACAGGCATACAGTTTCTGATAAAACTATAAAGCACTCAAATGATGTGTGAAAATCGAGTCTATGTGGAATATTTGTCATTTAAGCATTATTACGTAAAAGGTTTTTATGTTTTGATTCTATTAAAATCCCTGTTTCCAGCACACTTCAGAATTTCAAAAGTTATTTTTGCTTTCCTAACTGCTAAATGAATACAGTTAATTTACTGGTATTTACATTTTGTTGTGTGTTTCTAAAAACGACTACCTACAGCCTTTCCTTTCACACTCCCTATACTCCTGCAAGATTATCCTATAATTTACTTTAAAAACTCCCCTCACTTTTTAGTTAGAGAAAGAAAAGTTAACACCAATCCTCTGTTAAAAGAATTAGCAGCAATTTGCTTAAAGACTTAGCCTAACATTTAACCTCTGTCTTCGAAGCACCTGCAAATGTGGCAAGATTAACGCAGAATTTAAAGGCATCTTCATTTATTGCTCGAACTTTCCTGACCCAATAAAAATTGGGTCGCGGCCAACATTTTGGGAAACGCTGGTCTTTAGAAACTGGTATAATAACTACTATGGCTGTGCCTTTCTGTTCTACGTCCATGTATGTTGCTGTGAAACCTGTTATTTAGTTACTAGGAAAGAAATGGTGCTAGCCCCTCCTTGCTCGGTATAGGGATCCAGGACTTGTGTGCTTTTGAATGGATAAGAGTAGAATCCTCATAGGCGCAAGTAGCTTAAAAGGTTTAGGCCAGGATCATCTCTGCGGAAGCCAACAAAGATGCCTGAGCTACTCATCAACAACACCATCGAAGGGGGACAGCAGGCAGACTTCTATGCCGCACCACCTATCCCTTATCCCCAAATTGTGAAATTCTCATAGGTGTGAGTAGATTCGAAGGCTTATTAAAAGTTTAAGTATAGCTATGTAACCCCATTCGGAAGTGCTTCCCCGCTGAGACAGTCACCTGCATCAACTGTCAGCTGATTGCTCACGCAGCACCAGCCTCCATGTGGCAGCATGCCAAATTCTACAGTGCATCAGGTCCCCAGACTGACTTTAAAATACATATAATGATAACCCACGAAATAACAGTAAGATGTGTGCTGTGGCTCTTGCAAAATAGTGTTTGATAACCAAGTACATTTTGTAGCTAGCCTCTAAGAACATCGTGGCACACAGTTTGGTTTGTCTACATGTTCCTGAAGCCAAACTTCAGACTGTCACCTCCACAGAATTCACATTTGAGAATATGTTGTTTCAAAGGTCAGCAATCTCAATACTACTTTGATGGCTTTTCTAGTGATCTTGTTTCCATACACCTTCCTTTTAAAAGTACAAATTAAATTTGTTGCCCGAAGACTCTATGCTGTCAGTGCAGTGTAGATCAGCCTGTTTAACAGTTTGTGCTGAAAAAATCTATAGATGAAGATTTGATTTTTCACCATACTGTCATTCCTTTTTTGCTTACCTTCTGCCTTCCGGTTCTGATGTTTCGTCCGCCTCAGTGTAGTAAGAAGGCGATGGGTGATTTGGCCCTAAACAGTATCTTTGTTACTGAGCAAACATGGTAGTCTAAATGCAAGCGCTACGTTTAGCTCTGTTGGTAGCGTCTCATGTGCCCTCAGTCTGGATATTATTGTCTAGTTTTGGATTTATAGTTAGACTCGTGCTAACCATACATTTTTGAGTTTGTGGCAGTTACTCTGTATGGGTAGCATAGTCACTATGCTTTCTCATGCATCCTTGCACGTGCTTTCGCTTGGGAGTGGTATTGTTTACAATAAAGGGCTTGTAGCCCATCCATTCCTTACCATTTGTTGGCTTCATTGTCACTCTTCTTTGCTGCCACCTAATTGGCCAGCCCGTGGCGGGCATTGCTTTCTCTTCTTTCTGTGGAACATGGACCAAGCACAGATTGATTCAACTTAATTAGTGTCCATCCACTGATCGCTCTGCGATCGAGGTACGCATTTCAGGACACTTCCTCTGCTTCCAGTTCGCGTTCGTTTTGATTTCAAATGCTTTTTTTGGACATTGTTCATCTATGCCTGCATCTTTTGTCTTACTCATGCAACTAAAATAAAGTTACATTTTACTTGGATTTGATTAAGCTGTTATAATGTTAAAATACCACAGTGACAACACATTTACACCTTCATGATGATTGCTGCTGCATGCCTATTTGTGTTGCCTTTCAGCCAGTCATCCAAATGCCCCAAACCTTTGCGTTGATTTTAAGTTTGGTCCGTGGTTTGTTACTTACAGCTACAACTGTATGATTCTACGCCGCTGCACTGTACATCACTCCATTCTGTGCGAACCCATGCCACTCTATTCCATGCCACTCTATTCCATGCCACTCTATTCCATGCCACTCTATTCCATGCCACTCTATTCCATGCCACTCTATTCCATGCCACTCTATTCCATGCCACTCTATTCCATGCCACTCTATTCCATGCCACTCTATTCCATGCCACTCTATTCCATGCCACTCTATTCCATGCCACTCTATTCCATGCCACTCTTCTCTGCACCGCTGCACTCTTCTCTGCACCGCTGCACTCTTCTCTGCACCGCTGCACTCTTCTATGCACCGCTGCACTCTTCTATGCACCGCTGCACTCTTCTATGCACCGCTGCACTCTTCTATGCACCGCTGCACTCTTCTATGCACCGCTGCACTCTTCTATGCACCGCTGCACTCTTCTATGCACCGCTCCACTCTTCTATGCACCGCTCCACTCTTCTATGCACCGCTCCACTCTTCTATGCACCGCTCCACTCTTCTATGCACCGCTCCACTCTTCTATGCACCGCTCCACTCTTCTATGCACCGCTCCACTCTTCTATGCACCGCTCCACTCTTCTATGCACCGCTCCACTCTTCTATGCACCGCTCCACTCTTCTATGCACCGCTCCACTCTTCTATGCACCGCTCCACTCTTCTATGCACCGCTCCACTCTTCTATGCACCGCTCCACTCTTCTATGCACCGCTCCACTCTTCTATGCACTGCTCCACTCCACTCTTCTCTGCTCCACTCTTCTCTGCTCCACTCTTCTCTGCTCCACTCTTCTCTGCTCCACTCTTCTCTGCTCCACTCTTCTCTGCTCCACTCTTCTCTGCTCCACTCTTCTCCGCTCCACTCTTCTCCGCTCCACTCTTCTCCGCTCCACTCTTCTCCGCTCCACTCTTCTCCGCTCCACTCTTCTCCGCTCCACTCTTCTCCGCTCCACTCTTCTCCGCTCCACTCTTCTCCGCTCCACTCTTCTCCGCTCCACTCTTCTCCGCTCCACTCTTCTCCGCTCCACTCTTCTCCGCTCCACTCTTCTCCGCTCCACTCTTCTCCGCTCCACTCTTCTCCGCTCCACTCTTCTCTGCTCCACTCTTCTCTGCTCCACTCTTCTCTGCTCCACTCTTCTCTTCTCTTCTCTGCACCACTCCACACCAGTCTACTCTCCTCAACTGTATGCCACTCAAGTCTGCCACTTCAGTCCGAACTACTCTGCAACACTCCACTCTGCGCTACTCTACTCCAATCTACTCACCTCTACGCCACTCCACGCCTCTCCACTCCACGCTACTCTACTTTATGCCACTCTACTCAACTACACTGTACTCTACGCCACTCTACTCTTCATTCTACACCACTCTGCGCAACTCTGCCACTCTACTCCCCTCTGTGCCGCTCCCCTCTGTGCCGCTCCCCTCTGTGCCGCTCCCCTCTATGCCACTCCCCTCTATGCCACTCCACTCGATAACCTATGCTTTACACTACTCTGTGAACTCCTCTCTATGCCACTCAGTGAACTCCTCTCTATGCCACTCAGTGAACTCCTCTCTATGCCACTCTGTGAACTCCTCTCTATGCCACTCTGTGAACTCCTCTCTATGCCACTCTGTGAACTCCTCTCTATGCCACTCTGTGAACTCTACTCTGTGCCACTCTATGAACTCTACTCTATGCCACACACTCCACGCCGCGCCACACACTCCACTCCACGCCACACACTCCACTCTTATGTAGTAAAGTAAATTGCATTTGGGATTTTTTTTTTTTTGTCGTCACAGTTCCTCCCATTTGTGGCCAGGCCACTCAGTTGGGTAAAAAAAAAAAAAAAGCCCTTTCACATAAGTAAGTGTTGTTTCTTTTTTTTTATTTACCACTCAATGAAATAGCACCCTCGTTAGTGTGTAAGCATGCAAATCGTTGGCTTGACACGCTCATTCGTGTCATTGCGCCTTTTGTTATTCTATCACCATTGCGGGTTTTGAGATAAATATTGATGGGTCGAACCTCTTGAGAAGCACCAAAATAGGCGTTGATTCCCAAAAAGTTGTAATTGACTGGTGTCTATCGTATACAATAGATTCCAGCTCGATAAAGCAGGATTTTCATGTGCAATAAATATCACACCATTTACAGTGCCTCTCATCATGAAGGCCTAAGAATAGTTAACTTTTCTCTACAGACTTTTTTTTAGTTAGAGGCTATATTTTTCTTTTCCAAGTAAATAAAACTGTGTCTGAATCAATATATTTTTTTCTCTATGCTCTTTGTTCATCCATTACATTCGTTATTGATTACAGATTGTAGGTACTTTGGCAGAGGGAAACACACGGTACGCCTACAGAACGATAGTGCAAAGGTGCATCATTTGCTGAATATCAATTGGCAGCATTGATTTTTTTTGTTTTTTGTTCCTGACATTTACAAGAGTAAGTGCAATATTGGATCTGTTTTGTGTTCTATAATGCATTATTACTATCTGTATGCAGAATATGGGTACCTAGACAGAAGGGATTGATTATTGCTTGCTGTCTACGTGGAAGGAAAAACAGAAACCTTTGAACGATTGTAAGTTTCCTATTTTTCTCTTTCTTGTTATTCACTAACAGTATGTTAAATCGGAGACAAGATTGTGCTTTTATTTCCTTTTCAGACTTTCATTTCTCTTTGGAATTGCATAGTTTCTACAACTGAGTTGAAATAAAAGTAACATTGCATAGAATTGTATGAAATTACTATTATGTCACTTTTTTACTCTAAGAAATATATACAAATCCCAGAATGTTTTTAAAGTAGACAAATTTAAATTTTTTATAAATCAGACCATTAATCTTTTATTGCTCGCTTACGTACATCACCGTCTCATTTCCAACTATTTAACACTGATGCTTTCATGTGGGATGACTGGAACGCCCATCTCAAACCGTACGCCTGGTGCCAGAAACGTGTGTCCATTTGTGTCAGAAGCATGGCGTTTCTTGGGTGCACCCACCTCTAGCCTGTCGCTTTCCACATACTAATGCGCACTAGATCTTCATTCAAGGTCCTGAACAGCACTTCGAGTTAAGACTCGGATTTTAGGAATTACTCGCCCTGTCCTAATGGTGCACGGTATGTAAAAGTCATTAAAATACATTTGTTTTCCAAGTTTTCTTTTATCTGTTAAGATTCCTTTGCATGGTGCATGCCACTGCAGCCTGGTTCCTACCTGGTTCCTATGCGTAATCTGCCAGGAGCAGCTTTCTCTAGTTGGTCAATATTCCACAAAAGGCCCGTTTGAAGAATAGCTCCAATCTTGTTCATTTCCTTGTTTTTTGCACTACAGGCTCACGAGCTCTTGATAGAGGTATGTCCAGAATATGAGAGAGAGACAATCTGACAGAAGACTATAGATAGAGCAAAATGACCCGCAATCCCTCTGGTGAGTAAGATGGGAGAGAAACTTGGTTAGGTACCAGTTTTGGCTTGGGCTCGCCATATTGATGAAAAGGCAGCATTAATTAGGGTGATGTATCCAATCGTATATAGATGGTAGTAGTTCTTCTTGGAACCGAATTACTTGGCTGTAGAATCCTCTGGCACTTGTCAGCTTCCCATCTCCAGACAGTGTTCGAGTACCTCACAGACTGAATTTCTCTCCATTAGCCGTTGAATTGTTAGTAGCGGGCAGTGCAGCTCTCACAATGGCAGCATTACTATTCATAAAAGAAAATCTGGAAGTACACTAACCAGTAAAATTGATAAAACAACTGTGCATAGTTTAGAATAGCCATGAGGTAAAAAAGCTCCTTGAAATATTGTAAAAAAAGAGGCGCTGCAAAGAAGCTGATAAACGGACTCCGCACATCTGTAGTAGATTTTAATGACCGGTTATATAAACGGGTCTTCATGTCTCTCCTGAAAACTAATAGCAAGTCTCACTTACTTATTAAAAAGAAGTGTTTTCGTATATTGGGCTCTTAAAGTACCGTCCAGTTCTACATGTGCAAGTGAAAAATGGAATTTATAACCTTGGGCATATTGAAATTATGGAAGCATGTGAGATCTTTAAATCTCGTTCTGAAGCGCTTTTGGAGGTCAGAAAAGGAGTGCTTACTAGAAAGTGTGCCAATTAGAAATAGACCTTTGTGAGGCGATGAGTAGCAACAAGCATACTCAATCCAAGGCATTTATTTTTTAGCAATTAACCTGGAAAGAGGCGGCAAAGATGAGTTTTAAGTGCTTCTTGAAGATATGAAGAGTGACCTCAGTTCTGCTGTTTAGCAGTAAAGAGATCCAGGCGGTAGATGTGCCCATTGGTGAAGGACTGCCACTAAACAAAATCTGCTCTGAATTGTTACCTCAAATCGAATTGAGGTTTGCCTTCTGAGTTCTCTTAGTCTACCATGAATAGTTAGCATATCTGATACAGAAGGAGGATTGTTTTGGTGAATAGCATTGCATTTGAGATGATTTGAAATTTCCTCAGTAGAATCCAATTATTGTGCCGTATTAAATATATTCTCATTTTGTGACTGGTCATTGAAACTGGTTGGACGCCTAACAGTGCTGAGTTTTATTTTGTTTCTCATTCCTGTACATGTATGAAACTTTCAAAACTTGGCCATTGCAACTTGGCTTATGGATAAGGGACCACTCGAACAGTTGTTTGACTGTTTTCCACCATCATGAATTTGATCGCTTCTCGCCTAGTGTTCCCATATTGAACATGATCTGAGGCTACCTTTGAGTGGTTTGCAGACCTTTACTACCCCTCCACCCCAGTAATTAAAAAGAAATACTTAAAACTACAAAATGTATTCACACATTCTCCGATATCATTTTACAAGCATGCAAAATTTGACGATTGCCATTGCTTGCACCCTTCTCAAAGTCCTCCCATCTTTTGACTTGGAAGGTTTTTTATGCATTTTATTTGTTATGTTTCTTAGCCTCTTTTCTCTTCACTTCAGAATTCATGTTCCTTTGGTCATGGTCTTAATCAAACCATCTGGTTTAATGTGCATTGTTTGTTCTTTTCCCATCGATGACCCTGGTTTCTTGTATCAAGGGTGTACAGGCATCCAATTTGCTTTATTTGTAACTTAATCCGGTTTGAAAATTCATTATCAGAATGTATCGTAGTGTTACCCTTTAGTGAACTTATACTTTTGTTGCTAATTTCACTACACCCTCATTTTTAGGTCGAGCTTCGATCAACCTGCTGTATCTCTTTTGTGGGGTTTGGCAAACCCACTGATTGCCATTGGTTACTATCTGTGGCATTCAGAAATGCTGGCTTCTTATCGGTGCATTTCTGTAAAAGTCCCTCCTATGTGTGTTTAGTTCTCCTTCTGGGGATTTCACTCAGAACATTTTAGTTGGCCATCACACAGTACAGTGTTTGTTGGCCTCTCTTCCCTCCTCCCATCTAGCTATTGCAGGTCAGGCATGTTTTTTTTGTAGTTTAATATAGCGTGAACTCGACTCAAAGGTCATTGTGTGTGTATTTTGTTTCCCTGGCTCAGCGCAGCGCCTGCTTCACGACCACTGTGCTTTATCTTTCAGCATTCCCTTTCTGTGAACAGAGCTGCAATTCTTGTTATACTTGAAAGGAGATAAGTGCAAAGCATTTCAAGCAAATAACTATCTTTTAAAAGCGCCCAGATGCAATTTTTGAATAGAAACAAACGTGTATATAGGTTGGCTAACGCACGCCCTTACACGGGTTTGAGTTTTGGCAGGAGGCTTAACATAATTTTTTAACGTATGTTTTGTCTAAAAGACAGCTACCAGTCATATAAAGCGCCCCTATATCTGCTTGTGTACTTTGTGCTTTATAAACCCTCTCAAAACAAGCAAATGTGAGCAGGTGTAAATAAAAGACCCATCAACATTTAGTCACACAATACATCTAATATTTTCTGTCCTATTTGCGATAAACAAACACCACTGTTCATTAGGATCATGTTCTGAGAAATAATAAAAGAAGTTAATATTTTTGAGTACTCCAGAAGTGAGGTGCATTGTGCTTATCCCTTTTAAAGATTTAAACAAATAGCTTTTTAAATAGTCCAGGAGCTAACTTGACGATGTATACTTTTGAAAACGTTTAGTTTATTTGTTTGAAGGAGATAATCACGCTAAAAACTGCAGATGTGGCTTTATTGCTACTGCGACTGACTTCAGGGTCTCGGCTCGGTGGGAGGTTTACAATTTTTTGATTTATGTAAATGTACTCTTATTTCTTAGTGCCTAAAAAGAACACAAATATAGATTGCAACCGCGATAACAATCTTTACAGGCATGCTAATGTATTGGCTCATATATCTGAAAGAGACACGTTAGTGACAGATTCCTTACCTTAGAATATCCCCAGGCGTCAGGCTGGATCCGGAAAGTTTTTGCGTAGCAGTACCCTTGCGCGTCGGTAGGCGGCGTCGTGCGGCTCCGCGTCCGTCGTCGGCATCGTGATCGCCGGGATGACGTCGCGGGCAGTACTTAGGCGCCACCCCTGCGCGCTGACGTCAGTTCTTCTTTTTCCGCGCCAGCAAGCGCAGATCCGGGAAGAGCAGTGCCCTAGTCATTTTTTGACTAACTTTTTTGGTGAATTTTTTCACTGTTTCTTCGAATCGACTTCAAGGTGTGTCGTAGGGATGCCCGGCTTTAAACGTTGCAGCGCCTGTGCTCGGATGATGTCCATCACAGACCCGCATCGGGAGTGTCTCTTCTGTCTCGGCCGAGGCCACGACACGGAGTCGTGTTCCAACTGCCGGGCCCTCAACCCGAAAGCTTTGCGAGAGTGGTCTCGAAAGCTCCTCGAGGCCCGGCATTCGGCTCCGCGCCTCACCAAGCCCCGGTCGCGTGAGAGGTCGGTCGCGGAGTCCTCACCGGTCGTCGGCATCGAAGTCTTCGTCGTCCGGTAAGTCCAAGCACAAAAAGTCCAAAAAGCATCGTCGCTCTAGGACTTCGCCTCGCCGGTCTCGCGACTCGGCTGAGGCCCCTCCCGGCACCGTCCCCGCCCCCGCGGCCCCGGACATGCCTGTGGAGTCGCCCCCGCAATACCCGTCCTTCCCGGGTTTGGGGGCGGATCCGGCCCAAATACAGTAATTCCTGTCGGCCATGGCCCGCCTCTTTGGGCCTCAAGGTCCCTCCGGTGCGCCTTCGGGCCCCGCGGGCCCTGATGGGGTTGCCCCGGCGTCGCCGACGGCTCCGGCCCCGGCGTCGCCCGTGCCTCCAGCCTCGATCCCGGCTCCGGCCCCGGCCTCGATCCCGGCTCTGCAACCCCCATCGACGCCGGTCGACCTAACCACGCCTCCGCCGACGCCGATGTCTCCGGTGCCGTTCTCGACGCCGCCTGGGGCTCCGGGCGGCATCGTCCCCCAGTTCCTTCCGGCTCCGGACATGGACCCGGACCGACGTCGCTCGACGCCGGTTCCGGCGCCGATGAGACCTTGGGTCCCAAATGTCCCTCCTCCTCCTTATTTTGAACCAGAGGAGGACCAGGAGGACTGGGAGGGGTCTGATGACCCTCTGGCACAACAGTGTCAGTACGATGAGGACTGGACAGAGGGTCTAGGGGATGCCAGTGGTCTAGATACTTCCCCTGACACTGGCATGCTGTCTCCTCCCGTGGCTACGGAGGAGGGAGCCAATTTTGCAATGGTGTTGCGTAGGGCGGCTGGAGCCTTACATCTCCAACTCCCTACTGTGGCGGTCAAGACTAATCTCTTGACAGAGGTGCTTCAGCCGGCAGCCTCCTCTACGGAGACTGTGCTGCCGTTTAACGATGCCCTCACTGACGTTCTTTTGGGCACCTGGTCCAAGCCCAACACAGGGGCTCCTGTGGATAGGAACGTGTCCCGACGCCATCGCCCAGCTCCGGGCGACCCCTATTTCTCTCTGTCCACCCCACTCCTGAGAGCTTGGTTGTCCAAGCCTCCGCTTCCCAAACCGCCTTCCCTACCGCCCCTCCGGATAGGGAATCCAAACGCCTGGATCAATTTGGGAAGAAGGGTTTTTCTTCCTCCAGTGCTGGCTTGGGGTCCATCAACACCGCTTGTCTTTTGGGCCGATATACCCACTCCTTGTGGGATTCGGTGGCGACTGTTTTGCCCCAGTGTTCTGAGGAGGTCCAGACACTGCTTTCCCGCGCCATTGCGGAAGGAAGGGATGCGGCCAAATACACAATACGATGTGGCCTTGATACCGCCGACTCGCTGGGCAGGTCTATTGCAACGACGGTGGCGCTGCGTCGCCACGCCTGGCTGAGAACCACTGGTTTTTCAGGGGTTGTCCAGAATACTCTCATGGACATGCCCTTTGATGGAGTCGGTCTTTTTGGGTCCAAAGCAGACCATGCGTTGGAGCGCTTTAAGGACTCACGGGCTACTGCCAAGTCCCTGGGCCTTTCTGCTACACGCCCTCCGCTAACTTCTGCTTTTCGCCCCTATCGTGGCCACGGAAGGGGCGCCCAGTAACGTCAGCAGCCCAGCCACCGGCCCGCGCAGCAGGCGTCTTCGCGTGGCCGAGGACGTGGATACCGCCGTGGCGGTTCGGGCAACCAGCGTGCGGGTCAGGCCACCACCTCCAACCCGTCCGCGGCCTCCAAGCCCTCCTAGTCCCTCCTTTCAGGTGCACAGCACGCCAGTAGGGGGCAGGGTCCGCCATCACCTTCACCACTGGCGTCCCATCACCTCGGACAGGTGTGTCTTGGACATTGTCCGAAGGGGCTACTCCCTCCCCTTCAAGACCACCCCCCCAGCCATGCCACCTCGATTCCACCGCATGTCAGGGGATCACTTGGTACTTCTGCAGAAGGAAGTCACGGCCCTCTTGGCCAAGAGGGCCATCGAGCATGTTCCGACCCCAGAAGTAGGGCGTGGTTGCTACTCCCACTACTTTCTGGTGCCCAAAAAGGACAAGGAGGACATGCGTCCTATCTTGGACCTCCGGAACGTCAATCGCTTCCTCCGGAAGGAGAAGTTCAAGATGCTCACCCTAGCTCAGGTCTTGACTGCCCTCGACCCTGGAGACTGGTTGGTAGCGTTGGACTTGCAGGACGCCTATTTCCACATCCCCGTCCTGCCGGCCCACCGGCGTTACCTTCGGTTCACGGTAGGCCTCGAGCATTTTCAGTTCACCGTGCTCCCCTTTGGCCTTACCAGTGCCCCTCGGGTGTTCACGAAAGTGATGGCGGTGGTCGCAGCTCATCTGCGCCGGGCAGGGGTTTCAGTCTTCCCCTACCTCGACGACTGGCTGCTGAAGGCGGGCTCGTCCCAGGCAGTCGTCTCCCACCTCCAGACTACGGCCGAACTCCTGCACTCGCTGGGGTTCTCCATCAATGTGCCGAAGTCGCATCTGATTCCTTCTCCACAGCTCCTTTTCATCGGAGCAGTTCTGGACACGACGCAGTTTCGGGCCTATCCTCCCGAACGGCGAGTCCGGGATATTCAGGCTATGATTCCGATCTTTCAGCCTTTATCCTGGGTTTCGGTACGGATGACCCTGAGGCTGCTGGGCCTCATGGCCTCCTGCATCCTGCTGGTCAATCATGCCAGATGGCATATGCGGGCTCTGCAGTGGGACCTGAAGTTCCAGTGGGCGCAGCACCAGGGCAACCTGTCCGATCACGTCCAGATCTCGGAGGGGACTGCAAAACAGTTGCAGTGGTGGCTCTCGAACCGGCAATGGGTCATGGGCAGATCCCTCTCCTTCCCCAGCCAGAGCACACAGTTGTGACGGACGCGTCCCTTCTGGGATGGGGCGGTCACATGGGAGAGGCGGAGATCAGAGGCCTCTGGTCTCCGGGCGGAGTCCCGGCTCCATATCAACCTTCTGGAGCTCCGGGCGATCCGACTTGCACTCAAGGCATTCCTTCCCTCTGTCAAAGGGAAGGTAGTGCAGGTGTTCACAGACAACACCACCGCCATGTGGTACTGCAACAAACAAGGCGGGGTGCAGTCTTGGACCCTTTGTCAGGAGGCTCTGCGCCTCTGGACATGGCTGGAACATCAGGGCATGTTCCTGATGGTTCAACACCTGGCAGGTTCCCTGAACGCCAGGGCGGACGAACTCAGCCGCAGGTGCATGATGGATCACGAATGGCGTCTTCACTCGGAAGTGGCGCAAGGACTCTTTCTACAGTGGGGAGAGCCTTGGTTAGATCTATTCGCCACCGAAGAGAATGCGCAATGTCATCAGTTCTGCGCGTTGGAATTTCCAAGGCGGCACTCGCTCGGCGACGCTTTTCGTCACGAGTGGAGTTGCGGTCTATTGTACGCCTTTCCGCCTATACCACTTCTACCCAGAGTGTTGAAGAAGATTCGGCACGACCGGGCCCAAGTCATTCTTGTGGCTCCGGACTGGGCTCGAAGAGTTTGGTATCCCGAGCTACTCAATATGAGCGTAGATCCCCGATCCGTCTGCCTCTTCGGGAGGATCTTCTGTCGCAGCAGCAGGGGACGGTCCTCCACCCGAACCTGTCCAGTCTACACCTGCTTGCGTGGAGATTGAGCGGCGGCAGTTGATTCCTTTCGACTTGCCTCCCGAAGTTTGTGATGTGATTCTGGCAGCCAGGCGTCCCTCCACTAAGGTGGTATACGCCTGCAGGTGGAACAAATTTGTGGCATGGTGCACAGCAAAGGCTGTGAATCCCCTTTCTGCCCCTCTTTCTGAGGTCCTTCTGTTCCTTCTTTCTCTGGCCCAACAGGGTTCTGCCCTGGGTACCATCAAGGGTTATCTTTGTGCTATCTCGGCCTTCCTCAGGCTCCCTGATCAGCCCTCCTTTTCAAGTCCCCTGTTGTTAACAGGTTCTTAAAAGGCATTACTCACCTCTTCCCTCCTGTTCCGTTTGTGATGCCTCAGTGGGACTTGAACTTGGTTCTTACCTTTTAATGTGCGCTCCCTTTGAGCCTCTACATAACTGTCCTCTTCGTCTTCTGACTCTGAAGACAGCTTTTCTGGTGGCCATCACCTCCGCTCGGCGGGTGAGTGAGCTCCAGGCTCTATCTTGCAAACCTCCCTTTCTGTCTGTTCATCCAGACAAGGTTGTTCTTCGGACGCGACCGTCCTTCTTGCCAAAGGTGGTTACTGCTTTCCACATTGGGCAGACCATCACTTTGCCCACCTTCTTTCCGCCTCCTTCCAGAGAGGAAGAGAGGCTCCACCGTCTGGACCCAAAACGTGCGCTCTCCTTCTATATCGACCGCACAAAACACTTCCGGGTGGATGACCAGATCTTTGTTGGCTACGTGGGCGCCAAAAATGGTCGGGCGGTGCACAAGAGGACCATCTCCCGCTGGGTTACCTTGTGCATCAAGACCTGCTATTCTTTGGCTAAGAAGGAGCCTCCTGTTGGGCTGCGTGCCCATTCCACCAGGGCAACGGCTGCTACCACAGCCTTGGGCCGCGGTGTTCCGCGGCCGGTTATCTGTCAGGCAGCTACGTGGGCCTCGCTGCACACGTTTACAAAGCATTACTGCCTTGACAGTCAGGTCCGGAGGGACGGCTTCTTTGGCCGTTCTGTCCTCCAGGACTTCCTTGTCTGATCTTTGTTCGCAGACCCACCACCGGGGTTGGTATTGCTGGGGTATCTATTCTAAGGTAAGGAATCTGTCACTAACGTGTCTCTTTCAGATGCACAAGTTACTAACTTGTGTAACGATATATCTGTAAGAGACAGTAGTTAGTGACAGATTCCTACCGCCCACCCATCCTCCCCGTTCTGCGAATTGATTTCTAGGGTTAAGGACATCCCTTTCAGGGCCCTAGTATTTTTCAGACACCTATGTCAGCTTCTTGCATGGCTCTGCGTTCCTGGCGCGGAAAGTCGTGTACAGAACTGACGTCAGCGCGCAGGGGCGGCGCCTAAGTACTGCCCGCGACGTCATCCCGGCGATCACGACGCCGACGACGGACGCGGAGCCGCACGACGCCGCCTACCGACGCGCAAGGGTACTGCTACGCAAAAACTTTCCGGATCCAGCCTGACGCCTGGGGATATTCTAAGGTAAGGAATCTGTCACTAACTACTGTCTCTTACAGATATATCGTTACACAAGTTAGTAACTTGTGCATTCAAGCAGGCCCCATTGAAAACATAGCTTGCAAGTACTCTTACTTATTAGGCCACGTGACACCATCCTGGCGCTGGTCAGATACAGACGGTGCGAGTGTGTGAACATCTTTTAAAGTGCTAAAGATTGTCTAGAGGCTGAAAGTCATATTATAGTGCTTTTAAATCACGTGTAGCAAAGGGTTGTCCCCACTTTTAACTTCAAACGGACTGCGTTTTTGAACTGCAATCAGTAGAAAGCTTTCTTTTTTAGGTCTCGCCTGAGCCAGCGCTTGCGCTGCACTCGGCGAGAGATTTAGTAAATGGGTTTTGAAAGTGCTAATCCAGTGGCCTCCAGCTTGCGTTCACAATGGCGTGCACGCGCACAGCTGCCATCCATTCCTCGCATCGCTGAGGCGCCATCTGGCTTTCCTCCCCCTCCCTCACCCGCTCCTCCCCCTCCCTCACCAGAGAGTGCGTCTCGCGGCCGTGCGTCTTTTTTTTTTTTTTAACTTTTAGCGCGAGGCTCGTGCGCTTCTCGGTCTCCCTTGTTTAAACATCAGCCCTCCCAGGCTCTTCCGCCTCCTCCCCCCACTCCTAAGGTCCTACTGTGTCCTGGGCTCAAGCAAGCTCTTCAGGAAGATTAACGATTTCAGCAACAACTCGGACTCTTGGAGAAGCCGCTTCCTCTAACTGCAGTAATCCAATGCAGTACGTACACAACAGATTTCGCAAGACTGACTAGAAAGGCTGGAAGCAGCGAACATTCTTAAGTGAAAATTAGTGACCATCTTGCTTGTCTTTACATGTATCAGCATTATATTCTTGCTCTGCCGGCCGGTTCCAGTGTGTTAAGGTAACCATGTTGTTCCTGCTTTCATTTCACGTGCTTTACTCTCCTTATTTATTGCTCCATGAATGCGCACATATGTATGCACGCGTCCCATCCTAGTGCCGAAGTCTGCCTGCGTGCACCTCTTCAGGGTGAGCAGAAAGTCCACCAAGGCACTCGGTCAGCTGCCATTTGCTCCTTTAATTCGGTTGCCTCCTCCTCCCCCACTGCTTGTTACTTAAGCCTTTGGTTAGATCTCTCGCGCAGTCTCCCATTTAAATAATTCAAATATTTTTCTTTCACAAGCTAATTGGGCAAAATTGGGTTGCTTGCAACTCCTTAAGCAACGTGTATCGTGAAAGTGTATTTTGGCATTTTAAAAGAATGACAACAGTGTCGATGTTGAAGGAAATTGCTGCAGAGGCGAAATCTGAGGAGCAAGGCAGGGGCGTGAAAGGTTAATATAAGACATTGCATTGCCAACTCAAAGATGTAATTATTGCATTTTGCAGCTTTCACTTCTCTCTATCTCACTCCAGTTACCTTGCTGTTGTAAATATGCTAGAATGAAACTAAAATTTAAACAAGCATTGGCATAGCCAATAGGTCTCGCCTTTGGGACCTTATAAGTGTTTAGCCATGCAACAGTTGTTGCACCAAGGATATTGTGCTGCATAACTAAATACTTATAAGGTCCCAAAAGCGAGACCTATTGGCTATGCCAATGCTTGTTTTGTAAGAGGCCGCGTGTTTCTTCTTTATGTCGCAAAGGGAGTGTGTGCAAGTAAAGTTTCAAAACACTTAATATTGGCAAGGTAGTGTTTGTTCGTTTGTGAAAGTTATTTGTTTATTGGCTTATGTATCTTTGGCACTTGATTATTTTTCTGTTTTTCAGTTATTTGTTGTTTGCCAAACTATTCATTTAGTGTGCCTGTAGGTTGTTTTACAGATAAAGCTGCAACAGCAAGGCGCAAAAGTGTACAAGAACCCAAATTGAAGGTTTCTTTAACAACTGACAACGATTACATTTTTTTTAAACAAAGGCAAAGGAATACAAGCCTATAAATAATACCTTTAAAAAGCGCACAGAGGCTATCTAGCCTATGGGAAGCAATTTTTTATGCTTTAACTACATATGCTCCTTTTTAAACGCCAGGAACAGCCACACTAATGTACAACATGGCTAACATATTGGCAAACCAAAAGGCGAGACATATTGGCTATGCCAATGCTTGTTTGTTGTCTCATTTTTATATTTTAAGAACCAAGCGTAAAAAGTTGCTTCTAGGTTTTCTTTGCGATCAGAGAGCAGAACATTTTAGCAGTTCTTCATCTTCTAGTGGATAGTAGCATTTCAGAAAGTGGTAGGCACTATCAAGATTGCATGAGACTAGAACTGAACCTGCGTTTTCCCAGTTCATCTTTGAAAAACAAGGATTGGCATTTCACACACCTGCTTTGCTTGAGGCCATCGAGTGCAACTGTGTTCTCTTAACATTGTGGTCAATTCTGCAAAAGGCATATTGCTAGCACCTTGTTTTCTTTTGTGGAATATTTCAAATTCCAGCTGCTATGCGGCAGCAAACAATTAGTCTTAAAATTAACCATGTGATGTAGAGTCATCCTAGTCTGTCATCGTTTGGACCTAGTCCGAGACTTTCTCCATTCCATTAAAACTCTTTAGTAGTCATGCTGCATTTCAACTGCTGGGTTTTTAGTACACTACGATACTGAGATTTGTGTAGCTGACAAGTGCTGTGATGCATAATCAGTCACAAATGGTAATAAGCAGTCATGAGTAATCTCGTCTTCCTCAAAGTTTCTTTTCTTTTCATGTACATGTTCAAAACATTGGTGAGAAACTGACTTTTAAGTTCCTCCTATTCATGTCCAAAGACGTGAACCCCTTTCCCAGAAATATTTTTTGTTTTTTCTCAAACTCTGAAGCTCTCGAATCTGGCTTTGCATATTTCAATGTCCCTTGTATCTTATTATAGTTGATCCATGATGTTCTTTCGGAGATAGTTTATGGACATTCCACAAGAGCTTTGGAATAAATGTGCCATTTATAAGCTTATCCAGGTTGATCATATTTCCGGAGCAGACATGGACACTGCTTTATCCAGCCAGGTTCTGAAAACATTACTTCTCTGTATTTCGCTTTATTTGGCCAAGCATTTAATTCAACATGTCTCTTTAAAGTCTGTATTCTCCCTGTGCTTTCTTCACTTCCCTTTATATATTTTGCTATTAGATCTGTTCCAAGTCATTTAAGATTGGTAATGAACCTGGCACAAGTGCAAGAAAACGTTATTTAAATAGTAAGTCTGGAACTTTGTTACCATGGTCTATTGTATTTACAAGGCCTCCCCCCCACGCTGTGCCTAATCTTGGTATTTCATAATACCGACTAAGTTTATTTTATATATATTTTTTATGTGTTTGCAAATTTCATGTTTACCAAAAACAAAATGCATGTTTGCAAAACCCATACCTGCTGGCTTTGCCAGTGATTGGGTTCATGTAGTGTGGTATATTAATCTGACAATCTGATAGAGACTTCTAGCTGCAGATTCCTTACCTTTGAATTTACCAGGTGTCAGGCTGGATCCGGAAACTTTTGCTGAGCAATACCCCTTGCGCGCGACTTCAGGTGGCTCCATTCGGCTCCGCGTGACGTCGTTGGCGTTGGTTATGACATCGCGGTGCCTATATAGGCGCCACCCAGGCGCGCGGACGTCAGTTCTTTTCGCACCAGTTAAGCGCCGATCCAGAAAGACCTACCCCACTGCCGCTTTTTGGCAGGCTTTTTTCTCGACTTTTGTCGATATTTTTGAGATACGACTTCGTGTGCGAGGGATGTCTGGTAGGAAGACAGGATTTAAACCATACGGGACTTGTTCCTGCATGATGTCGGTTACCGATCCCCACCGTGTGTCTGTGGTGTCTTGAAGGCGACCACGATTCGAAGTCGTGTTCAGACTGTCAGGCGATGGCCCCGAAGACCTTGAGGGAGCGGGAGATGAAGTTGCTCGCGGCCCGGCAATCGACACCGTTAAGCGAGACTCCGAGGAGGTCACGGTCCCGTTCGAAGAAGAGGAGGTCGCAGGACCGCTCACGGAGGCCTAAGGTCTCTTCCTCCCATTCGAGGTCATCTGGACACTGGGAAGAGGCACAAGAAGAAGAAGTCCAAGCGGACTTTGACTTCACCTCAACTGGCATCCGTCGTCGAGAGAGGTAAGGAGCACCGACGCTCTAGGTACGGTCTGCGGAGCCGGAGCCTGAGTCGACTTCGCACCTCCCACCCTTTCCGGGAGCCGGAGCGACTCCTGCTCAAAAGATTTTTACGAGGCCATGTGCCGTGTATTTGAGCGGAACAACCCCGTTGGTGAGCCCTCGGGCCCCACGGGGTCGGATGGGGCCCCATCGGGTTCAACGCCGTCTGCTTCGGCCATGGCGCCGGTGGGGCCTCAGGGATCCAATCCGGATCTGGGTCGTCCCGGTCGTGCCAACACGATCTCCCCCTGCGTCGAACCCGAAGTCGGTGCCTGCGACGTTGCCAGTGCCCGTCGGCGGCGCAAGCCCCAAGCTCATCCCCGACAACACGGAGCCGGAACGGCGTCGAGCGACGCCGATTCCGACGTCGACAGAACCCAGGGGTTCTATGTTGTCGCCTGAGCACTTTGTTGTCGTGCTGGGCTCAGGAGAGGAATGGGAGGAGTCTGGAGACCCATTAGAGAACCAGGATGTCTCTGAGGAGACTATGGACTGGTATGGGGCACTTGGGGAAGCCAGTGGTCTAGATACTTCCCCAGACACTAGCATGCTCTCTCCGCCTACAGTGGCTACGGAGGAGGGGGCGTCCTATGCCATGGTGGTTAAGAGGGCAGCTGAGGTCCTTGGACTGGAGCTGCCCTCAGTGCAGGTCAGGACTAATCTCCTGACCGAAGTGCTTCAACCTGGGGCTTCCACCTCTGAACCCCTATTGCCCTTTAATGAGGCACTCACGGACGTCCTTCTAGGAACTTGATCCAAGCCTAGCACAGGGGGTCCTGTGAATAGGACAATTGCACCTGAGCGATCCAAAGTTCCTCAGCCAACACCCCACCCCAGAAAGTTTGGTCGTGCAGGCCTCTACTTCCCAGGGCGCATTCCCTTCCGCCCCTCCGGATAGGGAATCCAAGAGACTGGACTCATTTGGGAAGAAGATGTTTTCTTCCTCCATTCTGGCATTGCGGTCGGTGAATACCGAATGCTTATTGGGCCGTTTCTCCCACTCTCTTTGGGAGATGGTTGTGCAGGTGCTGCCACAAGTCCCGGGGGAGGCCCAGGCTGTGCTCTCCCAAGCTGTCAAGGGCGGGAGAGATGCAGCAAAATTCGCCATACGGTGTGGTTTGGATACGACCGATTCGCTGGATAGGTCAATTTCAATGACAGTGGCCTTGAGGCGCCACGCCTGGCTTCATACATCTGGCTTCTCGGGGGATGTCCAAGCCAATTTGATGGACATGCCCTTTGATGGAACCCGCCTTTTTGGGGAAAAGGCAGACTCTGCCCTGGTCAGGTTCAAGGACTCTCGAGCTACAGCCAGATCCTTGGGCCTCTCCTCCACTCCTCGTGGCCAGTCTTCCCTTCGCCCCTTTCCAGCCGCGTCGGCCCTATCCTAGCCACCGTCCTGCTCAGACTACCCAAGCCGCGCGTGAACGCGGTACATTGCGTCCTCGGAATGGAGGCCAGAAGTCGTCTGCCGCACTGCTCCCAGCAGCCGCAGCCTCCAAGCACTCCTAAGCGGATTCTGCAGGACCACACTACTCCAGTGGGTGGGAGAATTCGTCATCTCCCCCGCTGGAGATCTATAACAGACAAGTGGGTCTTGCAGATCGTCCAGGAGGGCTATTCTCTTCCTTTCCTCCTCCTATTCCGCCAACTCAGGAACGGCTGGCAGAGGATCATTTGAAGTTGCTCCAAGAGGAAGTTACAGCTCTTTTGGCCAAGGGAGCTATAGAAAGGGTCCCAGTTTCAGAAGTAGACGGTGGCTGTTATTCCCGCTACTTTCTGATTCCGAAGAAGAACAAGGGGCTTCGGCCCATTTTTGATCTTCGGACCGTCAATCTCTTCCTAAAAAAGGAGAAATTCAAAATGCTCACATTGGCTCAGGTCTCGTCTGCCCTAGACCAAGGAGACTGGATGGTGGCGTTGGACCTGCAGGATGCATATTTTCACATACCCATCCTGCCGGGCCACAGGCGTTACCTGCGGTTCAAGGTACGCCACGAGCACTTTCAGTTTACTGTGCTCCCCTTCGGTCTTACCAGTGCCCCTCGGGTGTTCACCAAGGTGATGGCGGTGGTTGCAGCTCATCTGCGCAGGTTGGGGCTTTCAGTCTTCCCCTACCTAGACGACTGGCTGTTGAAGGCATCCTCGCCCCAGGCAGTCATCTCCCATCTTCAGACTACGGCGGACCTCCTGCATTCGCGGGGTTCTCTATAAACGTGCCGAAGTCACACCTGACTCCTTCTCAGATGCTCCCTTTCATCGGAGCTGTTCTGGACACAGTGCAGTTTCGGGCCTATCCTCCCGAGCAGCCAGTCCTGGATATTCAGGTTATGATTCCAATATTTCAGCCTCTATCCTGGATTTCGGTGAGATTGACTCTGAGGCTGTTGGGTCTCATGGCCTCCTGCATCCTGTTGGTAAGACACCCCAGGTGGCGTATGCGGGCTCTGCAGTGGGACTTGACGTTCCAATGGGCACAGCATCGGGGAAATCTCACCGACGTGGTTCAGATCTCGGAAGGAACTGCGAAGGATCTGCAGTGGTGGTTAACGAACCGCGATTAGGTCAACAGCAGTCCTCTCTCCCTTCCCCAACCAGATTTCACAGTGGTGACGGATGTGCCACTTCTGGGATGGGGCGGCCAAATGGGAGAGGCGGAGATGAGGGGTCACTGGTCTCCGGTGGAGACGTGGCTCCACATAAACTTGTTGGAGCTCCGAGCGATTCAGTTGGCATTGAAAGCATTTCTTCCCCTTGACAGAGGGAAGTTAGTGCAGGTGTTCACGGACAACACCACCGCCATGTGGTACTGCAACAAGCAGGGCGGGGTGGGGTCCTGGACCCTTTGTCGAGAGGCCCTGCGTCTCTGGTCATGGCTGGAACAGCAGGGCATAACCCTGGTGGTTCAACACCTGGCAGGTTCTCTGAACGCCAGGGCGGACGATCTCAGCCGTCAATGCCTTCAGGATCACGAATGGCGTCTCCAGTCTGAGGTGGTGCTAGGTCTCTTTCAGCAGTGGGGAGAACCTTGGTTAGATTTGTTCACCTCCGAAGAGAACGCGCAATGTCACCAGTACTGCGCGCTGGAGTTTCCAAGGCGGCTATCGCTCTGCGGCGCGTTTCGTCGCGAGTGGAGCTCAGGCCTGTTGTACGCCTTTCTGCCCATACCACTCCTGCCCAGGGTTCTGAAGAAGATCAGGAGCGACCGGGCCCAAGTCATCCTTGTGGCGCCGGACTGGGCAAGGAGAGTCTGGTATCAAGTGCTTCTGAACATGAGTGTCGATCCTCCGATCAGGCTGCCCCTCCGGGAGGATCTTCTGTCGCAGCAGCAGGGCAGGGTTCTCCACCCGAACCGGTCAACTCTGCGCCTCCATGCGTGGCGATTGAGTGGCGGCAGTTGATGGCCTTTGACCTTCCTCCTGAAGTCTGTAATGTTATTCTGGCGGCCAGGTGGCCCTCCACTAAGTCGGTATACCCGTGCCGTTGGAAGAAATTTGTATTATTCTGTTCAGAAAGGTCCATTGACCCTCTTTCTGCTCCTCTTTCTACTGTCCTTTTATTCATTCTAACCCTGGCCCAGCAGGGCTCTGCTTGTGGAACTCTCAAGGGTTACCTCTCTGCTCTGTCTGCTTTTTTTGCGGCTGCCAGACCAACCTTCTCTCTTTATATCACCTATTGTAAATAGTTTTCTAAAAGGGCTGGCTCACTTATTTCCACCCACGCCCTTTATTATGCCGCAATGGGACCTTAATTTGGTCCTCACTTACCTGATGTGCGCACCTTTCGAGCCTTTGCACAATTATACCCTCCGGCTGTTGACTATCAAAACAGCCTTCTTAGTGGCGATTACATCGGCCCGGAGGGTGAGTGAATTGCAGGCGTTATCCAGCTCGCCTCCTTATCTTATGTCCTTTCCGGACAAAGTGGTGCTTCGCACCAGGGCATCATTTTTTCCAAAGCTTGTGACCCCATTTCATCTGGGCCAATCCATTACTTTGCCCACCTTCTTTGCTCCCCCACATCCCTCTAAGGAAGAGGAGCGTCTCCACCGGCTGGACCCAAAAAGAGCGTTGACATTCTACCTTGACCGCACAAAAGAGTTCCTGGTGGATGACCAACTCTTTGTGGGGTATGTGGGAGCAAAGAAGGGAAAGGCAGTGCAGAAAAGAACCATCTCTCGCTGGGTTGTTCTCTGCATTAAGATCTGTTATGCCTTGGCAAAGAAGCAGCTACCTGAGGGATTAAGGGCCCACTCCACCAGGGGAAAGGCTGCGACTATGGCCTTGGCTCAGGGTGTCCCAGTCCAAGACATCTGTCAGGCAGCGACGTGGGCATCATTGCACACGTTCGCAAAACATTATTGCCTTGATGGTCAAGTGCGCAGGGATGGGCACTTTGCCCGTTCAGTCCTGCAAGACTTCTTAGTCTAGGTCATGAGTCCGCAACCCACCGCCAGGATGGTATGGCTCGGGTGTCTGATTCAAAGGTAAGGAATCTGCAGCTAGATGTCTCTATCAGATGAACAAGTTACTTACCTTCGGTAACGCATTATCTGGTAGACACTCTATCTAGCTGCAGAATTCCCTACAGCCCCTCCCATGCCTCCCCGCTATGCGGACTGATGTAGAAGGTCTAGGGTTACTCCCTTTCAGGGCCCTAGTTTTGCACACGATTAAGTCAGTCACTTCGTGGCTCTGCGCTTCTGGCGTGGAAAAACAAAAAGTACGGACGTCCGCGCGCCTGGGTGGCGCCTATATAGGCACCGCAACGTCATAACCGACGCTACCGACGCCAACGACGTCACGCAGAGTCGATGAGCCACCCGACGTCGCGCACAAGGGGTATTGCTCAGCAAAAGTTTCCGGATCCAGCCCGACGCCTGGGAAATTCAAAGTAGGAATCTGCAGCTAGATAGAGTCTCTACCAGATAATGCGTTACCGAAGGTAAGTAACCTGTTCATTTATTCAGGCCAGAAAAGTATAATGCTTAGTTTAAACATTTCTTCGGAGGATAAGCACATAAAAATATAGTCATGTTTTGGCTTGTGGAAGCTTTGTTCTGCGGATAATACAAATCATACTATTGGGGTAATTTAATCTACTTAGCAGAGTGGGGTAAAACATGTTAATTTGTATACCATTGGACAACAGTATTACTAATTGAAAGGATGAGGGTAGGATTTAAACATTTGTGTTAATTTATTATCCACTTAGTTTATATATGTATTTTGCTCGCCTCTTCTAATGGGTACACACTTAGGAGCAGAACAAGTACATGGATTAACTGATGGGAAGCCTTGCCCATGGGAAGGTATTAGTACCATTTTTGGCGGGATAATTCATCATGGTTTGTATGATGTTAGTTACAGATTGCAATGATCTATTTCTGCATTGTACAGTAGAAAACATGAAATATTTAAAATTAACATGCTGCATTTCCGTCTGTGAACGTTGTTGCCATTTGTGAATTTCAAAATTATGAGATGGACCTGAATCTTTTGTTTGCGATTTTTTATTTTATTTGTATTTCTAGTAGGGTTGGATTTCTAACATCCTACTACTGAGATATTGTGTCAAATATTTGAATGTTTTTGATGGATGCTTGGAAGTGTGTCCAGTTTTCTATTTGCTTCAGGTACAGCCGTGTTGGAACCATGAGTACTGGATGGTGCAGTTTCTGTCGTATGAGCCACAAAGTTAATCAGTTATGTTCATTCATGGACAAAATAATGGGAAATTACATGTGCCACTCCACCAAATAATTATTAATTTTTAAATCTGTTTATTAGAGCACAGCAACCCAGACTTTAATATGGTACACATATGCATATACCTTGACAGAATTTTAGTTCCCAAAGCTATGACACACCTGTGAGAGAAATATGCATCCGATCTCAACTATACCCCACCGATCATAAATGAGCATTCACGGAATTTGTCATCCCAAAGGTTATGAGGGATAAAGTGATTGTGGAGAGAGAAAGAAAGTAACAATTACTCAAACAAATTATTATTAAGTGCCTGTTCTGACTCCTGGAGAAGTTATCTCGGGCTTGATGTTTCAAGGACTGATTCAACACCTCCGTCCACTGTGGGCAAACTCCGCAGCAGTTTCAGTTCCACCAATTGGAGAGCAATCAGCCCAGAATTTGGCCCAGACTTTCAAGGAAGGACCATGTTGAGTCCAGATGGGAGAATACAAACCTTTTACCCTGTTATTCAACCTGATATTTAACCAGCAGTTTCAACGTGTAAATCGCTGTTACAGTGAATACTTGATTGACATTTTCTGCCTATTACACTTTAAAGCTATCTTCCTTTCTGCTGTTAGTGGGCTCCAGTCAGGTAACCACCTGCCCTCTACTTCACCACTTTCTTTTTCACTGCTGTCCTCAAAATCTGTGTTCAACTTGGCTGTGCTGACTACTACCAACGTCCCTTCTGGGTTGTCTCTATTTCGGAGATAGTCGAAAGGCTTCCATCATGGCATCTTGCCCTGCTTCCTCTTGTAAACCCAATAAACTGACCCAGTATCTCGGTGATCCTGCCAAGAAGGCCTCAGTGTCAATCTTCGCCAGAACTCCAGTATTGTAATGTGAGTGTACATTGTCTAAAGTCTCAGGTCTCTCCTCCCAGGTGGGCAAAGCCGCCACAGTGTTTGATTCATTCTTCAGCCTAGCCTTCTCCTGTGAGCGGGTTCGCCCAGCTTTTATCTTTTCCTCGTTCAGTCTGCCCTCTGTTCCACTGCTAATATTGTGTTGTACAGTCTTTTCAGTTTCCTGTCCTGAGTTTTGAAGGCAATCAACTCCTGTAACAATTTATTATTCAAAGCATTGATGAACCACAAAAAAGCTTTCTCACCTTGTCTTGTCGCTATCTCATTTTTTTACTATTAAAATGAGTCATCCCTGATGCTTTTTGATGTCACTCCTAGTGGCGTAAAGAAGTGCTCCCCACACTTTCTTTTCCGAGACATGGCTGCCAATGGCGAGGAGCAGTAGGGGTCCAGGAGGAAAACCAGACAACTCTACTTTCTTTCAGAGGGGAACCTTCTCCACAGTCAGTGTAGAGGGCAGCACCGATGATGGAAAGTCACAGGAGCGCAACTCATTGGGGGCTGCCAGTTGATGCGCTGATGTAAAACAATTCTCCGGCTTAGATTATATATGGGCCCCAGACTGCCAGCAGTCGGAGAAATGTCATACTCCTATCTTGCCCGACCTGCAGGCTCCTCCTCTTGTGCTATTGTACTTGTTTAACTGCTCAGGTTAAGCTGCGGCGTCTCAGCCACTTTGCCTTGTCTCGTCTTCTGCCAAGGTCCAGGTCCGCCAATGCTTTCTGGCCCACTCCCATATCTATGGGAAATAGAAGCAGAAAAGTGACACACAATACATAGGAAGTAAAAGGATTTGGGTGTATTAGACATTTTTCGGTTTTATTTATTTTTCTGCTAGCCTTGAAAAAGCTTGCTGACTACTTGACCCGAAGCAAAACACATGCTTGCCAATTTAAGTCGTGTTTGATGTTGAATGAGCCCTCACATAATAGTGACCTAGCAAAACTCACCAGAAGGAAAACATTTTTTTTTAATTATTATTATTTTGGTCTACACACCCACATCAAGCCAAAGCCATTTGTAAAACGGAGATTGCTAGATGTACTGGTTAGATACTCAGGTTTATAAAGCAAGAAAAAAGTTATGTTTCCAAGTACACCACATGCACATTTTGCTCTCAAGAAAGGCGCCATAGTAGAGTTCTCCTGAAACATTCAATTTGTTGACATATATAGGGCAGCTATATTGAAATATGTCCACACATTCACGAGTCTCCATGTGTGGATATACAAGTTAGAAGCGAAGCACACGTTGGTGACACAGTTTTAAATATTACATTTTTTATGTTTACCAATTTCCACACACCTTGCACTTTAGCAATAGAGACGTCCCTAAAGAGGGTAGCTTCCACTTTTAGCAATGCATAGGTGATACCGGATAAACGTTTTGGAAACTTCCAGAAGTCAGTTAGCCCTATCCTTGCAACTGTCAATTTTGGTGCAGAATATCAGGTTTATGTGCACTTTTAATTCCCAACGTGTATCTCCATGTATCTATTTGGCTCTCTGCTTATTGATTTCTCTAGATTTTTATCTAATAAGTGCAGGACTGAAGGGTCTAGTTCACATGCATCAGCAGGGCCTCCAATGAGGGAAAGGGGCATTGTAAAAGTAAATCAGCATAGATTTATAATGTGCATTTTTTTGGCTTGTGATAATGGTGAAGGGATCGATTTACCCATGCACTGTCCCCTCTACTCAGTTCAGCCCTGTGTACAAGAAACAGAGGACCTTGGCATGATTTTACATGTGCAAATTAGCGATTTCCCCTTTGAAAGTTATCTTGCTCTGGCCTGTCACGATTTATGGCTTGATTTGTGTTTTATCAAGCCTGGCTCCAAAGCAGCTATTAACAGAGCTTGCCATGAGTACCCCCCAACCCCTATTGTTCGAAATAGGGTCTCTAGTTGGCAGTGGTTTGCACCCTGTCCAAGTAGGGACCCTTACTCTGGACAAGGTAAGGGAGTCACACAGCTAAGATAACCCCTGTTCACCCTTTTGGTAGCTTGGCAAGAGCAGCCAGGCTTATCTCAGAGGCAATGAGTAAAGCATTTGTACCCACACTATAACACAGCGAAAACACTATAAAAGGGGTCCACAGCAGTTTAGAAAAATAGCCTATTTTTATCTGAATAAAACAAGACCAAAACGACAAAAATCGAACATACACAAATCAAGATATCACTTTTAAAAGGTTAAGCAAGTTTAGTTCATAGAAATCAATAGTTGCGTTAATTTTTAGCACAGAGTACCTTAGATGCGTCAAAAATCAAAGACGGTGCAAGGCGCAGGGGAGGTGAGGCGCTGGAAAAGCAAAGCAATGCGTTGGTTTGTTACTACACAGGGGAGGTGATGCTTGGTTTCTTACTGGAAGGGGAGGTGATGCTTCGGTTCCTTACTGCTAGGGAGGGGAGGTGATGCGCTGGTTCCTTGCTGCTAGGCAGGGAGGTGATGCGTCGGTTTCCAGACACAGGGTTTCAGTTACTTATTGCGGCGCCGCATCGATGAAGAATCTGCGTCGAGGGACAATGCTTAGAAAATCTGGCTCTGCATCGATGCGACAGCGGCAATGCAGGCGCTGCATCGATTTCACAGCCACGAAGCAGGTGTGGCATTGATTCCTCTGCCGTAAAACAGATGCTGCAGACATCGGTGACACAGTGCTCAGGACTCGTGCTGCAGCAATTCTTCTGACGTGCTGCGACGGCGAGCTGGGACCTGCAGTTAAAGCCGTGGTAGATGCTTCAGGTGGGAACCACGATTCGGTGCAGGCAGCGGCGATGCTTCGATCTTATGCAGCGGTGAGTCGAGAAAACAGGTGCTGGGAATCGATACATGGATTTTCCCCTTAAAATCACCAAGTTACACTTCCAAGGACCCAGGAACTGAATTTCGCACCACTTGGCAAGTCATGACTCTCAGCAGAAGAGCCGAAGCACTGGCATGTGAAGTCTTTAATGGCCCTGAGACTTCTTAACAGGAGGCAAGCACACGTAAGCCTTGGAAAACCTTGGAAGCAGGATGTAGAAAGCAAAGTCCAGTCCTTTCTCTCCCAGGAGAGAAGCAGCAGGCCAGCACAACAAAGCAACAGGCAGAGTGGCAGTCTCTTCTACAGCATCCAGCTCTTCTTCCTGGCAGAATGTCACTAGTCCAGAGGTGTTCTGATTTTGGGGTGTCAGAGGTCCAATACTTATACCCCTTTCTGCCTTTGAAGTAGGCAAATGGCAAAGGAAAGTCTTTGTAGTGTACAAGACCCTGCCTTTCCCTGACCTGGCTCCAGACACACTACAGGGAGGTGGAGACAGCTTTGTGTGAGGACAGGCACAGCCCTAATCAGGTGTCAGTGACAACTCCTCCCACCACTCTAGCTCAGGAAGGCCCATCAGCCTCGTGATGGGCCATTAGGATATGCAAGGCACACTTCCGCTCCCTTTGTGTGACTATCTATCTAGAGCAGAGGTCCTCAAACCTTTTGATGCCGAGACCCGCCTGTCAAAATCTTTTAGGTGTAAGGACCCCCTCCTGACAATTTATAGAACCTGGTACTACTCGTAGTCAACAGCCATATACATCCCCAATTCCCACAGCAAATCATTTTTATGGTGGAGGAACAATATTAACAGTGTTTAGCAAACCAAATGTTTGTGAGTGACTGTGATTTGGTGTCAGAGGCTTATTTCACAGTTCAAACAAAAAGTCTCCAAACCGAATTTCCCAAAAATTCACAATGGTACTTTTTCACAAATAAACATAATTCGGCAAAACTTATTTGGATGATGAAACCTTTCTGAACTAATGTGATGGGTGTGCCTGTTTTTCTCCAGAGAGATGGTCAATCTGTGATTGCAACTCATAAATACCAGTTTAACACCCAAATATATCAATAAGCAACAAAATGGTGACCAGTCCAGCTTTGCAAAGGGCCCTCTACTGTGCAGCAAAACGTGTTGCTGCTTTTTAATAACTAGTGAACCAGCTGAGCTCTAAACATTTTTTTTTGTTGTTAAAATCAGCAGCTTATGTGGGAGATGATTGACTATGTGGCAAATCTATAATAATGTAAAAATCGCTGCAGTTGCACAATCGCATACTCCCAGTGGCCCTGGGTATAATGGCTGTAATGCATGGGCTGCAACGTGAGTGCACTGCAGCCCATGCATTACACTGCACTCCGAGTAGATCCATACTAAATTTCATGGGATGCTGATGGCTTGGCTTTTACTGCTGCATGGAACTGGTGGTTGCTGAACATCAATCTTCATAACTAAAACATACCATTTACAGTCATTTATGATGAACTGTAAGGTCTAAGTAGGATGCTTTCTTTAATTCCAGGGGAGGAAGTGGTCCCTTAATCTTCTTTCACACTGTTTTTCTAAAAAGGTTTTATTTTTAACATTATGAAAACAGACACTTCTATTTTAGTAAAAACTGACTCTGGCTATATTAGTTTCCTGCTGTTGCTGACTTTAGTCATGTTTGGGGGGGCGGCTGGAGGCCCTTGAGAGTGTGAGCTCTGGGGAGGGTCAAAGGTGTGGCTAAAAACAAAATATTCTGTATGTTTTTTAGGTCCTTCGCAGTCGGGTAGCTACATATAAAATAAGGGTCAGCTTAAATTAAAAATAAATTTTAAAAAGTGCTACTCAGTGGGCAATGCAATATAGTGGATTATTAAACCTCTAGTACTCCACCTTAAACGGTCAGTGTGTAACTGGAGAGCCACAGAATTAAATCTTGGTTGATGCAGTGGGGAATAATGATTTGTGTATTTTTAGTGCTACTAGGTCACAGCCAGTGACAAAAAGCACAGTGAATATGCAAGTCATTCTTATTCTAGCATTACACACAGTATAAGAAAAACTGCTACAAAATGCACAAAACGTATTTCGATAAAATGGTTCTTCCAAAATATAGATTTTAGTAATACCCAGACCATACGCAATGCAATTTTTGTATATAACTGTCCCTTCAACACCTCCTCAGGGATAGTAAGCGCTATGTAAATGCAATTACAATTAAAAGCAATCACTTCAGAGCTCAGTTGTCCATTCAGAAACACCTTTTCTAGTAAGGTCTTTCAGAACATTGATACTTTTTGTGAAAATTAATTTGAATATGAAACTGAAGTACCCCACTTTAACTTATTGTCCGCTCCCATAAAATGCATCAGGGCTACTGATTTACTGATAAAAAGCCAGCTACAGGAAAGTCCGAACAGAAATTTGCAATGTGCCTGCCAGGTAAGTGACAGTTTACAGCAGCAATCTGTAATGCGTATTACCAGGTGTTTGGGTACTTCCCTGGGTATAAAACAACCCTATTCTTCCACCACATTTCACCACAATTTGTTTTCTAGCCTGCCCGTTCTACCCCGGCTTTTTTTTTTTCCTTGCTCCTCACTGGCCTTCAACACCTCTTCAGGGATAGTAAGCGCTATGTAAATATAATTACAATGAGAAGCACGCACTTCACAGCTCATCACAAAGCTTACAGTGATTTGATTATTATTATTATTATAACATTTGTAGAGCGCTACTGTTACCCGTAGGTGTCCTGGCGCTATGTGAAATCTTACCCGAGGATCAAACCAGAGTCATTCTAATCAGTGAACAGCCAGGTTTTTAAAGCTTTTCGAAAGGCCAAGAGGCTCGACATACCTCTAAGATATAGGAGAAGCTTATTCCACGCTTTGGCTGCATTAGCTACAAAGCTTTTTCCACCCCAGGTGGCCTTTTTTACAAATGGCACATAAACCAGTTTGGCATCAGATGAGCGCAATAGTCTGTTTGGCGTATACCAGTACAGCCGCTCTTTTAAATAAGCCGGCCCGGCTCCATACAGTGCCTTGTGAACCAGACACATTGCCTTGAACATAGTACGCTTCCTTACTGGCAACCAGTGCAATTTCCGAATTTCTTTCGCTATTGAAGCGTATTTTGGGATGCCCGACACCAGTCTAGCAGCCGCATTCTGAAGGAGTTGCAACTTCTGCAGAGAGCCTTCCTGAATATTGAAGTACAAACTATTACAGTAATCCAGTCTCGACATAGTGAGAGCTGTGATAACTGTTTTACGACATTCTGTAGGTAACAGTGGCAGAATTTTCTTGCATGACCTCAGAGCGAAAGACGTAGCAGAGACCACCGAGTTAACCTGGTCTTTAAAATTGAGCTTCTGGTCCACCCACACACCTAGGTTTTTAACCTTCCTGTTGGAGTGCGGGAAGGGGCCCAGGGAGTCTGGCCACCAATCTGGAGTCCAAAAATTAGGATCATTCCCAAAGCATACCACCTCCGTCTTACTGGAGTTTAGCTTAAGGCAGTTTTGGGCCATCCAGATCCCTACGGCATTCATGCACTCTTTAAAACGAACTGCCGTACTCTTTGACTCAGCTGGTAGAAGAGACACCACAATTTGAGTATCATCCGCATAAGTAGTTAGACTGAACCCAAATGACTGAATAAGGGGCGCCAAAGAGGACACATATATATTAAATAGTGTCGGACTCAGTGAGGAGCCTTGCGGGACCCCACATGGTAGTGAAAAAGGTTTAGATACAAATTCCCCCAACATTACCCCCTGACTCCGGTTTGACAAGAATGATCTTAGGAGTCTCCAGGCCGAACCCTGTACCCCAATCTCCTGCAGCCGGTCCATCAACAAATCGTGATGGACCGTGTCAAATGCTGCAGAAAGATCTAACAGGATCAGAGCAGCCTTGCCACCTTGATCTAGAATGGTCCGTATCTCTTCAGTAGATTTCAAGAGGGCAGCTTCGGTGCTGTGGCCCCCTCGAAAACCATACTGAGTTTGGTCCAATGCTTGTGTAGACTCGAGAAATTGGCTAAGTTGCGTATTTAAATTTCTCTCGATGATTTTAGCAGGTACCGGAAGTCTGGATATTGGTCTAAAATTGTTAGGGTCTTTTGTATCAAGATTCGGTTTCTTCAGAAGGGGGAGAATAGAGGTTTTTTTTCCAGTCTAACGGAAAATGTCCCTCTGAGTACACCAAATTAAAAATGGGTGTCAAAACTTGAGAGACTGGCTCTGCCGCTAACTTTAATATCGCTATCGGGCAAGGGTCCAAAGGGGACCCAGATTTCACCTGCATAATAAGATGACCAGTTTCTGTAACTGTAAGCTGGGCAAATTTGTTCAGTAGCACTTTCTTTTCCAGATGTGGGTCAGCCATTAGGCCCGCCGTATTCTTAGGGGTAACATTAGAGAAAGTGGAGAAAATGGCATCCACTTTCTCATAGAAGAAACTGGCCAATTTTTCGCAAAGATCTTGACTAGGCGTAGATGTACTCGCCACTGGATTGGCCAGGCTAGTGACTGTATTAAATAGTTCCCTAACTGAATTATTTGCTCTGTTAATCTTCATGGAAAAAAATAAAAGCTTTGCCTGGTGAGTCTGCTGTTTGTATATGGCAAGACCCCGTTTATACTCCTCCTTATCAGTATCCTTGTACTCTGTTCTCCATCTTCTCTCCAAGTGTTTACAAATCAATTTTCTTTCCCTGAGTTCTTGTGAATACCAGGGAGCGGAGGGCAGCCGTCTGGTGGGATAGAACATTTTTCTAGGAGCAAGCATGTTCCCTGCTGTTTCTAGCCAGCTAGTGTAGGAACGTGTTGCCTCTTCTAAATTTGAGGGAGACATAACTGCAGTCTTATTGAGAATATCACCCAAATCCTCCGCCACTACTTTATTCCACGCCCTTTTCACCAGTTTTTTTTTAACTGGCTTTTGAGATTGGCGCTCGGGAATGGTGAGATTAAATAGAACTGCTCTGTGGTCTGACCATGGAAGCGGAATGATATTGGTGACTAGTAACTGAGGATTATTAGAAAAAATACCATTCAGTATATGGCCTGCCTGATGAGTCACAACAGTCACCAGTTGCTCTAAATTACTACACTTCATTAAATCTAACAATTTGGCTGTGTCTGGGTCGAAGAAAGTTTCCAAGTGGAAATTAAAATCGCCTAGGATAGTATAGGAGCTAGCCAAAATACCCACTTCAATGAGTTTGCCCACCTGCTCAATGAAGCGGCCTCTAGGGCCTGGAGGTCTGTAAACAAGTGAGCCTTGAAAAGTAGAGTGGGGGGACATGCGGAAGGAGAAGTCTAGCACCTCACAGCCTTCCACCTCTCCCGGGCTAAAAGAAGCGATAAGGGAGGAATGATAAATGAATGCTAATCCGCCTCCTCTTCCCCTAGGCCTGTTCAAAGTATAACAAACAAAATTAGGAGGCGTCGCTTTAACCAGGTCTGGGCCGGAAGCATTATCCGTCCAGGATTCTGTAATAAAAGCTATCTTAATGTTTTCAGCTTCCATAAATAAAGCACACTCTGTGCTGTGTTTAATCAGTGATCTGACATTCATCAAGGCCAATTTCCAAGTTGAAGTCCCAATGTCTTTCTCGATCTTTCCTGCGTGAGTTCTAGACCTCTCTAAGGTGTCAAACAATAACTTTGGAATTATAGTCCCACACCCTGGACAAACATTAAAGGGCTCCAGTGGCTGCGCATCAGGACTAATACAATGGCATAAGTGAGTTTTAGTGTTAGTATTGAGGCTTTTTAATATGGAACCATCATAATGCAATTTAAAATGTTTACCTCGACATCCCTGGGCAGAAGGGCTGGCGCTGAGCGCGATACGATCGCGGACGGGCGCAGACGGGCTTGCCTTTAGCGCGCCCGCTGCGCGCGCCCGCGGCATACTGCATTTAAATATCATTTGGGACCAGAAAGCATAGCCCGCTGACCCCACGACCAACTCAAGATGGCGGACCCGCAATCCAACCGCCGGCCAACCTGAACCGGAGATCGGGATTACGGCATATTAAAAGTGAGGTGCAGGTAACAGAGATCAAGTGATAGCTTAAAACCGTTTTTTTTAAAAACAAGCAAGTTAAAATCAATGAAAGCTTGCAGTACCAGCTCACAAGCATCCTTTAAATCTGAAAATGTAAAGGGCAATTTGTAGCTGTGCTCGTAGTGCATATTTCCATTACTTTCAGGCAAGCGGGCACCTTGGAATGAAACCTTGTTTAGCTGTCTGATCAACTCCGGTTTCACAGCACAAGAGAACACTTCCTGAATGGCACTGCAGCTTGAAGTATTTTAACTTCCATAATGAACCGTCCAAGGGCGGTTTTCTATTTCGTGATTCCAGGCAGAAGTGAGGCCAGGGAATGCGCGACCCCCTTCCCTCGACTCCACGGCCCCCGTCGGGGGTCGCGCCCCACATATTGAAGATCTCTGATCTAGAGTGAATGCACAATAGCCCAATTGTCAGCCAACCCAGACGTGTATTTGACAGACAGGCAGAGGCACAGAATGGTCCTGCCCCTGGACGAGCGCCGCCGTTTCACGGAGAACTGCACTTTCGGCGGTTGTGGCGCACGTACCATATGGCTAAGAAGCCGGGACAGATGTGGTGAACTCCGTATACCCAAAGTGGGTATACATTGAACATACTGAACAGCTCAAAAACCCTGGTTCAGTATTGTACCATTTATTTATCACGTGTTTTTCTATGTTTTTTCACGCACTACTCACTTATGTATTGCAGTAGCTACATTACTGACCCTGAAGAAAGCCTTGACACTACTCTAGGTCTGTTTGGCTGAAACATGTTGGTCTTTTAATAACACAGAGGCCTTGAATCTTGGCACCTGCGTTACGAGCTATATTCTGTTTTTAGTCCTGACATCGGGTAGCTGAATAAAAGTTGCATCATAGCTGACCCCGTAGCCAGTTTTAACCACTTGGATCATAGCACTGCACTTCTTTTATCACACCAAGCTCTCATAGCGTTGTAGTACACCCGTCCTCATATCAAAAACATCCCTGAGCTCCTCCCTCGTAGCGAGGGGGTTGTAGCCCGCGTGAGGACTAGGTCTCTCACGCGAGGAGGTACCCCCATGATGAAGCATGACACCTCTGGTGTGTGAGGGGAACCGTCCTTAAAAGGGAAATCCCCTGGTATGCACTAAGGCACAACGAGTCACATGATAGACCTCCCTATCACTACGGACCCGGGGCTTCTTTTGTGACGTGAATACATGAGTGGGGAGTTGGCTCCCGCAGGTCCTAAAACCTCCTCTAGCCCCTTGTGTGATTACTAAGCAAGAAAATGCTCACTTTCTAAAATGGGCATTTTCAAACATGCAATTTAAAAACCAACTTCAAAACTGTGTTTTTGATTGATTTTTTTGATTGTTTTTAAACGAATAGCACAGGCGGTTAGAACCTTGCTGTGGGAGGGAGGGTCCCCGAGAATTGCGATACACAAGCTACATAAGGGAGTCTATGATGGAGGCCTGGCTGTTCCAGATATCCAGCTTTACTACTGGGCCTCGCAACTTCAGGTGATAAATGACTGGGTATACGTAGACGTCGATGAACCAGCCTACAGAGTAGACAGAATGGTTATGCCGGGAGGAAACTGTGAATCCCTCCTGTATGCTCGGAGGCCGCGCTCGGAGTGGCCCGAACACACTAAGGTTGTACTGCAGTGCTGGAGAGAGGCCAATAAACTCCTAGGGTGGGTGGGTAAACTGACCGGTAGAACCCCACTGTGGATGAGCGATCAGCTGCGCGATGCGGCCGCTCTGACTGGTTTCAAGGGATGGAAACTAATAGGGATCGAATATTTTGGAGACGTATGGAAAGGGGATTCCCCCCTCACGTTCGTCGATCTTCAGAGGGAATACAAGCTCCACCAGTCACAGAGCTATCATCATATTAGACTCTTGCATGCTTTGCGAGCACACATACATAGTGGTACATCTATTCCAGATTTTTCCCCGTTAGAAGATAGGCTGTTACTCGATCCCATCCCCGAGAAACCGACCTCCACGATCTATCGTAAATTGATAAACAATGTACCGGACCCCCTGATCACACTCCGGGAAGCCTGGGCCAAAGACCTTGGCAGCATAGATGATGAGGACTGGCAGGAGGCAATACAGAGCCCAAGGGAGATCGCAATACGCGCTAGATTCCAACTAGTACAGCTGAAGATTCTACACCGCACATACTATCCCCGCACACACCTTTACTCATGGGGTAGGATTCCGTCAGCGCTGTGCGTTAGGGGATGCCAGCAAGAGGGCACCTTCCTGCATATCCTATGGGAGTGCCCCGAGATAGTTTGCTTCTGGAAGCAAGTTGCTGATACCATGTCCAGGGTGGTGGGGGAGACGGTCCCGATGGAGCCGAAATGGCTTTTGCTGATGATCAAAGGCGACTTGGACTGGTCTAGATATACGGGAATATGGCTGGCCCTGGCTGCGGGAATCGCGAAACGCAACATTGCTAGGGGGTGGGGGTTGCCGACACCTCCGCAGCTGGAGGAATGGAAACGAGACCTTGACTGGTGCCAACTGGCCGAAGAAACGGTGTATAAAAGCAGGGGATGTGCTAAAAAATGGAAAAGAGTGTGGGCGCCCTGGCAAAAATACAGGGAATCTGGGGTGTTTACATAGATGTGTGCTGGATGGGTATCTCTCTATTGTCATTATTGTTCCCTCATGAATGCATTGCTATTGATGTCTGTGGTCTCCTCATGGATGGATTTACGGAATTGTCATGTACTGTATGGTCTCTTGAGCATTTGTTAATAAAAAGAATTTAATTGTGAGTTCAGAGACCCCAAATCTCGATCTGCTCCCAATAGGAAATTACACTTAAAAGATATTTCAAAGCAATCCCATGTTACCCTGTGAAAGAGAGAGTCCTTGCAATAGTGAAAAACTAAATTAGCAGTATTTCACTATTAGGACATGTAAAACACACCAGTACATGTCCTACCTTTCAAATACACTGCACCCTGCTTATGGGGCTGCCTTGGGCCTACCTTAGGGTGACTTACATGTAGTAAAAAGGAAGGTTTGGACCTGGCAAGTGGGTGCACTTGGCAGGTTGAAATGGCTGTTTAAAACTGCACACAAAGACACTGCAGTGGCAGGTCTGAGGCATGTTTGCAGGGCTACTCGTGTGGGTGGCACAATCAGTGCTGCAGGCCCACTAGTAGCATTTGATTTGCAGGCTCTGGGCACACCTGGTGCACTTTACTAGGGACTTATTAGTCAATCAAGTATGCCAATCATGGATAAACCAATCACCAATACATTTTACACAGGGAGCACTTGCACTTTAGCACTGGTCAGCAGTGGTAAAGTGCCTAGAGTCCTAAAACCAGCAAAACAGAGTCAGAAAAAATAGGAGGAAGTAGGCAAAATGTTTGGGGATAACCCTCCAAAAAGGGCCAGGTCCAACACCTATCAAATTCCATAGCACAATGAATACACTGCCAGGCGGAGATTTTGGATGCCTTTCAAAGGGTTCGAATGAACAAGGGTCGGGAGTTCAAAGGTTGCTTTGAAATCAATGTAAGGGAGATGTCTAGATTTAAATGGAGACACACAGCCTGCACAGAGAATGTGAACATGATCCACAAATACAATGAACTGAAGCAAGGCATTCATTCTGCCTGCATTTGGCATAGTTCTTGATCCTGAGGCACCAGGCACCAGCTTTTTAAACGATTTAGCTGTGAAAAGTACCAATTTTACTTAATGCTTTCCCTAAAATATGTCCAAACCTTGCTACTCTTTTTACAATAAGCCCACAGGTGTACCATTTCTATGAATAGTACTATTCTGCATTCTAAATTGGAAGGGTTTTTGGAATCGATCCAAAATTAAAAGGACACGATTATTCTTTCACTCAAATAACAAAATGTGTGGTAAATGTAAGAGTAAGACAGAATACCAGAAAGCTAGCCCATTTCGAATTACTTTTAATGGATGGAAAAGATGAAATAGTTGATATGTAGCTTTTTGATAGGATCTTTTTTTATATAGACTTTCTATATCTATGGGCAGAATCCTGGGACACTTTTGCATGAGAGACCTTACATTTTAGTTTTCTTTAAACAACAAAGCCTATTAAAAGACCACATTCTTTAGTCTTTATCATAGCTTATTAAGAAAACATGAAAAATAATTTGGTTAAGGATCTCTGAAGAGTAGGCTCTGCCTGTTTTATATTTTTGACTGAAAATGAATTTCAAAACTTGGTTTTTAATTTAGCACTTAGTTTATGGGTACTTTGATGCTTTTCTGTTGGGTTTATCAAATAGACTTCATTTGTTTCAGGCTGTTGTTTTACTACTTGGAACAAGAGCTTTCAGAGCAAGAATTATCTACTTGTGTGGGCTGCCATTCATGTGTCAATAATATGACCAATATGTCCCTTGCTTTTGTCGTTTTTCACACGTTGTGGGAGCGAGGCTTGCATAGAAGCCTGTCTTTCTGCTGTTACCAGGCTGATGTTCAAAAAAAGCTATTTTTATGTTATTGTTGTTGTTAGAGTGATCATGCGAAATATAATGCCAGTAATGGTGCCATTGTTGATGATATTTTTGAAGTCATCGGTGTACACAGCTAATAAAGTCTCTGCAGTTCACCTGCTAGCAGTGGATATCTTCACTGGCATTGATACAAGTTTGAAGACCTCAATACCATCATCGTCAACTAGTTGTGCAGGAATGACTGCAAGAAGAATCAAGTCTGGATTGCCACTGTTGGCAGATAGATGTGGAATAGGATAATTGTTAGAGCTTACGTTATGCTCTTGATATAAACAGTTATGTGATATGCAGTGTCACCAAGAATGCCGTTGGTGGTGTAATTTCTTCAGTTATTTTGGTGCATTAATTGAAGCTGGAAGTCTCCATAATCACTTTCAACAACTTGAGTTCAGTGTGTTGGGTACTTAAAGAAATGTATCCAACACAGAATCCTGCCACACCCTCGTTGGTTTTATTAAGTTGTCTAGAAATCTGCTGGCTTAGACCAAGTCCTTCAGAGCTTACTTTATTTGCTTGAGAAGGTGTACAGACCCCTGCAGACATTTATCCAATCTGCAGGGAGCCTCAACAAAATACTTTTTGTGGCTCAGACAGAGGAAACTAACCTTGTGCACTTAATATATATGCAAGTGAGATTGACAGGCAAATTTATGGCATGTATTGCTGGCACTGGATTCACAAGCCCGCATGTTTCACTGTCATCCTACTGTACCTTGGAACAACCATCAGTTTCTCTGGTTGCTTCACCCATGTATGTATATATCAGAGGGAGCATCTGACCATAGCCGGCCCACCAGTCAGGGAAGAGGTATTCTCACTGTTTGCTTCCTGTCTTTTGAGCAGGGCCATGAAGCACTGAATGGGCCAGGAAGTACCGGAAGGAATGAAGGTACCAGATTTCTGCCACTGAGTATTTAGGCAAGGCTAGGGAGCTTGAAAAGTGTGGCTTTGATGCCCTCAGTGTTGTTTTTCCACTACCCATCCATTCCTTAGACAAGGTTACAGGGTTAGCAAGAGGGTTGTGGAGAGCATGGCTGACAATTCCATAAGTAAGAGTGATGCAGGTCGGTAGCTAGCAAGGGCAGGTGAAGGATAACCCTTGCAGGGTTTTCTGCTGTCCATTCCTTGAGCAAAGGTGGAGAATTGTCGTTCTTCATATGCCCCCCATCCCTCTCAGATCCTGTCCTAAGCAGGCCAGAGAGAATGATATAGGGAGCCCTATTTTTTTTTTTTAGAAGTTGGGTGGCATGTACTGCATGCTTTTTCTGCAGTTATTCGGCTCTCAAAAGGTTTTTTTTCCCCTACTTGATTTTGGGTCACTATCTACAGCAAAGTGTTTAAGAATAGGATTAGCACAATGCCATCCATGCTGAGCTGTAAAATGACAAAAGCCTTTTACCTCTCCAGGCACAGTATTACAGTTTTGAATTGGTAAAATACCAACCAAGCCAACCTGAAATGAATAAAAGCATCCCCTGATAATGTATTTCGCTATCATCATTATCCGCTATTGGAATAAGTTCTATTGTAACGCGTACAGTGTCACTACCACGTAACATTATATGGCTGAAGGAGACACATTCACTCACAATGTCCCCACCAGTGTTGGACTGGAATTTCGGGCAATCTGGCACTGTCAGATGGGCCTGCTTGAAAAAATTGAACTTACTTTTAGTGATAAGTCTAAAGTATAATATAATTCAATAGCAATTCAAGAACTGGGCACATTCGGTTCAAGATTCACCGAACGGAAATACAGTTATCAGCTATCAAAAACGCTTTTCCTATGGTCTAAGGAACTAAAATAACTAAATATGAATTATGACCAGCAATAACAATCTATATATGATCAAGCCCACAATAGTTACGGTGTACTTCTGATTCGGGGGCTTTATCCATATGAGTTATTTTGATGGCTAATAACTTCGGCCTCATATGACAAATCGGCATGAAATTCAATAAAGACAACAGCTACATCAGAATTTAATTTGCCAGTTATGGGGCAGATTGGTCCAGGGATAACATCCAGTAAACACTTTTTATGAGTGCACTAAAATATACACTAGAAACATTTATACCAAACTTTACAGGATAGGATGGCTTTTCAACTTTAGATTATATCGTGTTTTGGGGTACTCCTGGAAAGAAGATTCTGAACTTGTGAAATGAAAAAACATAGTGCCATTTTACATTATGGTTGTCAAACCTGCTCGAAGACCACAATCTGAATTTTAAAAAAATGACTGGCATAAACAAACAAGCATTTGCAAAGCCAATTGGTCTCCCATTTGAGATCAACATACTTTGTCAATGGGTTTTAGCCAGGCTGCACAGCCTCCTCAATGCTGTGCTGCATGCTTAAATGAAAACAAAAGTTTATTAAGCGGCCGGCCGTATCATTTTGTAGGTGCACGCACCACGCTTACAAAATTACGTGGCTGCCTTTTTTTCTTTTTATGTGCTGATCTGAGAATAAAAAGAAAACAAAATTCCAAAAGTTTTCTTTGAAGAGGAGGTGGGAAAGAGCAACGCAGAGAGAGCGGGTGGACGGAGAAATACGGATGGCCCGGGGGGAGCAGAGCAGGGGTTGGGGAGGAAAAGCAACTGGTGATAGAGAAGAAGGGTGTGGATGGGCGAAGCAACATGGAGGGCATGTAGACAGAAGCAAAAAGGTGCGTCAGAGTGGAGAGAAGAAGCAATGGGCGAGAGACCAACATATAGCGGGGAAAGGAGAAACACATGTATGAAAAAGCAACAAGGGGATTACTCGAGTGGAACATGGAATGGTTTGGGGAAGAAGCACACATGCAACATTGAGCAGCACAGAGTGCAGGTGCATAGAAGTATACAAGGGAGACAGCTGGAACACACTTCACTTTCTTTGAGTGCTTAACCAAAAAGAAATAATTAGCGCTTGAAAAGCAAGCAGCAGAAGCATAGAAGAAAGCCAGTCAAAAGAGATGGTAGAGAGGATATGCTCCATGGTAGAGACCAACACAACATTGACAAGCTAGGACACAAAAAAGAAGCAGGTAAATGAGTGTGACAGCAAAGTCATCCAATAGTAAACAATGGACAGGGTCCATGCCCCCATATGCTCTTGTTAAGCCCACAATATGTCTTTTGCAACCAGACAGCTGTGCTATTTGGTAGTCTCGATTTAGAAAATGAGTCATTACAAGGTTTGAGTGGGGTGAGTAACATATTAGTTGTGTAGGACATTATGAAGCATGGATAATTCTTGAACTTCATCCTGAGAAAAATAAACCTCCTGGTGTAATTTCAGGGCAAGATGAGCATAGCCCATCAAACATGTATGCCCCAGAGCGGGGCAGAATGTCCTTTTGCTCTAGAAAAAGTGAAAAAAGAGAAAATAATGCATTATAGCTCTTCAGGGAGGTTTAGCTTTGTCCAGACACAAGGGAGCGCCAGGTATAAGTCAAAATAATACCCTTTCAGGCATAGAGTGACGCATCAATTATTAAAAAAAGAAGCAGAGAACTCTGGGTAGTTCCCAAGTTTAGGTGGAGAGCAGCTCCTGTATAGAGCACCCTCAACACCAGCGACACTCTAAAGTTGCTCACCTCAAATGTCTGCTTTTACAGCTCGGCATTGATGACACTGTGCTAATCCTATGCTTAAAGACTTTGATAGAAAAGCAGACATTTGAGGTTAGCAAATTTAGAGTGTCGCTGGTGTTGAGTGTGCTCTATACAGAAGCTACTCTCCACCTAAACTTGGGAACTATATAAATATATATAACCAAGGATTCAGCCACGGTAATCAATTTAACAGACTTGAAGCTCTCTGCTGAGGAAACAAGTGTAGTGTCTCTTGGTATGTCCTACTGTACAAGAACTAACTTTAATTATGGCCAAACCCGCATTGACTTTTTCAAATTTATTAGAAAACTGAAGTTAAGGAAATTCTTCCACAACAGAGGAGAACATCCAACATTAAGACAAACTGACTCAGGACCTGTCTCCAATTTGGTAGTCTGGGATTTGAACTTACTGCATGACCTAGAACAATTGGAAAGGGAATGCGAGGGAACTGAAGCCTCAGGATTAGATATCTACGACAGCACAAGAACACCCTTTAGACCAAAGTCTACTTTTGTTCCCAATGTACCGAAAGACTCCATTGATGTGTTTTCTGAACTGGTGATCAAAGATTTGAAAGCCTTATCTGTATTATCTAGTGAGGAATTTCTCAAAGGCAACAATGAATTTGACAAAAAGTATGCCCGCATTGTCAATAAAATTAAGAGTAGAAAGGACATAGTGGTTCGCCAATCAGACAAAGGAGGCAACGTTGTGCTGTGGCCATTAAGCATGTATAATGATGAAGCAAAATCTCAGCTAAAGGATACAAGATGTTATCTAAAAGTTCCACAAAGCAATCTGATGGAGGTAAAAAATAAATATGAATGAATGAATGAATATTAGCTTTGTAAAGCTCGAACTTTGCCCAAGGGCGTCAAGGTGCTGCGGAAAGGGGCCAACAGACGATAGTGTATAAGGCTCACGATGTTGAAAGGGTGAAAAGCCAAGTCTTCAGGACTTTACGGAAGAAAGAATGAGGTTCCAATCCAGAGATTGAGGAAGGAAGGGAATTCCAGAGTTTGGCCGCAGCAAGGGAAAGGGCTCTACCCCCCTATCTTACTTTCCTGAAACTCGGAACTACCAGCAAATTCTTGCTGGTGGATCTTAACTGCTTGGTGGGGACATATATTCAAAAGAGCCTTTTGATGCCTTCCGACCCAGTATTATAGAAAGCCTTGTGAGCGAGGCAAAGGGCTTTAAATAGGATTCGCCGGCCAAGAGGGAGCCAGTGCAGCTTACTGATAGTAGCCGAAACTGAGTGATATTTGGGAAGGCCCATCACCAGCCTGGCAGCAGCGTTCTGCACCAGCTGTAGTTGATGCACGAGTCCCTTGTTGATACCCAGGTAGAGGGCATTACAATAGTCCAATCTGGACAGCACAAGAGCCACAACTGCCTGTTTTCGGGAGGAAAAGGAGAGAAATTGAGAGATCTTCCTAAGGGTCCTAATGATCCCAAAGCAGGTGGAAATCGTTCTACTAATCTGGGGGCCCAGGGAGAGGGAATTATCAACTATGATGCCAAGATTTTTAGCGCTGGACCCAGGGCGGGGGCAAGGGCCAAGCGTATCCGGCCACCAGGCCTCTGACCAGATGTCCTGTTGGTTTCCAAAAATTAAAACCTCAGTTTTGTCCCCATTGAGTCTGAGATAGTTCTCAACCATCCAGGAGGCCACTGCCTGCATGCAGTTTTTAAAATTTGTCGCCGAAGCTTCTACGTTGTTAGTAATGGATACCATGATTTGAGTGTCATCAGCGTAGGATAGCACCTCCAGCCCAAAAGATCTTACTACCCTGGCAAGAGGGGCCACGTAATTGTTAAAAAGGGTCGGGCTCAACGAGGATCCCTGAGGGACTCCACAGAACAGCTGATTGGGACCGGAGTAGAATTGGCCCATCTTAACTCTTTGCGACCGGTCCGTAAGAAATGAGGTGAGCAAGTTCAGGGCAGAGCCCTTGATCCCTATTTTCCTATGCCTGCCCACCAATCTTAGAGGAGAAATAGTATCGAAGGCCGCCGTGAGGTCCAGAAGGATCAGTAGTGTCGTATGACCTGCATCAACCTGACAACGGATGTTATTAAGTACAGAGGTTAACGCCGTCTCAGTACTGTGCTCACTTCTGAACCCATGCTGCGATCCATCGAGCAGCTGATGTTCCTCCAGATAGGAACTGAGATAAAAATTCAGGTGCTTCTCCAAAATTTTTGCTGGGACAGGTAATAGGGAGCTGGGACGATAGTTTTTTAACTCAGCGGAGTCCAGAGAGGGCTTTTTTAAAAGGGGTTTAACCACTGCTTTTTTCCAAGAGAGGGGGTATTGCCCGGTTGTAATAACAGCATTAAGTATTGAGGTCAGGTGAGGAACAATAACCTCCCTACCTAGTTTCAAAATCTTCAAAGGGCAGGACTCCAACGGGGAACCAGACTTGATTCCATTTAGCAGCCGATCCGTGTCCTCCTGCCGTAGAAGGGGGAAGGAAAATAAATTACCTTCCTTTACAGGACTTACCAGAAGATCAGCAGCAGAGGAGTGCGATGAAGGACCTACTTTGATTCCCTCAGCATTGAGGAGTTCCAGGGAGGAATATATTTCCGTAATTTTAGACCGGAAAAAGCTCGCCATCCTATCACAAAGGTCCTGGGAGAGGTCAGTGTGGGCAGTAACTGAGGGGGTCAAGAGAGACTTAATTACAGTAAAAAGTTCCCTTGAAGACCTCAAGGATTCTGTCACTTTAGAATAAAATGATACTTTTCCTCTGTGATGGCACATTTGTATTCCCTTAATCTAAGTTTGTGCAGATCTCTTTCGGCTGGGTTGAGATCCCAGCGCCATTTCCTTTCTTGATGTCGGCATACTTGCCTAAGTTTCCTCAGTCTCTCTGAGAACCAAGGGGCCGAGGGGCATTTTCTGGCCGCATAGTGCTCCTTAAGAGGGGCAAGGAGGTCCAATGCTGCTAAGAGCCAGTTGGAGAACTCCGAGTAAGCTGAATTAGCATCCAGATGAGAAGGCCATACATGGTTTTTGAGTGTGTTAAGAAGGGCCTCCTTGTGGGGGGTGGAACTGGGAGGGGGGAGGAAACAGGAGGGGAAATTTGGTTTTTGAGGATCATGAGTCAATTAGGGGACACAGGTTATATATAGACAGCACATATATGAAACAAGAGGATCTTAGGACAAGACGGGGAGCACAAAGTTAGGGAATGTTTTTTCCGATAGTACGTGTTGAAAATTCGAATAGCATCAATTATTGTGTGTGGTTTGAATGATCAAAATAAAAGGCAAAGGATTGCAATAGAATTGAAAAGGCTTAGGGCAGATATTCTGTGCTTACAGGAGACACACATAGAGGGGTCCAGAGCTAAATTAATGGAGCAGCTTGGGTACAACCTGGTTGTGAACACATCACAGGGGGCCAGGACAAAAGGGGTCCCTATATTATCTCGTAGGAGTGATGTAAAATGGAAGAACTGCCAGGCCGATAAACTTTGACGGTGGGTGTTGGCAGAAGGTTGCTGTCGGGAATTCAGCTTTACCCTCGGTTCCGTGTACGGGTCAACGGGTGATGACCCGGAGGTCCTGACGGAGGTGAATTCAGAGCTTGCCTCACGAGGAACACCAGTCATATTATGTGGCGACTTAAACATCAATGGCTTGGGTATCAGATGGGAGGAGGGCTCCAGCAAATATACAGGCCGTAAAAATAAGGTGTGTAGGGCTTTGCTGTCGTTGATTCAAGACAACGGTTTGGCTGATATCTGGGCATCGACTAAAGCTCCGGATCCTGGGAGTACCTATTACTCTGCGCCACACAAAATGGTAGCATGATTAGATTATTTTTTCACCTCTTCCCAGTTAGCCTCAGATAGTGTCATAGAAAAGCACCCTAGAGTGTTTTCAGACCATAACCCTCTAGTATTAACTGTTAATCTCAGGGGCGCAGAGAGGAAAGGCCCAGCTTGGACATTCGAGAGAGGCTTGCTAAAAGACCCAGACTATATTGCACACATGAACACCTGGATTGAGGGCTTTTTGGAAATAAATAGGGGCAGCGCTAGCACGGGGATGGTCTGGGATGCTCTTAAAGCTGGGGTTAGAGGTGAGACCCTTAGCTGTAGTTTCCAAAGAAGGAAAAAAGAAACCGAACGAGCTAATACACTTTATAAAACAATGGCTGTTCTCGAGGAGGAGCTGATAAAGGCAATAGCACAAGGCGCATCGATAGAGGTTTGGACGCACAAAATCGCGGTGACTAAATCTGAAATTGGGGAAATTACATCGACCAAGGCAGCTGAAAAATACTTAGCATGGCGCGAGGGGTGCTATAAACTCAGCGAGCAAGTAGGTCACATGCTGGCAGTGCGGACGAGACAGAGAAGGGTGATGGGGGAAGATAGTCGAGATACAGGATAAAGATGGGAATTTGGTCAAAGAACCTACGGGCATACGGGAGGTATTCCATAAATACTATAGTGAATTGTATCAGGAGGAATTAGCGTCGCCCCGTAACGTGGTCAGTGAGTATTTGAATGACATCCAAATAGAGCAATTTGACATGAATGATATAGATTTTATGGATATGAATATATCAGAGGAAGAAATACACAATGCCTTGATGACTCTTCCATCGGGCAAGACAGTGGGGCCGGATCAGATCCCTTTGGAATTTTATAAAATTTTCTATCGTGTATTAAAGCAGGATATGATAGAAACGTTTAGACAGGCACAAGGCGGGAACTCAACACCCGGGTCCTGGGCTCAGGCAGTAATAGTCGTCTTTTTAAAAAAGGGCAAACCCCCGCGAGAACAGGATCATATAGACCTATCACTTTAATGAATAGTGACTCCAAAATCTTCTCGAAAATATTAGCTACTCGCCTAAGTTCTATCATAAGTAAAGTAATCCATCCACGTCAGCACGGGTTTATATCTGGAAGAGGAACCACTGAACACGTCCATAGGGTAATAACACTTTTCGATGCAGCAGCCGTCTCAGGGGACCCTATGGCACTTATTCTGCTTGATGCTGATAAGGCGTTCGATAGGGTCTCCTGGGACTACCTGTGGAGGGCCCTCAAACGGTATGGGTTAAGAGAAGGATTTATTAAGGCAATCATGGGTCTTTATCAGAAACCGGTGGTCCGCGTTAGTTAATGGGGAGTATACGGAACCAATACAGATCTCGAGGGGAACTCGACAGGGGTGTCCCTGCTCCCCCCTACTCTTTGCTATATACATTGACCCGCTGATACGAAGAATTGAAGGAAACCGTATAATTAAACCAATGAGATTTCAGGAGCTGGAGACAAAAATCCTAGCTTACGCGGACGATCTGGCAGTTGTTACACCCGACCCCCAAACTGCAGTTAACGAAATAGGTAGCGAAGCCGCAGCATTCGGGCTAGTCTCAGGTTACAAGCTCAACCAGCAGAAAACTCAAATCGTTGTCAATAGGGTGTCTGCTTTTGCGGATACCCGGGTCACAAGTATGGCTACATACCTAGGGGTAAACATTACATCGGAGCTTGAGCAGTTAGTAGAGGTTAACATCGCTCCAATAATAAGCAAAGGGAAAAAGGATTTTGATAGGTGGCATAATCTTCACCTATCTATTGTAGGTAGATGCAATATAATAAAGATGCTGTTTCTCCCCAAGATACTATATCTCTTCAGGACTATCCCTTTGGAGTTTGGGAAGTCCTGGTTCAAAGAAATGGAAAATATGCTTAATAGGTTCATTTGGTCACACGGTAAGACTAGAAGCGCACTCAAATTCATGACATTAACAAGGGAGAAAGGAGGATGGGGGGGTCCCTGATCTAAAACTATACTATTGGGCGGCCACCCTTCAATATATGCATGTACTACTGGGAGGGAAAACAGAAGAGCAGAGAAACCAACCCAGGTCAGAGGACGTTTACGAATTATTATTAGGCGAGGCCGCACGGGGTTGCTTCCTGAACTTTAGTGAGCCAGGCTATTACAAAAAAGTTAGGTTTAAAACTCTGCAAGCAGCTTTTAAGATTTGGGCATCCCTTAAACGAAAAGTTGGGCTTGGCCGGCTGAATTACTATAACCAACTCTTTAAAAATCCAACTATGCCAGAGATCTTTTGGGATAACATCATGGCAAGATGGGAGGATGCAGGAATCCGCTCGATAGGGGACCTTCTAGATACATCGGGTGTGTTAGCATTTAGCGATATACAAACTAGATTTGGGATACATACTAGGGATTTTTTTTAATATCTGCAGGTCCGGAGCTATCGAAGTCAAAAGAAAGGGGGTATAATGGGCTTTAATAATGTTGGTGTTGTGGATGTGGTTCGATCTGAAGAAGGGTGCACCATTAGACAGGTTTACTCGCAGCTGATCACGCTCACCCAAGATGACCTGGAGAAACATGGGTCTAAATGGGAACAGATGCTGGGCACAGAATCCAATATATTTTTAGAGTCTCTGGAACTCGGGAGGACGGTGCTCCGGTCGGCAGGGTTACAGGCACAACATTACAAAACACTGTTCTCATTATACCATACCCCTGCCAGAATTGCTCAGTGGGGCGGTCAGAATGAAATCACATGCCCTCGCTGTAGTAGCACTGAAGCCGACCTGACACACATGTTTGCGACATGCCCTGTTTTAGGTACTTCGTTAGGCAAAATTGAAAACTTTATGAATATATCGCTGAAAATAAAAATGAATCTAACAGCCCAACTTATACTGCTGGGAATCAGCAATAATGATGTGTTGGAGGACTGTCGTCCTTTTCTCTTCATAGCCATGGCAGTGGTTAGGCTATGTATTGCCGCAGCTTGGTTGGATCCCCTGGCACCTGGATTCCAGCAATGGTTGGGTAGATTATTAGCCACCTATAACTTAGAAAAAGGGGTATATGGAAAAAAAAGGGCCAAAAGTAAGAAGGAAAGGAGAAAACATTTGGGCCCCTCTCAAAAGATGGAAGGATGGTAATTAAATGTGCCATAAGGCTCTAGTATGTTACCGGATTGATTGAGAAAGAATTGTCTTTTTATTTATTTGCTCTTAAATGCTATTTTTTTTATTTTTATATAATAATGATGAAGCTGTTACTTTGCTCCCAGCTTATATGTTGCTGTTTAATGTTTACCCTCATGAAATCCTCATGTATTTAAAGTAATGGTGAAAAATAAAAAAAATGTTTTTTAAAAAGGGCCTCCTTGTTAATAAGGCTGAGGTTTCTCTTCTTCTCCACCCTATTCTTAAAGTTGGAAGCGATATGGGATGCTGCAATTTGCAGCTTAAAGGGGATAGCGTAGTGGTCAGACCAAGAGAGTTGAATAGGTTCCTCCACCCTAATCCAGGAATCGTGGGAGAAAATGCCATCCAATATATGTCCTGCTATATGGGTGGGGCTCATAACCAGCTGGGAAAGGCCACAACAATTCAAAGTTTCTAAAAATATTTGCGTTTCTTTGCATAGGGTCTTCTCCAGATGAAAATTAAAATCACCCAGGAGTGTTCTATTAGATCTTGCCAGATGAGGGTCTATTAGATTACTAAAATCCTGGCTGAACAGCACTCTCGGTCCTGGTTGCTGATAGGTCACAGCTCCAATAAAGCTTTCAGTCGGGAGGACCTTCAAAGAGAAATATAAGGCCTGAAAAGGGTCGGAGGAGGTAGTGAGTGGCTCAGTAAAGCAAGAATAGATATCTTTATACAATATGCCTAGGCCTCCAACTATCCTCCCTACCCTATTAAATCTTGAAAGGGCATAACCGGAGGGGATAGCCTCTACCAGGTCTATATCACAAAGACTTAGCCAGATGGAGGGGCTTAGCCATGATCTCTCAGGATGAATACTTGTATTTGAAGGTTGATGATCCGATCATACTCCTACTGTATCTCATTCCTAAAATACACAAAAATGGACCCCATATTGAATGGGGCAATCACAAGTAGACCGCTACTCACTTTTCGAAAAGCCAGATCCATGAGACAGGAGTTGGTAAATAGCAGCCCTGAGACTGTGATCACGGAGGGCCAGTCCTGGTTTCAACAAATGCTTTAAATATAAGGCATGTAGATTTGGCCAGAATACGAAAGAGGTCATGACACCGTTATTGAAAAGTCCATGGAAAATTAGAATTTTTTTTAACTGTAAAAGTGAATTTGTGGTTTATGTGCTGCAGTGCACTTGTCCTAAACTCTATGTGGGCAGCACCATCCATATGGCACATATAAGAATATTGCAGCACCTAAGGGCGGTCAAAAATAATGATAAGAGTTATCCTGCGCAGACACATCAACGAAATCCATGGAGGTAATGTCACAATGATCTCTCCTACTTTATAATTAACCAAGTTGCCAAAATGAGAAGAGGTGGGAACCGCGAGCAGAAATTGCGACAACTTGAGTAGAGAAAAATACTTTTATTTAATACCAAAATCCCGTTTGGTCTTAACTCGGATGAGGATATATTTGTGCCTATATGATTTGAATGATCTCTGTATCCTCCTTTTTAAAGTGTATGAGAGAACTACATGATGATTGAGGCATGTTAAGATGAAGCACAGGATTGCAAGAGTAGAAGCAATGAATTATAATTTAAGTGTAATTGATGTTATTTGAATTTAGTAGGACCCTCTATCACTTAGGAGTTATAGGTATTTGAGCAATGAGTGTAGCTCATACTTATGGGTAGAGCTATAAGCCTGAAGGATAGAGGGGTAAAAAATTATTTTTGATAATCAAGTTTTATTGGTTTTATAAATTGCAGCAAAGGAAAACAATACCAGCTCTTAGTACAGTGATCATTACATAACAGTGACAAAAAAGTATTGATACCCCAGCATGTACAATTCAACATATGAGTAGCAAGCAACATTGTCCGCACCCAAGTCCATAAGTGATCATCAGGAATGTTCAGTCCTCTACCACCCCGACCCATTTGCCCCACACCCTTCGAAACTTTTTGGGGCAGCCTCGGGCCGCATACATTGGTCGCTCCTGCGCTGTGCACCAATCCACCCCTCTGCGCCATGGAAGGAGCTGTCGGGTCCAGCCAGATAGCTGAAATATCCTGTTTAGCCACCATCAATGCCGTATTTAAACAAAGCTTCTCGGCTCTGGTCCCATCCAATCCCTCTGTAACACCCAGGAGTATGTTCATCAGGCTCAGGGGGACCTCCCAACCCAGTACCTCCGTAAGTTCCCCTGTCATTAACTCCCAGTAGCGCGCGATTGTAGGACAAAGCCATACCATGTGATAAAAGTCAGCGTGGGGGCATCTACAGCGGGGACAGGAAGCATCAGGTCGGAGCCCAGCGCGATGAAGCCACAATGGCGTGAGGTAGGCCACGTGTAAGTAGTATTCTTGAACTAACCGGAGCCGCGCTGAAGCTGTGACTGTTTTGGGAGCCATTAGCGCATCCCTCCAATCAGCATCGTCCAGGGATCCAAGCCAGCCCTCCCACTTGTCCCGGAGAAGGGAGAGGGAGTTGGGGGTGTTATTCGTGAGGGAACGATAGATACGGGAAATCCACCTTTCCCCAGATTACCAGTCATGACCTGGGCTTCAGGTGGGCTATATTCGGGTAAGGAGGTCCCCTCTGAGATATGGGCGTGGAGGGCGTGGCGCAGCTGTAGGTAGCGGTAAAACTGGGAGGTGTGGAGAGAGAGCTGAACCTGCAGATCTGGGAAATCACGTACGTGGCTCCCACCCCATACATCCCCAAGCTGTGAAATCCCAATGAGATCCCAGGCTCTGAAACCAGAAAGAGCGGCAACGTCCCTGAGCCATGTTCCGCACCACAGTGGGGTATATCGGGTTAATTTGCCAGACCAGTGGGTGTGGCGCAGGGGTGCTCGCCAGGCCAAAAGCACCCCGCGCGTGACCTCAGGCAGAGCGTGGGATATAGCGGTTCCGTATAGCATCCCCTGAATGTTGGAGAGACCCAAGTTATGCAGCTCCAGGCGGTGTGCCGGGTCCGACCAGACACCATTAAGCCAGTCATGCACGGTAAGGAGCCGAGTCGCCAAATAATATAAATACAGGTTAGTCATTCCCAACCCACCGTCAAAGGGCGGTATCCTGCACTGGGTAAGGGCCAGCCTCGGTCTCCGACCTCCCCACAGGAATTTAGTGGCCATACCGTCCATCTCCCGGAACCAGGACCGTGAGAAGGAGAGGGGTGTGTTCTGAAGTATATAGAGAAATCGCGGGCAGAACCATCATTTTAAAAAGGGCTATTCTGCCCATAGGGTTCAGTGGCAGCGCTTGCCATTTAAGGAGGTCAGCACAAACCCGTTTCACCAGAGGAGTGACGTTGAGAGACCAGGCGAGGTCGGGAAGGATGGCCACCCAGATCCCCAAATACTTGAACGACTGCCGCCGAAGAGGAATCGACGACTGCCAATCAAAGCACTCTCTCGATAGATGGAGGGGGACCAGGACCGATTTGGCCGCGTTCAGTCGGAGGCCGGAGACTCGTTCAAAGAGGTGCAGGGCTCGGAGACAACGGGGTCCCGATCGAGCTGGGTCTGAAAAAATATCAGAACGTCATCAGCGTAAAGGGCAATCTTGTCCTCTGCCAGACCGGGCCATTGCCATCCCGTGAGAAGCGGATCGGTGCGGCTAAGAGAAGCAAAGGGCTCCATCGCTAACGCAAATAGGAGGGGCGAAAGGGGGCAACCCTGCCTCGTGCCCCTCCCAATGGGGAAGGGGCGTAAAAGGGCACCATTGACCATCACCTGGGCTCGCGGCTTGCAGTAGTGTCCTGACCAAGTTACGAAAGGGGGTCCCAAATCCCATCTCCAACAACACTGCCTCCAGATATCACCAATCAATTGAATCAAATGCCTTCTCAAAGTCCACGCGGAGCAAAGAGAGATAGGGGGTCAGTTGTTGTCGATTCGCCAAAGCGAGGTGGAGCTGTCTGAGGCAGTGCCTGGTTCCCCGGGAGGGCATGAATCCACATTGGTCCATCTGGACCAGCTTATCCAGATAAGGACGTATGCGGTTCGCCAGGACCGAGGCAAATATTTTGAGCTCCGAATTAATGAGGGAGATGGGGCGATAATCAGAGCAGTGGGCCGAGGGAGGCTGAGACTTGGGAATCACTACAATAGTGGCCAGGTCCGTCTCAGGACGGAAGGAGCCGCGGTCCGCCGCCTCATGAACTATTGCTAAGAGGTGGGGAACCAGCGTATCTCGGTAGGATGCGTAAAATTCCTGCGGGAGTCCGTCTAGTCCCGGTGTCTTACCCGCGGCCATGTGGGAGATAGCCTCATTAATATACTAGATCTTCCTGAGTAATCGGAAGATCTAGGTCCTCTGCCTCAGTGTCACTGAGCCGCGGGAGGGGGAACCTTTCACGCTGGAGGAGCTCTGAGAGTGTGAGGTCTGGAGGCTGGACAGAGTATAGAGTGGCGTAGTATGAGGCAAAGCACTGGGCCACCGCCGTGGGGGACCGATGGATCTCCCCGTGGGAGTCAATCACTTCAGGGATAATGCGGTTAGCCATGGGATAGGTGGCTTAACGATGCAAGAGCTTCCCATTTTTATCTCCCCATCCATACACTCGCGCCACGGAGGACCTCCATTGCAGCTTAGCGGACTCCATGGAGGCCTGTTTGATCTCATCCCTCAAAAACGTCAGTTTCCGATCCTGGGCCTCTGTTCTCTCCCCTGGCGGGTGGGCTTCAAGCCGGGCAGCCTGAGCCTCCAGAAGTGTGAGACGGGCAACCTGTTTCGTACGTTGGAGTTTGAGTTGGCCTTTGGCAAAGCCACGGATGGTGACCTTACTGGCATCCCATAAAGTACCAGGAGACGAGACCGAGCCCTGATTAGTGGCGAAGTATTGATGAAGTTCATCCCCTATGTGTTTCCGGAAGTCTTTGTCCTGGAGAAACCAGGCGTTTAGCCGCCAGATCGGGCGCGAAGACGCCGGGAGGCTTCCCATCTGCATAGACACTGGGGAGTGATCTGATAACCCCCTGGGAAGGATGGTGACGGCCTGGATTGACCGACAGTCCCGGGCCAGAAGGAAAAGATAGTCCAGTCTGGCATGCGTGTGATGGGAGGCTGATGTGTGAGTGTACATACGAGTGGTCGGATGCCAGAGTCTCCAGGCGTCTCCGAGGCCCAGAGTCGCAGCCCAGTTCGAAAGGAGCGCGGATTGGGAAACCCGAGAGGCAGAAGAGGCTGCAGCAGTGTCAAGGCCCGGGTCCATAACTGCATTGAAGTCCCCTCCAACAACAGTCGTCCCCGGGGGTAGGGCAGCCACTAGAGAAGCAAGACGCTGAAGTGTGGAGGACAGCAGAGAGGGGAGGGGGAGTACACAGCTATTGGATTCAGGGATTGGTTCCCAATGCTCCCTTCCAAGATGACAAAGCAGCCCCCCGGATCATGTATTACTTTACGCGCCACAAAGGGAAGAGTGCGGCGTATCAGGACCGCCACCCCTGAGATCCACGGGTAAAACCAGAGTGCCAAATCCCGCCATAGCGCGACAGAAAGGGACAGTGGTTGCCTACCAGGTGGGTCTCCTGAAGCATCAATACATCTACGTTGTGTCGCTGGGCATAACGCAGGACCGCAGTGCGCTTCACCTTATCTAAGAGGCCGTTAACATTCCAGGACATAACATGAAGGGATGTCACTCCGGAACGACCGTCAGGCATGGGGAGGCTGGGCAAGTAGTCGAGAACCCGGCGCGGGCAGGGAGCGTGGTAGTACAAGTGTGCGGGGTAACAGGCATAGAATTACAATGTCTATCACTGTATGGTCGTTTCACAGCTAAGCGGAAGCGCTGGTGCAAGAAATAACAAAAAACAAACAATAGAACTCGGGACAACGGTCCCCCCTCCCCAACCCAGCCCCCACCCTATACTTCAGGAACGGAAGCATCTGTCGCCCTAACAGTGAAGAACTAACAAAAGACCAAACTAGAACGCTTGGGAATAGGGAAGCGTGGAGGACCCCTCCTCATAGCTGGATGTGCATAATCAAGTCCGTCGGGAATTGAAGTAGTGGTGAGCCGATGTGCTGCCTCCGGCCGCGGAGCTATGCCCGGCAGGCAGAGACGAGCTCATGCGGGGCCCGTGAGAAGCGTCTGGCTACGAGAGAGATCTGTATCCGGCAGGTCCAGCAGCGATGGTCGAGGCGAAGCACCCCCAGGGTCTAGGCGGCCGGAGGAGCCAGACCGCCGCATGACCAGGGGTTCTCCAGGGAGCGGCGTCGGCTGCCGAGAGGGGCCCAGCGGGGAATCAGAGCGGGCTCTCCTCTGGCCGCGGCGCCTACGTGAGCGGTTGCGCTGAGGCCAGGGGGCAGGGGTCTCCTGTCGGGCGCACCCACCAGCCGCACCCACAGGTGATGGATTTTGGTCACTGGCCCGCAGGGGGCGCTCCTCCGTGGCCCAAGTCCAGGCCTCCTTAGGGGTGTCAAATATTAGGGTCTTGTTGGAGAACACCACTCGCAAGCGCGCCGGGAAGAGGAGCCTGTATTGTATGTTAAGAGCGCGCAGCTTCTGCTGGACTTCCCCAAACGAGCGGCGCTGACCCTGGACCTCGCGAGTATAGTCCGGGAAGATCATGATTGTCGTATTTGAGGTGTTGCTGCTTGCGGGCCTCGGCCAGGACAGAGTCACGGTCTTTAAAATTGAGGATTCGCATTGTGACCGGTCTGGGGGGTGCCCCCGGGGGCGGCTTAGGAGCAAGGGAGCGGTGCGCTCGCTCGATCGCGAACCACGGGGAGAGGGAGCCCTCGGGATCCATGAGCGCAACCACTTCTCCATAAAGTCCGCCGTACGGCCTTGTTCCGCCCTCTCCGGAAATCCCACCAGGCGAAGGTTGTTGCGGCGGGACCTGTTTTCTGCGTCCTCTGCCCGCCGATGTTGCTCCTGGGTGTGAGATTGGAGACGAGCAACTTGTCCCTTAAGTTGCTGAACGTCATCTTCCACGGTGGAAATTCGGGATTCGGTTTCTTTAATCCGGGCCGTGGCGTTCCGAAGGTCCTGCCGGATGAGAGTCACATCAACCCGGACCTCAGCAATCTTGCCCTCCACGGAGGACTGTGAGGCATGGATAGCCTGAAGGATGGTAGATAGGTCCGCAGCAGGTGGGGCGTCCTTATCCGCGCTTCTCCCAGTCGCTCCGGAGTCTGTAGTGGTGAAACGGTCCATTTTAGTCTGGGTGGCCGGGGTTTTGGTTGGCTTGTCTCGACCCATGGCTGCCACCCAACAGGGCAGGGGGCCCGACGTGCCTCTTACAAAGGTCTCTGTAGCGGGGAGCCCACAGTCCGCTCCGGAAGGCCCCGGAGCCAGACAGCCACAGGGGGCAGTGGAGGAAGCCCTTTCAAGACCTCACGCCGCTCGGTACATGCGGCCGATTCCACTTCCCTGGCTGAGACCCCACACCGGGAGCCACAGCACAGAGGTCCGACCCCAGGGTCCGCAGCAGGGCCTCCGCACCAGGATCCACAGACCACGCCAGGCGCCACAAGAGCAGTTCGGGGGCAGGGGGATGGCGGAGGAGGCTCCTTCCAGGACCTCACGCCGCTCGCTACATGCGGCCGATTCCACCTCCCCAGGACTGCACTCCCACCAGAGGCGACGTAATAGAAGGCCGGCCTTGGAGTCCGCAGCCGGGGCCGCTGCGCCGAAGGACCCACTGTCCACGTCATGAGCCACAGGAGCAATGCGGGGGGCAGGGGGGTGGCGGGGAAGGCCCTCACCTAGGACCTCACGCCGCTCGATGGATGCGGCCGGACACCCACTCCCCCGCGCCACAGCACCCCGGAGGCAGCACAGCCGCGGCCCGATTCCAAGGGCAGCAAGAGGGGTCTCCGCAGCAGAGGGCCCAAAGACAGCACTAGGAGATACCAAAGTGAGTTGGGGCAGGGGGTGGCAGAGGGCCCTCCCTGGGGACCTCACGCCGCTCGATGGTCATGGCTGGGTCCACCCGTCCCAGATCTTCCTCTTGTCAGGAGTACTGTCACGGCCCCCAGGGAATAGCACAGAAGCAGCTCCAGGGGCCCGATAGGCCGGATCGGCCGCGGCGGATCACAGGAGGTGGGGAGAAACAGCGGGCCAAATCTTGGTTCACACCACCCAGGGCCCAAGTCACTCTCACAACAGGCAGGCCGTGTGTGCGGGGGGGCCTCTCTCAACTCAGTCCCAGCCCCCCCCTCTGCCACCGGCACTCACCAAGTCTCCGGGTCCGCCGAGCGCCGGACTTCCAATCATGCAGCCCATAGAGTGTCAGCCGGGCCCCAGCCGCTGCCAATCCCCGTCTCCCGCCGCCCGAAAATTGCAGCCGGCAACGCCGCAGGGGAGCCGGGGCTCGGCCTCAGACGTCTTCGACAGCCGTAGCCAGCGGCCCCAGCCTCTTATCAGGTGCACCAACCCCAGCACCGGCCGGCAGGAACCATCGGCAGCGGCCGCCCACGCAGGATCTCAGCCGGGTGGGGGGAGGAGAATGCAGGCGGGCGTCTCGTCCAGGGAATCCCACAGCTCACCACTGGTTGCTGCAGCCTCAGGGGTCGTCTCCGCCAGCACAGAAATCCAGGTGCGAGCTCCGACAGCTCGGTCCGAGGATCGCAGGCGTCTCGGCTCAGAGCACAGAGGCCGCCATTTTAGAGGAGGGCACCCGGCAGGCCGGCAGAGTGCGACGAAACACCGGATCCCCAGGCTCCCCACGGCCAGAATCTCAGCCAGGGGTGTAGCAAAGTATCGGCAACAAGACTCAGGGCAGGATGATTACCGGAACGGGTGGATTGTGGGCGGATGGCGGAGGGGTCCGGGAGCACTCTCAAGGTGCGACCGCCGTCTTGGCCCGCTAGGCCACGCCCCTCAGGGGTACAATTTTAACTCATCTAAAAACCTAAGTCTCATTTCATTTGAATTTCTGACTGTCTTATTTAATTTTTGCACAATTGTTTGCATTTAAGATTTGAAAATTCAGCAGGAGACCTGTGATAAATTTAGTGGTCCGCTACTTATTTGTTTATTTGGGAACATAGATGGCCTAGTGTTGCAAGTGCATAAAAGTGTTATGGGACAAATAAATGTAAACAAATTTTACATTACATTTGTACTCATTAGATTGGAGACAAGGTAAACATTTCACTTCACAGAAGGCCGCATATGTCACTTTGGCACTTGCACTTTATACCTTTGAAACATATATGCAGCACCACATGCAAGAACTCTCCTTGAGAGAGGGTGGCAAATTACACCGCACAGAACTATATACTGCTATATAGTATAAAGCACTTGCACTTTATTATTAATGCTTTATCATAAACACTGTCCTATAGTATAAAGCACTTGCATTTGCACTTTACTATAATTGCTTTATGTAAATCAACGGACAGTTGAAACTCTTCGTTATTGTGGGTTACAATGTTGCCCTATGAGATGACTATAAAGCACTTGCACTTTATCATAACAACTTCAGGTTAGCAGCACTAGCAAGACATTGCGGTGGTCTAATTTGTATCATAAAGTCTGTATAGAATATGAAAACTAAACTGGTTTCAAAAGTAAGCTGCTGAACTCGTGAAGGTGGTTTTTTATGTGCCCCGGAATGAGCTTGGTGATAAACTGAGTATTTTTTGCACTAAGCACTCATGCACTTTAAACCTTGTCACCGTGTGAGTCCATTGTGTCTGTATCACCCCCCCCTTTTTTTTTAGATTTAATGCACTTGCACTGTTTTCGATGTATTTATCAGGACTAGGTAATTTACCATTAATTCGTTAGAAACGTTGGAAACAACTGTATATCCTTATCACTCCACTGTTTTTATAATTGTTAAAAAATATGTGGCAAACACCCAAAGACTGTAACTGTTAAATGGTAATCAGACAGAGTTGTGAAATTTTAACAAGAATGATCTTTACCTGTTAACATGCGGGAGTCTTATCGATTGTAATAAGCTCCCGGACAGCGAAAGGGTGTTGAGTATTTTTTCCATGGCTGTCGTGACAGGAAACCATGTGATTTGTAGTTCTTGTATTTTAATGTTCAAAGAGAGTGACGCTTGTTGTGTGAGCAAGGCAAGGATATGCCGAAACACCTCACAGCGGAAGAATAAAACGCAGAAAGAAAATCTGAAGTTTAGTCCCTGTGTTGGGGTCTAATTTCTATTGTGGAATTGGAACTGGTGTATATATCTATCTCTATATATATCTATCTCTATATATCTATCTATATATATATATCTATATATATCTATATATATATATATACCCCAAATGCCACTGTAGCACTGCCAAATAACTTTAACAGCAGGTGCCTCCACCATGATAGTGGCCCTCATGCATTCATTTCAAACCAAAGACTCCATAAGGAAATGACGCGGAGCAATTGGCGAGTTTGCAGTATCCATTTAATTGACCCAACAATAGATGCCTTTCAGCAAGGGATTTGCCTTTCTCGATGTTGATTCCCAGTAACATCGACTGACCTGTTTTAAATCATTCCTGCCACCCTCCCTCCCTTTGGAGGCCAGATCATCATTACTGAAAGCGGACTGTCCATGCCTTGTTACCTCACTTAAAAAGCATGCCGCCATCACAGCGTGTGTTTTTAGCTGTGTTAGTGAGTACCATTGCTGTTGTCTGTGCCCTCAATATATCTTGATGAGATGTTCCGTCACAATGGATGTGAGCAGCACAGCACCATAATATATTTTCCATATGCCTGCTATTTTAGCTTTTGGTTCCAATCTCCTGGTGTGGAGGGGCTTGGGGGACAAATATTGCTGTGAATTTAATTCTGCAACCCTTGTTTTGCTGCACTTGCAATAAACACACAAACAACCAATAGTGCTGGCCTCGTGCCCTTCGTTAACACATTATAGTAATGCTCCGATTTCATTTCGGCAGGTATGTCCACATCTTGAGGCTGTTCTGGCAGTTTTGTTAAGCAGAAGTCCCAAATGCAACTTAAGCACTGCCTAACAACTTTAACAATGGGTGCCTCTGTTGTGGTAGTGGCCCTCATGCATTAATTTCAAACCAAAGTCTCCATAAGGAAATGACGTGGAGCACTCAGCGGGTTTGCAGTATCCATTTAATTGATCTAACAGACTTGTTTCAGCAAGGGATTTGCCTTTCTCAGTGTTGATTACCAGTAACATCACATGCCCTGTTTTAAATCAGTCCTGCCTCCCTCCCATTGGAGACCAGATCATCATTAGTGAAAGCGGACTGTTCATGCAATGAAATTGTGACATTACTATAATGTGTTAATGCTAGACCTGGCATCTTTGCTGTGTTTTTCCCCCTGTCTTTTTGCTTCTGGCCTCTTCTGACCTCTGGTCTAATGCCGGCTCTCTCCCCAGCATCTCGCAGTGCTGTACCTAGCCGCTGACCTCCACCAGGTAGGTGTTCGAGGCCGCGGTCTGTCCACTGGTTGTCCGCTCCTGCTGCCCGCCTCCGCCTGGTATTTGGCCGCACTGCTGCCTTTTGCCTGCATTCTGCCTTCGTTTTTGTTTAATGTAATTCTGTTAATTTTCAGTGCCTTCTGCTTCTTTTTTTCTTCATTGTACCACTGTTGTTGCCCTGCTTCTGGTTCCCGCCGCTGCTGCCCCTGCGGCCCCTCCCCCCTGACGCTCCCCCCTTCCAGCTGTACGTCCCTCCCCTCTGCCCTATTTAAATGGTGGCCGCTGCACGGTTGCACAGCGGGCGCGCCGCTGGTGTGCCAAAGGCAAGCCCATCTGCGCCCTTCCGCGACCCGACCAGCGCCAGAGACCCTGGATCTTCAGCCATCTACCGCTACGACTCAGCCGCCCTCCTCGCACTCGACCCCGGAAGAAGGAACAACTGCCAACAGGCCACGCCGAACACGACCATTTCTCCTGCCGCCAGACCTTTACCACCGCCCCGGCCGCCAACACCGCCGACGCCCTAAGATGCATCCTCCTCAACGTGCGCTCCATGCACAGGCACGCCGTGATCTGGAACATCCTGGACTCGCTCTCACCCGACGTCGCCTTCTTCATGGAAACCTGGACCAACGCCTCCTCTGCCCCCGACATCGCCATCCCAGACGGATACAAGATCCAGAGGAAGGACCGCCCCAACCACCCGGGAGAGGAGGCTTCGCCATCGTGCACAGGAACTCCCTTCGCCTCGCCACCTCCAGCGAAACCTTCCCCATCGCCGAACACCTGCACTTCCAGGTCCAGACCAGCCCCAACTCCACACTCCGCGGCATACTCTCCTACAGACCCCCCGGCCCCATGGCCCTCTATGCCGACACCATCACCGACCTCATCGCACCCCACGCTATCGCCGCCATGGACTACATACTCATCGGAGACCTGAACTTCCACCTCGACAACCCCAATGACCCCCAACTCTGCCACTCTCCTCGACAACTTCGCCAACATCGGACTAAAACAACTCGTCACCAACCTGACCCACAAGGCAGGACACACCCTCAACCCCATCTTCGCAGGAGGAAACAGCGTCCACTTCAGTCACACCACGCAACCCCCAAGGACCGACCACCACTGCGTACACTTCCTCTTCGACAAACCCAAGCCACCCAAACCTGCTCCGCACCCCCGCGAAGGTACTGGAGCAAAGTCACCGAGGAACGACTCAACTCCACTCCACCCTCAACCGCAACACCCCCACCGCTGCAACAGACGCCAGCCTTGCAGCCAGGGAACTCCACACATGGATCTCCAACTGCGCAGACAAGCGCGCCCGCTACGCAACCCCGACAAACCGCGCCCCAGGAAAGCCGCCTGGTTCACCACCGACCTCCAAGAAGCCAGGCGCACATGCAGACGTCCGGAGAAGAACTAGAGAAACAGCAAGACACCTGTAAACCACACCACCTACAAAAACGCCATGACGGAATACCACCAATGCATCAGAACCACCAAAAGAACCTTCTTCCACAACAAAATCCTCGCCAACTCCAGCAGTGCCAAGGAGCTCTTCAGCGTCATCCAGGAATACACCAAGCCCGGCAGCGAAGCCACGGACATCACCCCCTCCCAGGACCTCTGCGACAAGCTCGGATCCTACTTCCACCTGAAGATCAAAAACCTCTATGACAACTTCAACGACCTGACGCCGCAGCCATCCCGCCCTCTGGCAACACCAGCCAGCCCACCATCTCCGCCTGGACACCGTCACGACCGAAGAGACTGCATCAACCATGAAAGGCATCCACTCAGGGGCCCCACAGACCCCTGCCCACCACACATCTACCACAGAGCCGCCACCACCATCACACCCGAACTACAACGCACCATCAACACCACCTTCGAGACTGGCACCTTCCCTGATGACTGGAAACGCGCAGAAGTCAGGCCCCTCCTCAAAAAGCCCTCAGCTGACCCCATGGACCTCAAGAACTACCGGCCCATCTCGCTCCTCCCCTTTGCGGCGAAAGTCGGTGAGAAAACCGTCAACGCAGAACTGACCAGGGTCATCGAAGACCACGCCGTCCTCGACCCTTCCCAATCCGGATTCCGCAGCAACCACAGCACCGAGACCGCCCTACTCGCCGCCACAGACGACATCCGCACCCTCCTCGACCAAGGCCACACCGCAGCCCTGATTCTTCTCGACCTGTCAGCAGCATTCGACACCGTCTCACACCGCACACTTGCAGCCAGACTACACGACGCCGGCATACAAGGAAACGCCCTCGACTGGATCCGATCGTTCCTCACTGGCAGAAGCCAAAGTGTCAGACTCCCACCCTTCCTCTCCCAACCCACGGAAATCAACGGCAGAATCCCACAGGGTTTATGGCTCAGCCCAACCCTCTTCAACGTCTACGGAAGCTCCACTGGCTCCCCATCAAGGAAAGCGAGTCACCTTCAAGATACTCAACCACGCATACAAATGCCTACACAACACCGGACCCCAATACCTCAATGATAGAATCAGCCTCCACGCACCCAAAAGAAACCACCGATCCGCCAACCTCGTCCTCGCCGAAACCCCACGCATCCACAGAGCCAAAGCAAGGGGAAGATCCTTCTCCTACATCGCGGCCAAGACCTGGAACGAGCTCCCGATCGACATCAGACGCGCCCCATCCCTGACCGCCTTCAGGAAGGCTCTCAAGACCTGGCTGTTCGGCTGAACGGAACTGCCGAACCGCGGGCCCCCCCCCAGCACCTTGAGACCCTCACGGGTGAGTAGCGCGCTTACAATCCCCCTGATTGATTGATTGTTTTTGACTGTGTGCTGCATTTAGTTTTTCCTGGTTTTAGAACTCTGCGCACTTTACCTCTGCTGAAATTATGATTGTGATTGGTTATCCATGTTTGGCATATTTTATTTACCGGTAAGTCCCTAGTAAAGTGCACTGTATGTGCCCAAGGCCTGTAAATCAAATGCTCCTCGTGGGCCTGCAGCACTGATTTTGCCACCCACATGAGTAGCTGTGCAACCATGTCTCAGGCCTGCCTTCAGTGTCTGTGAGTGCAGCTTTAAACTGCCTTGTCGATCTGGCAAGTGCACCCACTTGCCAGGCCCAAACCTTCCCTTTTTTCTAAATGTAAAGAATCCCTAAGATAGGCACAAGGTAGCCCCATGGACAGGGTGCAGTGTATGTGAAAGGTAGGACATGTACTTGTGTGTTTTGCATGTCCTGATACTGCCAATTTCGTTTTTCATTACTGCAATGACCATCTCTCCCATAGGTTATCATTAGAGCTGCCTTGTAACCTCTTCCAAGTGTAACTTTCAATTGGGAGGAGATGGAGATTTGGAGTTTGGGGTCTCTGAACTCTCAATTGAAAATCACATCTTTTAGTGAAGTTGGTTTTTAAATTGCGTGTTTGAAAATGCCACTTCTAGAAAGTTGTCGTAGTTCGCGGAGTTCCAAAAAACTCCGTGAAGTTCCGCAAGTGGCGGAGTGCAGTGCGAACTGCTGTTCGCGCTGATATTCTGGCCGCTCGGGTAGAAATTCTACTTGAGCGGCAGCTCGCGATCACCAACTTACTGTTCGTGAGCGGGGAAAAACTCTGCTGCACTACGCGGGGCAAAGTTTTCTGCACTCTGCGAGCTCCGCGCAGTGCAGAAAACTCCGCAAACTCCGTGAACAGTCGCGATTCACCGACCAGGCCTAATTTTCTTGCTTTGCCAATCTGTGCCTCTGCCTGCCTGTGGAATCCACGTCTGGTTTAGACTGACAGTTGTGCTGTTTGTGCATTCACTCTAGACCGTCACACAGAGGGAGCTGAGATATGCCCTGCATATGCCTATGGCCCATGACCAGGCTGATGGGTCTTCCTGAGCTAGAGTGGTGGGAGCAGTTGTCACTGACACCTGAATAGGGCTGTACCTGTCCCCACCATCAACACCACCTTCGAGACTGGCACCTTCCCTGATGACTGGAAACGCGCAGAAGTCAGGCCCCTCCTCAAAAAGCCCTCAGCTGACCCCATGGACCTCAAGAACTACCGGCCCATCTCGCTCCTCCCCTTTGCGGCGAAAGTCGGTGAGAAAACCGTCAACGCAGAACTGACCAGGGTCATCGAAGACCACGCCGTCCTCGACCCTTCCCAATCCGGATTCCGCAGCAACCACAGCACCGAGACCGCCTCTACTCGCCGCCACAGACGACATCCGCACCCTCCTCGACCAAGGCCACACCGCAGCCCTGATTCTTCTCGACCTGTCAGCAGCATTCGACACCGTCTCACACCGCACACTTGCAGCCAGACTACCACGACGCCGGCATACAAGGAAACGCCCTCGACTGGATCCGATCGTTCCTCACTGGCAGAAGCCAAAGTGTCAGACTCCCACCCTTCCTCTCCCAACCCACGGAAATCAACGGCAGAATCCCACAGGGTTTATGGCTCAGCCCAACCCTCTTCAACGTCTCACGGAAGCTCCACTGGCTCCCCATCAAGGAAAGCGAGTCACCTTCAAGATACTCAACCACGCATACAAATGCCTACACAACACCGGACCCCAATACCTCAATGATAGAATCAGCCTCCACGCACCCAAAAGAAACCACCGATCCGCCAACCTCGTCCTCGCCGAAACCCCACGCATCCACAGAGCCAAAGCAAGGGGAAGATCCTTCTCCTACATCGCGGCCAAGACCTGGAACGAGCTCCCGATCGACATCAGACGCGCCCCATCCCTGACCGCCTTCAGGAAGGCTCTCAAGACCTGGCTGTTCGGCTGAACGGAACTGCCGAACCGCGGGCCCCCCCCAGCACCTTGAGACCCTCACGGGTGAGTAGCGCGCTTACAATCCCCCTGATTGATTGATTGTTTTTGACTGTGTGCTGCATTTAGTTTTTCCTGGTTTTAGAACTCTGCGCACTTTACCTCTGCTGAAATTATGATTGTGATTGGTTATCCATGTTTGGCATATTTTATTTACCGGTAAGTCCCTAGTAAAGTGCACTGTATGTGCCCAAGGCCTGTAAATCAAATGCTCCTCGTGGGCCTGCAGCACTGATTTTGCCACCCACATGAGTAGCTGTGCAACCATGTCTCAGGCCTGCCTTCAGTGTCTGTGAGTGCAGCTTTAAACTGCCTTGTCGATCTGGCAAGTGCACCCACTTGCCAGGCCCAAACCTTCCCTTTTTTTCTAAATGTAAAGAATCCCTAAGATAGGCACAAGGTAGCCCCATGGACAGGGTGCAGTGTATGTGAAAGGTAGGACATGTACTTGTGTGTTTTGCATGTCCTGATACTGCCAATTTCGTTTTTCATTACTGCAATGACCATCTCTCCCATAGGTTATCATTAGAGCTGCCTTGTAACCTCTTCCAAGTGTAACTTTCAATTGGGAGGAGATGGAGATTTGGAGTTTGGGGTCTCTGAACTCTCAATTGAAAATCACATCTTTTAGTGAAGTTGGTTTTTAAATTGCGTGTTTGAAAATGCCACTTCTAGAAAGTTGTCGTAGTTCGCGGAGTTCCAAAAAACTCCGTGAAGTTCCGCAAGTGGCGGAGTGCAGTGCGAACTGCTGTTCGCGCTGATATTCTGGCCGCTCGGGTAGAAATTCTACTTGAGCGGCAGCTCGCGATCACCAACTTACTGTTCGTGAGCGGGGAAAAACTCTGCTGCACTACGCGGGGCAAAGTTTTCTGCACTCTGCGAGCTCCGCGCAGTGCAGAAAACTCCGCAAACTCCGTGAACAGTCGCGATTCACCGACCAGGCCTAATTTTCTTGCTTTGCCAATCTGTGCCTCTGCCTGCCTGTGGAATCCACGTCTGGTTTAGACTGACAGTTGTGCTGTTTGTGCATTCACTCTAGACCGTCACACAGAGGGAGCTGAGATATGCCCTGCATATGCCTATGGCCCATGACCAGGCTGATGGGTCTTCCTGAGCTAGAGTGGTGGGAGCAGTTGTCACTGACACCTGAATAGGGCTGTACCTGTCCCCACATGAAGCTGTCTCCACCCCTGCAGTGTGTCTGGAGCCAGGTCAGGGAAAGTCAGGTTAGGTCAGGTCTTGTGCACTACACAGACTTTCCTTTGAAAGGATTGGACTTTGCTTTCTGTATCCTGCTTGCTAAGGTTCTCCAAGGGCTTCTGTGTGCTTGACTAAGTAAAACACAATGACAAATATATGGGAATAACACCGGAATTATGGCGATCACTGAAAATGGTGATGTAGAAAAAGAAATGGACTACATGAGATTATTTTCAAACAGAAAGCTTGGTCAGCTGATGAAATTGTTATGTCCCGGCGATCAGTGTTATTCTAAGAACGCTCTCAATGCAAGGGGTGAGTAAATGGAAGTATTGTAACACTAATTGAAGATTCATTACAGATGCGGGTAACTGCTATCAGTTCCTTTTCTAAGGGACTTTTACCCCTCCTATTAGAAAAATTTAGATAAATGGTAAAACTGCTGTCATTTATTGATATACATCTCCCTCCAGCGTGGCCAAGATAAATTTCAGGTTTAAAAGTAGGACTAATGATTTGTTTAATAGCTATTCAACTAGTGTGATTACAGGGGAATTTAAGCCAAATTTACTGAATAATATGTTGGATAAAAGGATCTCACAAGACAAGCATACTATTAATATACACTAATTATCTATAAACCAAAAACAAGTTGTAAAGGAAAGAGAGCAGCATAATGTTTTCTAAGATCCCCAAATCTACACCTTGAACGGCAGATCCAAGAAGGAGGCCCATGCTAAGAACACCAACCTATCATTGGCTAGGGAGGCTACTCTGGATAATACTTTGATATTTGGGTAATATTTCCAAGTTTTCTTAAAAATGAACGCTACCATACTTGGAAAGTAGTAATAATTGGCAATATTTTAGGATTCTGTCAAGTCATGTGCAATTCCTACCCTTTACTGGGATAGCATAGCAACATACGTTGGCCATAACCGGCTAAAAAGGATAAATTCCACTGCTCACAAGTGTAATTATTTGGTAAATATTCTCCTGGAAAGATTTTAGAGGGACTAGAAATGGAAACAAATGCCACAGTCTCTGGTTAGTCTCAATGGGGAGAGATGTTAGAACAAATACTTAATTTCGTAATGCAAAATAAAAATATATCACATAAAAATAGGTGCTCCACTTGCATAAGAAATGGTATAAGACCCGCAGTCACTTAAGAACATCCATGGTGAGCGAGAGAGAAGATTAGCTGATGGGAATCTGAATGATCTTATTCAGCTAGAAAAATAATGAACCTGAAAGACGATTATAAACAAACGATTAGGCAGGCACGACAATTATATTAAAAAAAAATCTGGTTAGAGTTTTATACAGTTGTTAAAAGGTCAACAGATTCGAGAATATTTAACATGCTTGGAGATAACTCAAACATTTCATATAGCAGTGCTTATTTGGGAGGAATACATCTTTAAAGCCTTCAGTGATGATAATATCTTCAACATGATATTGAAATATTCAAAGTTAGGAGTAATTGACATCACTGAAAGTATGCTGTCAAAAAAATATCTCCAGTTCTAAGTCCAACCTTGAACTCGAACTTAATGGTGCACAAATTGAAGTACATCATTCTTTCTGTAATTTGTGGTTTTTTTGTGGTTTTTTGTTTTATAGTACATATGTTTAATTTCAATTCTAAAAAATATATTCTGCCACCATATAAATAACATACATGTGTAGTCACAGCAACCAACACCGTGCTTAACTCGATTGCTCACCTAGACTTTTTTTTTTGTTCAACATCTATTTATTGAGCACGAGCAGTGAGATGTAATTTGTTTTTAACAGCTATGTTCAACCAGAATTATACCAGATTCCTGGTGTGGCTCAATAATACAACCAGTTTATAATAAGGGAATTTTTAAAAACCCAAAAAACTGTAGGTTTATTGCTTTAATGGATAGTAATTATATGTATTGTAATTGTATTTATATAGTGCTTACTACCTCTGATGAGGTGTTGAAATAGTGAGGCCAAACGTTTTGCTAATAGATTATCAATGGAATTACAAGATTGGGCCAGCACCAAGGACCTCTTACCATTCTTACACATGACTTTCATGAGTGGTCATTGCTCTGTAGATCAAAAAATTTCTTAGCTATCGTAACGGAAAGTTTCAATTCTATTAAGGACGCGGAGGCGAGGATTATGCTTTTCTTTCTCCACTTTAATGAATAGCAGCCATTTTAAAACCAACTTTAACAAATTACAATTCCCAATAGGCCGTGGGAATTTCAAAAAGAAAAACAATAGAGTCCAACACAACGATAGGCTCCACCTCCAACCAATCAGGAGCTTCCAATCAGGGTTATAGTCCATCAGCACTGTCCACCCATCCTATTTTGTCACGCAAGATCAGCCACAGCCGTCCCTTCATGCATCGTGTTTATTGGCCTCCATTCCTGCAACAAAAGGGCAAATTAGATCCCTTTTAAGGCTAAGGTTCAAGCCTGCAAAGGAAAGGCATAGATACAACACGTGTTTAGAAGCAACCTCCTCAATAATGCAAATAAGCAAATAATTAAACTCAAAACATGTTACTTAATAAAAGTAGGGAGGGTTCAAACCACGTGTGCAGTGGAATTCCTGGGCGGGATAATCCTCGCTTCCGCGTCCTTAATAGAATTGAAACTTTCCGTTACGATAGCTAGGAAATGTTTTGTTCCATATCAGGACCGAGGGCGAGGATTATGCTAGTTTAAATCTTACCACCAGTTGGGCCATATGTAACACCGATTTGAAGTAAAACCATTTAAACGTCATGTCCGAGGACCAATCTGCAGTGTTAAGAATATCCTCCAGCCGCGCCCCCAGCGTGAAAGCCTTTGAAGCCATTGCCCCATGTGTGGAGTGGGCTCCTAACAAACACAGACCAATACCTGCTTCCTGCATCACCCATCTCACCCAGCGGGTGATTGTGGGGGGAAGATACCACTCTGTGAGGTTTGCGCAGGGCAATAAGGAGCTGCCACTCCCTGGGGGGGATGCAATTCCTCCAACATCTCCTCATGGGCTCTAAGGTAGGAGACCACGCAAAACTTTGGAGATTCCGGGAAAGCCGGGTATGAGGCAACCCTCGTGCCACAGTTGGTCCGTCTCCGGACCGTGAAGGTCACCCCAGAAGGGATAAAAATCCGGTCAGTGATGTCCAGGGCTCTGACGTCTGAGACTCGTCTGCAAGATACCCGGCACAGGAGCATGGCTAACTTTGCTGAAAGTTGTTTCCTGGATAGGAATCTATTGGGTTGCCAGGAGAGAAAAAGGTTAAACACCTGGTTCACATCCCAGAGTGCCGAGTACCTGGGCTCTGGAAGAAGGGAAAGCCGGATACCCCGCAAAAGTCGACACAAAGGGATGTTCACCCACTGGGGATCTGTCCACCACTGTGTGTCCCACCGAGATAGCAGAACGGAAGGTGTTTATAGATCTATAGGCCAAGCCTTCGGCTAGGGAGGCCAGACAATTCAGAACTTGGGTCACATCTGCTGCCACGAGATCAACGGGACCATCATCTCCAAGAAGATTTGTAGCGTTTGACTGTGCTGTCTGCCCAGTCTTTGGACATGAATTTCTCAGCCATGTCCGAAAGGCCTGGGACTGCTCATCGTCCCCGGTAATCTGCCATGCCATGAGAGCCAGCGACCCTTGCAGTACAGGGGGATGAGGTTGTTGCGCTGGATTGAGAAGCAACCCTAGAAACCGGGGAGAGGGATTGGTGAATCCCAAGAAAGTTCCATAAGAACTGGAAACCAGACCTGCCATCTCCTAATTGGCGTGATCATTACCAGCTCCGACTGCTGCCGGCAGACTTGTGCCGAGGCTCTCGTGATCATGGCTAATGGGGGGAAGGCATAAACCTTCTCTTTCCTCCAGTCTTGGAGAAACGCATCTGTGGCCATCGCCAGAGGGTTCGGCCTCCAACTGAAGAATCTGGGCTGTTGGTGGTCCAAGCGAGAGGCGAATAGATCCACTTAAAACGGACACCGTTTTGCTTGGAGATCCGAGAATACTCCCTCGTTCAGCTTCCAAAGGCTTGTGTCCCGGAAGTTGCGGGATTGGAAATCTGCTATTTGATTGTCCTGACCCAGAAGGTATTCCTCTGTAAGTGAGATCTGGCGATCCAGGCAATATTGCCAGAGATTGGAAGCAAGGTTGGAGAGGGCCTTCGACCTGGTAACCCCCAGGTGGTTGATGTAGCAAACCGCGGACACGTTGTCCATTTTCAGGAGAACGCAAGACTGGATCGTGTCCTTGGTCCAACACCGGATCGCGAAAGAGCCCGCCAGCTCTAAATAATTAATGTGTAAATATTGTTCGTGAGGCGACCACAACCCTCCTGTAGCCCAATCGCCACATCTGGTGCCCCAGCCTAACCTGCTGGCGTCTGACTCTGACAATGTCCGGGGCGGAGCCAAAAATCGCCCGGCCATTCCATGCTTCCATGTTGGCCAGCCACCAATCGATTTCCTTTCTGGCTTCCCCGTAGAGGGTCACCTGTTGGGAATACGAAAGTCCCCTGCGTAAGTGTACCGCCTTCAAGCATAGATAGAAGAGCGCAGTAATGAAGGGGTCCTGGGAAGCTGACCTGGATAGAGGAGGAGAGGAGGCCTACCAGGCGGGCCACTTGTCTCAGAGAGATCTGCGGTTTGGCCAGAGCGCATTGCAGTTCATGCCGGGTCTTTGTTACCTTCCGGGAGGGAAGGCTGAGAGAAGTCTCGACGGAGTCAATCAAGAAACCTAGAAAAACTGCCCACCGGGAGGGGATAAGTAGGGACTTCGACTTGTTTATCACAAAGCCCAAGCTCTGTAGGAGGTAGACGATGAGTCTCATCCCTTGTGACCTTAGGTGTTCCACAACCAGCTTGAAGACCTTTGTCAAGCACCAGGGGTTGGATGAGAGACCAAAGGGAAGGGTCATGAACTCGTAGGTCTTCCCCCCCCCCGGCAAACTGCAAGAATCTCCTGTGGGGGGGAAAAAATTGGTATCGAGAGGTAAGCGTCCTTGAGGTCCAGATGCACCATCCAGTTCCATGGTTGGAGGATGTCCCACAACAGGTGGATCCCCTTCATTTTGAAGTGGTGGTAAATTATCCACTCGTTGAACTCGCGTAAGTTGATGACCGGTCGTTGACCCCCGTTTGCCTTGTCCACCAGGAAGAGGTAGCTGATAAAACCTCTGGGGTGTGGAATGGATGGGGCTATAGCGCCTTTTGCCAAGAGGGACTTCACCTCGTCGTCCACTAGAGCTGGCTCCGCCACCGAAAAACGTATGGGGCGTGGAAGAACGGCTTGAACAGGAGTGCCGTAAAACTCTGTGGAACCCTTGGATTGTTTGATGGACCCAGGCGTCCCCTGTGATGCAAGTCCAAGTCTTGAAAAAACTCACCAGTGGGCCCCCTACTTTTACAAGGGAATAAGGTAAAACACTCACCGGTATTGTTGGAGGCACCTGCGCCTCTGCCGCAGCACCCTCTGGTGGTGTCAAAATTACCAAATCTGGCCTCGTCTTGGTACAGGCCTTGGTGGGAGCCTTATCCTCTGGGATGAATCTGGTTATTGGGCTGGCCGGCCGAGCGACTCCTACCTCGACCGGCCCCCGGAAAACCCAGGAGTGAAAAACCTTTTTAATAGAGGACTGTGCCTTGTCACGGAGGTGAAAGTGTTCATGAATCGCCCCAGCTCCTTAATAAAGGGCTCCCCGAAAAGGCCGCCTTGTGCAACGGGACCTGCCTCCGAATTTGCCAAGTCTCCCAGCTTGGGGTCTACCTTAATAAGCAATGAGCAACGTCTCTCCGTAGATAACACGCAGTTCGCTTTCCCTAAAAAGACAATCGCACGCTGTGCCCATGCAGAGAGGGTATCGGGGGAAATCGGAGAACCTGACGACTTGGCCTCTTCCGCCATGCCCAGGATCTTTGTTAAAGGGCCCAGGGTATCCAGCAGCTTGTCCTGGCAAGCCTGCCAGGATCTGTCTATCCCTTTTTTAGGGTCTTTGACAAACCTTTGCAAGAAAGTGGCCATTCGGGGGTCTATGTCGGGCGTCATCGCCACCGCCACCTTGCCCTCCAGGGAGGGTCGGGGACACTCCGCTTTCAAGCAATTTCGTATGTCCTTCTCCAGAGGCTTCTGAATGCGGCCCGCCACATATTGTGCGACTTTCTCCGGGGCCCATTCGGTAGACCTCGGGTGAAGGATCTCATCCGGGTCCAACATATCTGAGCACAATCCTTGGCTGTCTGAGTTAGTGGTGAGGTTGGCCGGGGGTTAGGGGGAAGGGAGCCAGTGGCGGGAGGGCCCTGCGTCCTCGTCCGTATCCCTATGGTCATCGTCTATGGGGGGGATACCGGGGTAGGTGCATTACTGGCCAGGAATGCCTGCTTCAGCCTGGCAAAGGCATCGAGATCCACTCCCGTATCACAGGGTCTCTTCACTGGTGGGGGTGTGTGATTCCTGGGGCTGGGAGGTCCCAGCAGGCGGTGGGGTTGCTGTAGGGGCCGCGGGGTTCCCCCTCATCCTTTCGTAGGCCGGCGCTATTTGGCGCGAGAGGCGTTCCTCCAGGCGGGCCATGGCCTCAGACACCGCCCTATTAATTGATGCGTCTACCGCATCATAAAAGTCATCGTCCCAGGGAAGCCCACCCAAGGGGTCCTCCTCTCCCAGGGTATCATCAAAGGGATCCATCTGTGGGAGGTATCCCCTGCTGCCCTGTCCCACAGGTAATATGGAAATAGGCACCCGGTCAGAGTGCTATATATTGGGGCTGGGTGTCAGCCTAAACTTCAGTGTGAGAAGACTCAATTAAGTAGGGTCAGGCCCCAGGGACAGTTAACCCCAGGTGCGAAGTCTTATGCGGGGTAACACGCCTGGGAGGGTCCCTGCAGGACAATGTCCTGTTACAGTACAGACTTCCTGGTAAGGGAGCGTGAGCAGTTAAATAATACCGGCCACTGTAAGGAGCATAAGATTTTCCACTCTGCCGTTCAGCAGTACAGACCATTCTGGTGAAGGGCGTCTCTCTTCCAGACGTATCAAGGCTCCCGACCACAGCGCGCTGCTACGACTCCTCTGGAATTCCCGGAATGCAGAGAGCGCGTCGCAGTCAGAGGTGCAGAGTAGGCGCCCTCAAGCGATGGGAGGATCGCACCGCAGAGCTGCACCTCAGATGACAGGGCCGCGAAGGAGCGGGCTACGTTCCTGCGGCCGAAGAAAATTCTGCAATGAAGCAGTACAGGTTTCAATGATACAACAAACAGTAAGCAATGCTGTGTAAGCGCGGCGAGTCAATTACCAAACACTCATTGCAATTAACTGCAGCGTTAAGTATGAGCAACAAACAACACCACTTATCTTTGGCTGCAAGCAGTGAAGAAAGAGTATGGGTGGACAGTGCTGATGGACTATGTTAGAAATGGGATTTCTGGTTGGCTAGGGCTTGCGCCTAAGCCAGGCAGAAACCACCACTCTAGTCAGGGCAAGGGAGTTACACACTGAAGATAACCCCTGCTCACCCCCTTGGTAGCTTGGCACGAGCAGTCAGGCTTATCCCAGAGGCAATGTGTAAAGCGTTTGCGCAACACACACACACAGCAGCAACACACTAGGCACACCACAAAAGAAACTCCACACAAGGTTATAAAAAAAAAATAGCCTTTGTATTATCCAAAACACATTAGAATCATAATCACACAATGTACACTGTGCCAACTGTCACTGGGCAATATTCACAGGGGATTATATACAGGACCAGGCCAATCGGGCCACGGTCAGAACCATCAGAATGCAGGTAGTAAATATAAAACACAACCAGTAACTACTGGTACAATAATGACCTCAGCATTATCACATTAGGCATAAAACACATTAGGCCCAAACCTCATTAGCATAAACACATTACGCAATAGGCCTCACCAGCATAAACACATTATGCAATAATCATGGTGCATAAATCACATTTGGCAAGCATCAGCATAAACACATTATGCACACATTTGGCAGTGCACCACAGTAACACTAATTAGGTGCATATATCACCTTAGGGCCTTGCGCCCTATCTACACCATAAAGCTGACCCCTGGCCAACTGGCCTTCTCTAGGGGGCTCAAACGCCCTTAGTCCAAAATGTCAGGGTGTGATCCTAGGGCTTTCCACGTGCCCGCTTGCTGCCAATGCAGCCAAAGCAAAGTGCGCAATGCGCTGGGGCAGGGGAGCGTATCTCACTCCCTCCTTGTTCCTCAAGAAAGAAACATGCCCCGTGTTGCGGCTGCCCGCGCTCCTGCGGTGCAGCAGAGTACAACTATGAGCCCTGGCACCAACTGTGCCACTGAAGCCCCACTCCGGGACTTCTACAATAAACTTGCCTACACGTTGCAGCTGCCCACAATCGGCGGTGCAGCTTGGAAGATCAAGAACCGGCACCAACTGTGCCTCTAGGGTCCCCACTGGGACTCTAAAATGAAATGGCCCCCAACGTTGCAGCTGCCCACTGTCCGGCGGGGCAGGTGTGGGAAAAATGAGCCCGGGCACCACGGTGCCTTGGAAGCCCCCCTCTGGGGCTTCGAATCACAGCTTGCCCCCTTGACCGTCAGCCCCACTAGCCGGGGCGTCTCAGGACTCCTCCCGTCTTCTCCTCAGGTCGGGGAAAAGGGGCACGACAATGTGCCTCGGGCGGCCGCTCTCCTAGGCCTCTCGGGACCCGCCTCTCCCTCTCGACGCGAGGCGGCTTCTCTTTGTCACCGGCCGCTTCTCCTCCCTCGGGTCCGAGGCGAGGAACGCGGAAATGGAGCCCTCGTGGCTCCGGCTCCAACCCTGCGGCAGGCCCCGCCCACAGTCAGGCGGCGCTTGCCTGACTTCCTGGTTTTGCCGCGTTCAGCGGCGGCTCCTCTTCTCTTTCGGCCAAATGCGGGGTGGGCTCCCGCTTGGACGTACACAAATGCGGGGTGGGCTCCCGCTCTTAAAATAAACACAAGTGCGGGGTGGGCACCCGTTATCCTCAGCAGCGGCAGTGCGGGGTGGGCTCCCGCTCTGCTGCAGATGCACCCACCATGTGGGGTAGGCTCCCGCTTCCTCCAGCAACTCGGGGGAATCCCACGCCGGGGTTCCCTCGGAATGCAGTGCAGCGCTGCAGAGCACCAGGATTCCCTCCTGGAATTAAAGATATAGCGCTCACGAGGCGCTGTCCCCCAAAAACGTCCAGGGCCAAGGCTGGGCCCAGGCAGGCCAGCTCACAGGGCCCTCCAGCAGGGAGGCAGTCCCTCGTGGCGGTTCCTCCTGGGGCCCAGCAGCAACAAGTCACCAGGAAGCACCAAAAAGCACAACCTTTTCATGGGATCACAGCCCCAATATTTATACTAGCTTTCTCTTTGTCTGCCCTGGCACAGGGCTTGTGGGAACCAGCCTGAACTGGTTCTGGAGTTTTTTGGAGCACTCTGTTTACAGGGCTCCTCTTCCCTATTGTCAGGTGGGGGCTCGGTCATCAGACCACCGCAGGGGGGCGGAGCCAGCATTCACCCAGGCAGGCACAACCTATTCAGGGTCAGGGGACTACTCCTCCCACTACTACAAATGCAGATGTCCTATTCAGCCTAGCGCTGACTCACCCTGCCCTCCCTGGAGCCACACACACCTCACCAGCCCCTGTCACTCCAATGCCACACATGCAATACACATCAGGCAGGCAGACACATAGCACACAGAATGCCAACTTCTAAAAGTGGCATTTCTAAAATAGTGATAATAAATCTGCGCACACCATTGCGCAGCATTTATTATTACTATTCCAAACATACCAAACTTGACCACGCTGCTCCTCTCATATCAGGAATTACCACTGAAACACTTATCAGGGAATCCCCAATGCATTCCTATGGGAGGGCAGCCTCACAGCAGTGAGAAACCAAATGGATGTTTGTCACTACCAGGACATGTCACACACTTAAGGCACATGTCCTACCTTTTACCTAGAATGCACCCTGCCCATAGGGCTAGCTAGGGCCTACCTTAGGGGTGACTGACATGCAGTAAAAAGGGGGGTCACAGACATGGCACACACTTTAGGGGCCACGTCACAGCGGCAGTAACACTGCGCGCACATGCCCTGCAATGGCAGAGGCCTTAGTCAGGTTTGAAAGGCTACTTTGGTGGGTGGCGCAATCAACGCTGCAAGCCCACCAGTAGCATTTAATTTACTGGCCCTGGGTATCTGAGATACCACTTTACAAGGGACTGACAGGTAAATTAAATATGCCAAACAGGTGTAGACCAATCTTACCATGTTTACCACAGAGAGCACACGCACTTTCACTGGACAGCAGTGCTAAAGTGCCCAGAGTCCTAGAACCACCAACACCATGTCAGAAAAAAGGCTAGGAGGAAGGCAAAAAGTTCAGGGATGACCCTGCAAAAATGGCCAAGTCCAACAGACTAGAACCCTGATTGGAGGCTTCTAATTGGTTGGAAGAGGAGACTATCGTTGTGTTGGACTCTATTGTTTTTTTTCTCGAAATTAGCAAGGCCTCTTGGGAATTGTACTTTGTTAAAGTTGGTTTTATAATGGCTGCTATTCATTAAAGTGGAGAAAGAAAAGCATAATCCTCGCCTCCGGTCCAGACATAGAATTCATCTTTTCTCTTGATTTGTTAACTTTTATACTGTGGGCTAACTTAGAGTGAATGTATTTACTTGTTTTGCCGATTTTGTCACAAAGTTTGACACTGTCAATTGGGGCAACTTGTGGAAGAAGCTATACAACTGAGAGATTGATACATTATTACAATTTATTATCCAAATGCACATGGATACTTGGGTTAGGATGCAAATAGGGCTGAGCAATGAACAGAGCAGATTCCTGCTGCTATGGGCTTAGAACAAAACAAAACTTTGGAAAATAAACCCTCAGTAATTGTGTCTTGACTTGTCTTTCATATTTCACTAGTTAAGATTCCCATGAGCTATCCAGCATACCGTGTGCCTCTACTTCTGGAGTTGAAACCTTCACCTACCTGTGTAAATTTTTATTCAGCCCACTGTGCTTTACAGTTTAGCGCTAATTTTCACAAACAATCATTAGGGGTAGAATGATAGCATTAATAAAATCTACACTGTGTTTATAAAATCACACTACATTTCCACATTTTTAAACTAATATTCGAGGGAAGCTGATCTCTTATACCCTCTTCATCCTCTTTATCCTCTTTTAATTTACTCACTGCTGGGATTAACAAGCCTCACATCCAAAATAATTATAAAATCGAAGCCATAGGTCTGTTCGATGCCAGTCGCCTAAGGCAGTAAACACCATTTTAGGATTTGAAATTCAATGAGTATATTTATAGGTTGTGATGGAGCTTGATATGTTCCATATTTAAGAAGGTAACCTAAAGGAAAACTGATAGAAGCTAGCACATATTTCATATAGTTCCATGCTTCAAGTGGTTCAACATTGTCTGACAAAGCAATGTAATGTTAACAAGACTAACTTTCTACCAAATATGTTGTCTGTATTCATGCTTTTGTTTCACAAACATTTTTATTTTTCTGTTCCAGGCACACCTGAGGACAAATCTGATAGCAATAAAACTGGTATGTGTTCCAACAAGACTTACTTTATTTGTCTTGATAATCATGTGCATCTGTTATGGCTATGTTAAATTGTAAATCATTTTTTTTCCCTGTAATTTATTGTTTAGTGTACAACTGACAGTCTGTGAAAGTTCATCCCTATTCTCTAGAGAATATGGTAGAATTAATGTTCACTTTGGAATTCCATTCACTGCTATATTTTGATTTGCCTATATTAATCATGTATTCAGAACTATCAAATTTAATTGGGGGAATAGCATCTTGCCTGAACCATTTTAACGTTTCCATTGTTATAGGATTTTAAATATTAGTTATAAATGAGCTAATTGTGTGATTTTTCTGTATTACCATTTGACGAATCAACTTTTGATCGTTTTTGTTTTTGTTTAATTTTATTTCTACCAATGGCATGAGATTAGGGTAGGCTTGTCATAGAGACTGGTGGTGCAGTGCTCCACCAGGAGACGAGGGAGTGAGGAAGATGTTAAGACAATGCTCTGTTAAACCTGGCAGTAGGAGTGCAGCAAAGCAGTGCAGGTGCACATATTGTGCCTGAGAGAGTCAATCAACTCAATTTTGCCTCCGCAGCAGCTCAAAAGTTCTAAGTCTGGCAAATAGTGAGTTTCACATCTAGGTTACTATGCTATCCTTTCACTGGCTGACCTTTACCAAGACTCAAACAGTGAAAGGAGGGAGGTGGAAGTCCTGGGTGGTTTAGTGAGCACGTGGCATCCCTTTTTGACGGCATCTATTAATGTCCTAGGGCTGCTGGTCTCCTCATGCTTGCAGTACCAAACACCTTGTCTGTATGCAACTTCCACCTTGTTGTCGATTCTATTCCTCCATTCTGGTATTGCACTTCCTCAGGGTGTGGGAGGCGGAGAGTAGCTCTCCGTCCAATGAGCTCTGGGATGACTTAGCACCACATGGGTTATTGTGTTTCTGCTTTCTCTTAATCCAACATTTCTCATGTATACGTCTAACAACAGATTCCTCACCTTTTTATTTTCTCCAGCCACCTGCCTAGATCCAGAAATTTTCAAAGCCCAAGCTCACACATTCCAATAGGTTGCACTGTTGCCTCTGGCGACCTTCCTAAGAAGTGACGACATTGAGCCATATAAATGCACCAGGTCTGCACACTGATGTCGGTTTTTATCTTTCTGTGTACTTTGTCATGAGTCCAGAGCTCTGCTTTTTGTCTGTGCTTACCAACTCGAGAAAACTTGTGTTCTAGACAGTGTTCTAAGACAAATGTCTCCCAAAAGACCCCAGGCTTCAAACAGTGCCATGATGTAGGAAGCAAATGTCCATCATGGATCCACACAAAGCCTGCGTGTGGTGTCTAGGGTTTTGGCACAACTGCATATTTTGCAATAAATGCTACCTAATGCACCCGAAGACCATCAAGGAGTGGGAAGCGAAGCTGTACATCGCTGAACACAATATTTGGGGCATGTCATGCTCCCAGCAAAGGACCTGACCCACTTCATAGGGCTTCTTCTGCTCCTGTTCCAAGTCCTCCTGTCCCACTCAGCTGCCATCCTTTTATAATTTGAAAGCAAAGTCGTGAGTCACTTTTTGCCGCAGTCAATGAGGGACTTGTCACGATCCCAGTTCCTCCTGCTAATTGAAGAAATCATGCAGTCGATGCTCAAAGACCCCAACTCTGCTTCCATCACCTTGCTATGAGCCCAACCTGTAGCTGGTCTCAGCTTGCTTTCCAATTCCAAGGCCAGTGTCGACCCTGCAGCAGGTAGAGGCCTTCAGGAAGGCCACAATGCAGTTTTTTTAGAATGATGCTGACTCCCTCTATAGTACCTTCGGCCCCATGGAGCTGCTGACCGACCCCTTTGTGCTACTGTCCTGTCCTTTATTGGCACTGGTCCATATCTTCCCCCTGCATGGAGGCCCTATCAGCTCTTACTACTCTGGCGTCTGCTACAACTGCAGTGATGCCAGCCCTGGATCGGACCTCGTTGTCTGTCTCTGATACAGAGGGGACGTCGACTCGTGCCAGCCCTATATCTTCTCATGAAATTACCAAGGCTCAGCCCCCAACTTTGAGCAAATGTCTGTCTATTGCCCGATGCCAGTATTATCATAGGCTGAAGTCCCTGTTTATTGCAGATTCTAATGCCCTTCAGGGGCTTTAAGGTGCTCTATTTGATGAGGATGCCAAAGAGGAGGCAGACCATTTACTTCCTGCCCACATTATGCAGATGCTAGCTTCTACTTTGACCAAATGCTTGGATATTTCATCTGAGACAGAATTGCCCTCTGAAGCAGCCCCCCTTTGAGGAGCATGCCTCCTTCACTGTAGCAGTCCATAGAGCTGCTAAAGTTTCAGATCTCGAGTTCTTTATCATAGAGACAAAGGCAGATCTTCAAACAGAAATCATGCTGCTTGGTCTTGCCACTTCAGAGCCCTTGATGCCTTTTAACAAGGCTTTGACAGAAATATTAATGGCAACCTGGTCTAAAACATGTTTGTCTCCCTCTGTAAGTCGTCTGATGGTTAGGCGCCTAAACTTGTCTCAAGAGACCCAGTACTCCCGAACCAGCGTGACTCACGATTGGTGTTTCAGCCTTCAAGCAGCAAGATGAATCCCAATGCGTTCCCTACCGCTCCACTGTTCAGTTGAACCCCATTAATACATTTAGCAAAAGAGTTTTATCCTCTGCCAGCTTGGCAATGAGGTAGCTGAACACTGTCTGCCTACTATGACGCTACATGCATGCCTTAAGGAAAATAGACAGATTTTAAAGCCCATCCCTGATGAACTCATGAATGCCTTTGCTCAGACAATCCAATATAGATAGCACACAGCTAAATATGGTTTGAGGGATGGCCTGTACACGGACTGTGTGGGTCGCTCCATGGGCACCAGTGTTGTGATCAGGCATCATTCCTGAATGTGCACCCCAGGAGTTTCCAGTGATGTACAGGCATCCCTTATGGATGTGTGTATTGATGGTTCCAGTCTTTATGGTGACAAAGCTGATACTATGCTGGAACACTTTTAAGGACAACCATACTACGGTCTGCTCCTTAGGTTTTACTCTACCTGGTCCACCAGTTAAATCCGCAGTATGACTATTTTAGGAGATACTGGGTGTCTCACCAGAAGCAGCTATTGCAATCCATACATCAGCCAGTACAACAGTTTTGCAGCCTAAAAGGGTGTGGTAGCGGCAGAGGCTGTGGGCACCAGTCCTCCCTTGCCCCAGCGGAGGCAGAGCTCCTTTGAGTCCCCTTACTTTAGTTATGCGTGAATGGCAGAGAAAAGAGTTAATTTCTTCCTTCCCTGCTGGCATACTGTAACTTCAGACTCGTGTGTCATTCAGATCGCCATTCCTGTCACATCCACCCCCCACTCATGTTTCACCTGTTTATGTGCAGACTTTGGCAGATCGTGCCTCGTTTCTGGCACAGGAAATTCAGTCTAATGGCCGAAAGGACCATAGAGAGGACCCCAGAGGCAGAAAAAGATAAGCTGTGTTATTCCTGTTATTTTTTGTTGCCCATCTAGGATGGAGGACTCTGGCAAATTTTAGACCTTGGACTTCTGAACACCTTCACTTGGATGGACAAGTTCGAGATTTTGATGTTGGCCCAGGTTCTTTCCACCATGGACCCGGGGGACAGCATGGCGTCCTTAGATTTGCATGATGCCTACTTTAATTCACATCTTCAATGGTCCCACAGACTCTTCATTTGATTTGTGGTGGGGTCAGAACATTTTCAGTTCATCTTCCTGCACTTTGGCTTCACTTCACCCTCTCTGGCGTTTACAGAGTGGTAGCAGTGGTTGCGGCCCATCTTCACAGAGCGGGATACATGTATTCCCATACCTTAACGACTGGCTGGCTTGCTGCAGCCAGTTGCGGACCACCGACAGACAACTGTCAGGTTTTCTGTCAATGAGCCAAGTCCCTTTCATAGGGTTCCTTGTGGTCATGGTGGCATTCAATGCTTTTCCAGCCCTGCAGCGAATCTGAGACATTCAGTTTATGATCCCAGTGTTTTGAGCTCACTCCTAGGTTCCAGCGCAGACAGTTCTGAAGCTTCTGAGCGTCAACCATCCTGCTGGTCCTTCGGATGCTGCAACACATGCAGGACCTTGCAGTGGAACTTTCATCTGCAGTGGGTACAAGCTGGGACTGCCTGACACATCGGAGCTAAATGCATTAAAGATTTTATGTAACTATTTATTTATAAAATGTTATATAGCACGAGTGACCCTCACGTGTATCAGAGCGCCTTCTAAATGTTCTGGAGCCATAAACAGACAACATAATCAAGGCTGGAACAAGGTGTAACAGAAACCCCAAAGAAGCCACCTCCGGGTCAAAACTACAAAACCAAAAATAAGAACATAACATACGAGAAATAAGCATGAGTGCAAATTATGAGACATATCCTCATTGCCTATGTAGGATTAAAGAGTTAGTCACTCTATAGACCATCACAAGTAAAGATATTTCATCATCTAGTAGGTTGCAAACTAGCAACAATAGCTTAAAAAGGTGATTATAGGGGAGCCGTTAATGACAACATCTAGTATGGGCCTTTCAAAATTCTGAATTCCACTAAAAAAACCTAGGGAGTTGTATGTGCTGTGGCAGTTATGTGGACCAAAATCACTCGTGGCAGTTGTATTGTAGTTGTATTGCAGTCAAAACCTTATTGAGTTACCAAGTTGATTGGTGGAGAGTGGCATGCTGCACCATTGTGGGAGAGGTGCCTGTTTGGAAGAGTGTTGACTTAGTGTGACTTTTGAGAGAGAGGTTTTGGTTTTGTGTGTGATTGACCAGAATGATGCTCTTATCTTCACAATGGTTTCTGTGATTAAGCATGTAATGGAGGGTAGAACAGTAAGTATTAGATTGCATGCACTTGACATTAATTTATCATTGTTATTGTGAAATGGTGTGGGCTGATTGTCGCCTGTGTGAGAAATGTTTTGGTCTTGAATGTGATAACTAGAAAAATTAAATCCTCGTTTTGCTGCAATCATGTAGTTGTGCTTTTGTGTGGAATTAAGTGGAGTGAGGGATAGCTAAGCATGTAGACTTTCCTATCGTCTTACCAAGGGAATGGTTCTGTTTTTAGTTAGATTTGAGTGGCAGAGGAGCAACTGTCGGGATTCACTTGATTACATACAGCCTTGGAAAGTGATTAGAAGTAGTCCACTCAGGAGCAGCAAAGTGCAACCTGAGTCTCCCTGGGAGTGACAGTACAGTACTCACAGGCATGCTATGGTTCGGGTATGTATGTATGTGTGTGTGTGTGTGTGTATGTGTATATATATATATATATATATATATATATATTTTTTTTTTTTTTTTTTTTCACTGAAAAAACCACAGGTTTCAGGGATGTTATAGTTAGTTGGACATTTCACTCGTACGAAACCAGAGAAATTCGGCCGTTATAGTTAGTTCAGCTAACTATAACTCGCGCCCCCGCAATGCACTGCTGATGACGTCACATATTACATCATTCATGACATGGTCCGTGACATCACTGATGACATCACTGATGACATCTCAAATGACATCACTGATGACATCATCCAGTGACTGTGTGTTTCTGTAAAGTTTAAATATGTTTTATATATATATATAGGCCAAGGTGTATTGAAGAATGAGTGGGTGTATAAGTGTCTGAATGGATGATTTAGTAGGTGCGTGACTGACTGTATAAGTGAGTGATTAAATGTGTCTTACTGAATGCATGGGTTAGTGACTGATACAGACATTCACACAGTTTAGTTTGTCAGTTGGTGTGTAAGCGGTTGCATGGGTTGGTGAGTAGCTAAATGAGGGTCTATATGGGTTATTGATTGGTTGTCTGAGTATCTGTATGGGTGTCTGAGTGTCTGTGTGGGTGGGGGTGGGACTCTGTGCACAGATGTGTGAGTGGATGATTCACTGGGTGTATGGGTTCAAGAGTGCATCTGTGAAGGGCTGTATGGGTGTGTGTATGTGTGTGTTAGTGAGTGAATGGATGTCTCAGTAGTACATGTGTGAGTAACTGCATATGTGAAAGACAGTATATGTGAGTGTTGGAGTATATAAATGACTGTATGTGAGAGTGAGTGATTGTGAGTGGCTGTATGGATGAGTGTCTGCTTGTATTAGTTATTGTATAAGAGTGTAAGTATGTGTTAGTATATGTTTGAATAAGTGAGGTGGTGTGTGTATAACTGTATAGGTGAGTAAATGGGAGTGATTGATTCTTTGCATGACTGACTAGGTGTGTGAGTAACTCTATGGATGAGTGGCGGTGTGTCAGTGTCTGTATAGATATGTGAGTGCATATGATGGTGCCGTATTGATGGTTGACTGCATGTATGAGTGACTGTATGGGTGAATGAGTGGATGTGTGTGTAGACCTAGGAATTAGTGAGTGGGTATGTACTAACTGGTATTGGTGTGTCTATGGTTTCGAAAATGGTAGTCTGTATTTTAGAGTGGGTGTATCAAAGGTTATATTAGGGTATGAGGAGGTGCATCAGATTATCACGTGGATGATGTCATCAGTGATGTCACTGACCATGTCATGAATGATGTAATATGTGACGTCATCAGCAGTGCATTGCGGGGCCGCGAGATATAGTTAGCTGAACTAACTATAACGGCCGAATTTCTCTGGTTTTGTACGAGTGAAATGTCCAACTAACTATAACGTCCCTGAAATCTGTGGTTTTTTCAGTGAATTTCTAAGGTGTTTTATATGCTAATTTCTAACTATGCCTACAGAGGTAGGACATGTGCAGAAAGAGGAAGAAAGGCGCAGAAATAAGCAAGAGAAATGCAGAAAGAGGCAACAGAAGTCCAGAAAGACGAAGAAAGTTGCAGAAAGAAGCAAGAGATGTGCACAAAGACCAACAGAGGAGCAGAAAGAGGCCTTGTTGCAAAGTCATCCTGTGCCCCTAACTTTTTGCTGACGGGTGCTGGTGGTAACTGACTCTGACTAACCGGAGCCAGTGCTATGCTGAAAGACACTTAGAATACAGTGAAAACACCTACATACACTAGGGTACACTATGGGTTGAGGTACCCCTGTTATTGGCATGACCTCCCCTGTATGGCCCTAGTACATAATAGGGCAGGGGGATTAAAACTGCCTCTAACTAAGAGGTGCAGAAGGAGGCAAGAGAAGTGCTGAAAGAGGCAAGAGAGGTGCCGAAAGAGGCAAGAGAGGTGCCGAAAGAGGCAAGAGAGGTGCCGAAAGAGGCAAGAGAGGTGCAGAAAAAAGCAAGTGAAGTGCAGAAAGAGGCAAGTGAGGTGCAGAAAGAAGCAAGAGCAGTGCAGAAAGAACCAACAGAGGTGTAAAAAGAAGCAAAAGGGGTGCAGAAAGGGGTAGGAGAGGTGCACAAAGAGGCAAGAGAGTTACAGTAAGAGGCAGGAGGGGTGCAGAAAGAAGGAAGAGAAGTGCAGAAAGAGGCAAGTGAGGTGCAGAAAGAAGCAAGAGCAGTGCAGAAAGAACCAACAGAGGTGTAAAAAGAAGCAAAAGGGGTGCAGAAAGGGGTAGGAGAGGTGCACAAAGAGGCAAGAGAGTTACAGTAAGAGGCAGGAGGGGTGCAGAAAGAAGGAAGAGAAGTGCAGAAAGATGCAAGAGAATTGCTGAAAGAAGCAACAGAGGTGTAGAAAGGAGCAACAGAAGTGCAGAAAGAGGCAAGTAAGGTGCAGATAGAAGCAAGAGCAGTGCAGAAAGAACCAACAGAGGTGCAGAAAGAGGGTAGAGGGGTGGAGAGAGAGGTAAGAGGGGTGCAGAAAAAGGTAGGAGGGGTGCACAAAGAGGCAAGAGAGGTACAGAAAGAGGCAGGAGGTGTGCAGAAAGAAGGAAGAGCAGTGCAGAAAAGTAACAGAGGTGCAGGAGAAGTGCAGAAAGAGGCAACAGAGGTACAGAAAGAGGCAAGAGGTACAGAAACAGGCAGGAAAGGTGCAGAAAGAGGGAACAGGGGTGCAGATAGAGGCAAGAGCGGTGCAGAAAGACGAGATCTGCAGAAAAAAGCAACAGAGGTGCTGAAAGAGGCAAGTGAGGTGCAGAAAGGGGCAAGAGATCTGCAAAAAAAAGCAACAGACGTGCTGAAAGAGGCAATTGAGGTGCAGAAAGAAGCAAGAGAAGTGCAGCAAGAGGCAATGGAAGTGCAGAAAGAAGCAGCAGAGGAGCAGAAAGAGGCAAAAGGGGTGCAGAAAGGGGCAAGAAAAGTGCAGAAAGAAGCAACAGAGGTAAAGAGAGGCAAGAGAGATGCAGAAACAGGCATGAAAGGTGCAGAAAGAGGCAATAGAAGTGCAGAAAGAGGGAAGAGAGGTACATAAAGAGAACAGGGGTGCAGAAAGAAGCATGGAAAGTGCAGAATGAAGGAACGGGTGCAGAAAGAGGCAAGAGAAGTGCAGAAACAGGCAAGAGAAGTGCTCAAAGAGGCAAGAGAATTGCTGAAAGAAGCAACAGAGGTGTAGAAAGAAGCAAGAAAAGTGCAGAAAGAGGCAAGAGATCTGTAGAAAAAAGCAACAGAGGTGCTGAAAGAGGCAAGTCAGCTGCAGAACGAAGCAAGAGAGGTGCAGAAAGAGGCAATAGAAGTGCAGAAAGAAGCATCAGAGGTGCACAAAGAGGCAGTAGAGGTGCAGAAAGAGGAGACAGAAGTGCAGAAAGAAGCAAATGAGGTGCAGAAAGAGGCAACAGACGTGCAGAAAGAGGGAAGAGAGGTGCAGAAAAAGGAAAGAAAAGTGCAGAAAGAGGCAAAAGAGGTACATAAAGAGACAACATGGGTGCAGAAAGAAGCAAGATAGGTGCAGAAAGAAGCATGGAAAGTGCAGAATGAAGCAACAGGGGTGCAGAAAGAGGCAAGAGAAGTGCAGAAACAGGCAAGAGAAGTGCACAAAGAGGCAAGAGAATTGCTGAAAGAAGCAACAGGTGTAGAAAGAAGCAAGAAAAGTGCAGAAAGAGACAAGTGAGATGCAAAAACAGGCAGGAAAGGTACAGAAAGAGGAAAGACGAGTGCAGAAAGAGATAACAGGGGTGCAGAAAGAAGCAAAATTTGCAGAAAGAGGCAACAGACGTGCAGAAAGAGGGAAGAGAGGTGCAGAAAAAGGCAAGAAAAGTGCAGAAAGTCAAAACAGGTACATAAAGAGAACAGGGGTGCAGAAAGAAGCAAGACAGGTGCAGAAAGAAGCATGGAAAGTGCAGAATGAAGCAACAGGGGTGCAGAAAGAGTCAAGAGAAGTGTAGAAAGGAGCAAGTGAGGTACAGAAAGAGCCAACAGAGGTGCAAAAAGAGACAAGAGATGTGCAGAAACAGGCAAGAGAAGTGCACAAAGAGGCAAGAGAATTGCTGAAAGAAGCAACAGAGGTGTAGAAAGAAGCAAGAAAAGTGCTGAAAGAGGCAAGTGAGATGCAAAAACAGGCAGGAAAGGTACAGAAAGAGGGAAGACGAGTGCAGAAAGAGACAAAAGGGTGCAGAAAGAAGCAAATGAGGTGCAGAAAGAAGCATGGAAAGTGCAGAATGAAGCAACAGGGGTGCAGAAAGAGGCAAGAGAAGTGTAGAAAGGAGCAAGTGAGGTGCAGAAAGAGCCAACAGAGGTGCAAAAAGAGGCGAGAGGTGCAGAAACAGGCAAGAGAATTGCTGAAAGAAGCAACGGAGGTGTAAAAAGAAGCAAGAAAAGTGCAGAAAGAGGCAAGTGAGATGCAAAAACAGGCAGGAAAGGTACAGAAAGAGGGAAGACGAGTGCAGAAAGAGACAAAAGGGTGCAGAAAGAAGCAAATGAGGTGCAGAAAGAGGCAACAGACGTGCAGAAAGAGGGAAGAGAGGTGCAGAAAAAGGCAAGTAAAGTGCAGAAAGAGGCAAAAGAGGTACATAAAGAGACAACAGGGGTGCAGAAAGAAGCAAGACAGGTGCAGAAAGAAGCATGGAAAGTGCAGAACGAAGCATCGGGTGCAGAAGGAGGCAAGAGAAGTGCAGAAAGAGGCAAGAGAATTGCTGAAAGAAGCAACAGAGGTGTAGAAAGAAGCAAGAAAAGTGCAGAAAGAAGCAAGTGAGATGCAAAAACAGGCAGGAAAGGTACAGAAAGAGGGAAGACGAGTGCAGAACGAGACAACGGGTGCAGAAAGAAGCAAATGAGGTGCTGAAAGAGGCAACAGACGTGCAGAAAGAGGGAAGAGAGGTGCAGAAAGTACATGAGATTTGCAGAATGAGGTCAAGAGAAGTGCAGAAAAAGAAAGAAACGTGCAGAAAGAAGCAACAGAAGTGCAGAAAGAGGCAGGAGAGGCGCAGAGGGAAGCAAGAGTGGCTTGCACACCATTAGTACCAATTTAACACCCACATTTAGCAATAAGTAACACGTGACCATTCTAGGTTTGCAAAGGGCCTTCCACCACGCTGTAACACTTGTTGCTGCATTTTTGGTAACGTTTGACCCGTTTCAGCTAGAAACAAGGCTTTTTTTGTTCAATTCTGCAGATTAGGGGGCAGATGATGAATTATGTGGCTAATGCAGAAAATGTATAATTGTGCGAAAGTCGGTGCAGCCAAACAGTCACATAATTCCAGTGGCCCTGCTCATACCTCTGACTAGGTCCACAAGTGATCCTCAGTGATTCCATCTTTTTTTTGTCTCACTGAGTTCATAGTTGAGCTTCTATGGAAACGAGGAAGACTAAACCTGAGGTTACCACTCCACAACACAGACTACCATACCACATAATTACTCTCCATAACACATAATCCCACTCTACATAATTCCTATACACTAAATACCACATACTTTCTATCCACATAATTTCACTGCACAACATACCACATAATTCCACTACACACAACGTACATCCACTCCACTCCAAAAAACATTAGTAAAAAACTTTTGCATTTACAACGCCAATAGCTCTAATTCTCTCAAATGCGAAACCTATTACATTGCAAACACTTCTTTAACTAGTAGTCGCGTTTGCAGAGTGGTGGAGAAAGGGTGCTGGGCCTCCGACCAGCGCTCAGGAATTCCGGTGCGTAGGGCTTACAGAAGGTACCAGTAGGGCTTCTTGGCCCCCAAAGTCCCTCAGGAGTAAATTGGACTTCATCCCCCATCCCGTAGTCTGCCAGGAGGCACGTTTGCCGAATGATGGAGAAAGGGGGGCATTGCCTCCGAAGACGTCTTAGCAATCCCACTGTGTGGGACTTACTGGAGGTAACAAGAGGGGAAGTTGGCCCCCAAGGACATCCTTGGGAGCCAACTACCCCTCCTATTACCTCCAGTAAGTCCCACACAGTAGCATTGCTAAATTCGAAGAGCAGGCCACGCCCTCTTTGCCCACCACTCTACAAACGCGCTCCCTAGCGCACTCCTGGATGGGGATTGAAGTCCCCTTCGCTGCTGGGGGTCCTTTAGGGGCCAACTAGCCTAACTCTTACCTCCAGTAAGCCCCACGCAGTGGTATTGCTGAGAGATAGACAAAGGCGGCGCCCCCTTTTTCCACCACTCTGCAAACACGCCCCCTGGCGCGTTGTTAGTTGGGGAATTAATTCCCCTTGAATGCTGAGGGTCCCTGGGGGCCAACTAGTCCACCAGGTACCTCCAATATGCGCCCCAGAGCTGGATTGCAGAGAGGTGGTCCGAGACCAGGCCCCCTTTTTACACCACTCTGCAAACGCGCCTCTTGGCACACTGCTGCTCGGGGGATGAAGTCCACTTGTGTCCTGAGGTCCTCAGGACACAAGAGGACCTCATCGCCCTACCAGCAGTGCGCCAAGAGGCGTGTTTGCAGAGTGGTGTAAAAAGGGGCGTGGCCTCGGACCACCTCTCTGCAATCCAGCTCTGGGGCGCATACTGAAGGTACCTGGTGGGCTAGTTGGCAGCCAGGGACCCTCAGGATTGAAGGGGACTTAATCCCCCAATTTACAATGCCCCACGGGGCGTGTTTGCACACTTTTCATATCAAGCCCCGCCCCCTCCCTGCACCACTGTTGAAACGCGCCCTCTGGCGCGTTGAAAGTTGGGGGATTAAGTCCCCTTGAATCCTGAGGGTCCCTGGGGGCCAACTAGCCCACCAGGTACCTCCAGTAAGCGCCACAGAGCTGCGTTGCAGAGGGGTGTAAAAAGGGGCGTGGCCTCGGACCACCTCTCTACAACGCAGCTCTGTGGCGCATATTGGACGTACCTGGTGGGCTAGTTGGCCCCCAGGGACCCTCGGTATTCAAGGGGAATTAATTCCCCAACTAACAACGTGCCAGGGGGCGCGTTTGCAGAGTGGTGGAGAAAGGGGGCATGGCCTCCGGAGAGATGCCGGCTTTTAAAAGAAAAAAAAAAAAATTGTACAAGTGGGGCTGTGTGGCGCCCCCCCCCCCTTTTTTTATTTTTATTTTTTTTTTACTTTTTTGGGGCCCTGGGGATGGGCCTGACCCCTTTTTCTAAAAAATTTAAATCGGGAGGGGCCGCGTGGCCCCCCTCCCGAGGCCAATTTCGGCCCCGGGGACTCCATCCCTCGGCATGGCCAGAATTGTTTTTTTTATTTATTTATATTTGGAGGGGGGCCGCGTGGCCCACCTCCTAAGGCCAATTATGGCCCTGGGGACCCCATCCCCCGGGGCCGGCCTTTCTTTTTTTTTTTTTATTAATTTTTTTATTATTGGGGAGGGGGGCTGCGTGGCCCTCCTCCCTGGCCACTTCTGGCCCCGAAGACCCCATCCCCCGGGGCCTGGCCTCTCCGTTGGGGACCTTGAGGGGAGCCCCAATGCCCCCACGGTCCCGCCGGCTCCTCTCGTCCTGCGGGAGCCGGCATTGCTTTTGCACAAGGGGAGCTGCTGACATGCAAATCTGCTTTGCTTCATTGAAGCGAGAGCAGGTTTCCCTGCTCTCGCTTCAATGAAGCAAAGCAGAGTTTGCAATGACAGGGCGGGAGCCCCACGGCTCCCGCCCTGTCATTGCAAACAGCAGTGTCCCGGGGGTGGGCACCCCGGGACACTGCAGGAGCCGACCCTGGGGGATGGCGGTCCCCAGGGCCATCAAGGGCTCCAGGAGGGGGGCCGCGCGGCCCCCCTCACAACGTTTGCAAAGCCCCGGGGAGGTGGTGGTCCCCGGGGCACGGGGATCTGTAACGGACCCCCGCATTTGAATGCAGAGTGCCCCGGGGAGGTGGCGGTCCCTGGGGCTGCGGGGGGGGCCGCGTGCCCCCGCAAATAAATTATCAAGCCCCGGGGAGGTGGCGGTCCCCGGGGCTGCGGGGGCCCCCGCTACATAAATAAATTGCCTCCGGGACTTGGCCCACCCGGGGGCTTTGAAAACAAAGCGCGGGAGACCGCGCTTCGTTTTTAAAAAATTTCGGACGCATTCGCGCACCCGGCGCGACCCCGCCCGGAGATTTAAAAAACAAAAAATGCTTTTTTTGGGCCTGGGGATCCCTGTGGGACCCCCTGAGTAGGGGGGTCAGGGTGTTTTTACCCTGCCCCCTTTTCTTGTTTTTTTATCTTTCTTTTACCTTTTTATTTCTCCCTCCGTCCGAGGCACAAGATGGCTGCCAACACTTCCTGGTTTGAAGTGTTGGCAGCCAATCGGAGGCAAGCTCGTGCTTGTGTGGTTAGGCTCTGCCCAGATATCGAAAGTTTTCTTTTCTTTAATTTCTCAGCAGCTACTGAACGGATTTACACCATTTAACAAAAAGGGCTCTTTCTGAACCAAGGGCTACCTTTTTGCCAAATTTGGTGTAATTCCGTTCAGCAGTTCGGGCTGTAGCTTTCTCTAAAGTTTCCTATGGAAAATTACATGGGGAAAACGCGTTTTGGGACCCCCCCTTTTTTCTCAGCCCCCGCTTGATGAATCACCCTGAAATTTTCAAGACAGTAGCTGACCGGAGCGCCCCACTAGTTTTGAAAATTTTGCGAAGATTCGTCAAACGACGCCAAAGTTATTGGGAAACAAAAAACGCTTTTTGAATAGAAACGAGGTCCTAACTATAACTACCTACTGGCGACTGTCAGTAGGTAATATCTATATCTATATATATATCTATATATATGTATATCTATATATATATGTATATCTATATATATATGTATATCTATCTATATATATATATGTATATCTATCTATATATATATGTATGTATGTATATGTGTATATATATATATATATATATATATATATCTATGTATACACAGAGACAAATCAAATGGCAGTGGAACGTGACAGACAAATGTGGCAAGTCATATATCTAGAAAGCTATGCCCTAATGCCCAACTCTAACAAGTCACATGCATTCCTTTGCCGTCGGCAATTCACAGAATCAGGTAGATTTCAATATTTGCCTGCTAGGTCAAATGCTCTGTAGATTCCAGTCAGAAGTTGGTGAGGGGCAACCCATTAGAATGGGCTGCTTATAGGCGGCATGCAGAAAATGTTCTATATTGTCCAACTAGGAGTGATGCTGGAGTAGCCCACAAGCAAGCACAGGAGAAACATGGCCATTATATATGCCCTTTGCAGTCAGTAGGGCTGAATAGGGCAACCCGTCCCTGGCTTACCTTGGATACAAATAATTGTCTGCGTGCAAATCTGTCTCCCCGTTACTTGCCCAATGCGTACCAACGGCTCGGACCTGGAGTGATGTAGTCCCTGTAGGGACTTTGGTGCTCCCTGACTGGACCCTTCTCTCTATTGTAGATCTTACACATTAAAATAAAGCTTAAACATTCTCCATAAGAATGACAGACTCGGGGTAAAGTTTAAAAGTTTACTTAAAGAATGTAAAGCAGAGATCCATAAACTGGACCATCAAACAATGACTATATAAGTTCAAAGAACTCTTTAAAGTTTAATAAAAAATCTAGCATAGATTCGCCTTCTAAAGTGGGGAAAAAGGGGTGTCTGCAACAGTGAAAAAGCAGGTTCTTTTATAGGGACTTTAGACAAAGAATTTCATACACTCACTAGACTAGAACATGGTTCCCAGGATGTGCGCCAATGGGGAGCGAGCAAGGAGAAACATTTTACTACACAATACATTTGAAGATTTTCTCATACTAATACATTAGATTCAGTCGTTCTTAGACTCTATTCAGATAACATGAGTTGATACAAAATATGTAAGGCTGGTTGGGACAGCCAGGTTTTCCTTGGTTAGGTATTGCATTCAGTGTGATTGGGAAAGCTTCAGTCTTTCAGTGTAAAAGCTCACAATTCTTTATTACAACAAGGAAAACCACAGCAGCAGTGAGCATGTAGTGTATCATGACATCCCATTCAAAATGGAAGAAAGAATGAAACTAGCTTATAGCATCGGCTTGATTTCTAATACATTAAACACTACATTTTAAAAAACTGATTCCGTACTGCCATGATAAATGATTGAGGCCACCTAGAGGCATGCACTTTATACGGGCAGCTACGGCACATAATTTATATATTACACTCAAAGTAATGAGAACAGTCCATGGCATGCACATGATGGGTGGCCAGGGTGCATGCATTATGAAGCCACACAAGAATGTTAGGGTAGTTCACACACCATACACTGCATACAGTCAGATTCTGTATAGAGCCTATCTATTAATAATCTCTATTGCATCTGGCCTTCTCTAGTAGCAGGATTAGTGGAGAGCGACATAGGTCATTAAGGATTCACAAAAACTAGATCAACATCTATCCCAGATAAATGGTGTTATACGTTTATTTGGAGAATACTAGCCCAGTTCCACCTGAGCCTCGCTTGGATACTTATGAGCATGTTGAAGGAAATGCCTTAATTACAGGGAGCACAAAAATCTAGTAAATGGAGGTGTCGTCCAAAAGCGTAATCCTAAAAATAAACACCAAGTTATCCGTTCTAATAATGATTGATAACAGCCTGGCATACCTGGCGGTACAAGTGAAGAAGTACTCCACTCAGAACCACCAATCAATACATTATTTTGTAAAAAATAAAAAAATACTGTAATATGAAAACTAAGTTTAGTGTTTCTAAAACAAGAATTACAGTAATAACAAGAAAATAAGTCACTGTCATATTAGTCTAAAGAGGTAAGCCACAAGTAGGTATCAAGTGCTGATAACCTAACACTTGAAAGGCTAGTATTAGAAGAAGAACATGGTGCACAAAGAGACTGCTAGTGCAGAAGCCAATCATCAAATAAAAAACACTAAAAGTGGCAGAATATGATAACATTGCCTATTGCCATATTTTTGAGCCGGCTAAGAAGAATCCATCACAATTAATCATAGATACTGAAATAGCTGGACTCCACACATTGAAATAATTTCTACTAAGCATATATATATATATATATATATCACTGATATCTTTTATCAAACTCGTTTCTAAGTTGAAAATGACGTGGTTTCAAGGTGTACATTATAATGTATACACTCTGAGTTTCCTTGCTGTAGTCGCACAGAAGGATTTGCTCAATTCCAATACCATGTGTTTTCACAAACGATGGTGTGAAATGCTTTAAACGATGCCGGAGGTTAAAACTGCAGATGCTTCATGTAAGCCTGTGCACGAACAAAGTAGCAATGTACTAGCTACCCGGTTTCAGGTGCTCTTGAAAGACCATCACTTTTGCCTGTTTATCGGAGGGATGAGGATAAGACAGATCGCCCTAAGGGCCATGGCCAGAGTAGAGTGCACAACCGAGAAACTAATGGTGGGGCATGATTTGGCCATCAGAATCTCAAAGTATTGTTAGAAAACCTAAGAGAATTTCAAGACAAATTGCAGGCTTTAAGCACCTTATAGGTGATGCTGGAGAAGTGGATTATTTGACGAAGTACAGTATAATTGCATTCAAGTAAACCCATAGCTGAAAAGGTCAATCCAGAGAATTTCCATGTAATTCAAACAGCAAATAGAGGGCACAGAGTATGTGATTACAAATTGCATCTATAGATAAGAGAGTCGTAGAATCCCTAATATTGATTCATGAATCACATTACGTACCAGCTGTTAAACAAAAAATCGATATAGTAGATTGAGCTGCCCTTGAGCAAAATAATTGCCGTTTTCCTCCAGAGAATAGAATGAATGTTATCGAGCGAAGGCACATGCCATATTGCAGTTTATCAGTATATACACCTGTGGTAATGAAAGGGCAATCGAAAGAGCAATCTCGCTGATTAGTTATACGTTTATTAGTTTTGAGCATTTTTAGCTTTGCACCGAATTTATGATTAATCTCCGAATGTAGAGTGACAGTTATGAGCATACAATTAAGTAAGATCTTATTGACACCCAATGATCGACAGATGGAAATTTTCAGTAAACAATCTATTCTGTTTATATGATGTTTGGTGGAACTCTAAAAACAAGAGGAAAGATTAAAAAGTCTGAGATGACAACTTTAAAAACACGTTGTGGAGACGTTAACTACTATTGAGGCGTAAAAAAGAATATATGAATACTCGCTCATCTGAGAGTTAAACTAATCCTATATACTTTGAATCTTGTTTGGAGAGCCTGGCTCTGAATTAGGGAGAGTGAAACATTCTTATTAAAACTTAATAATCTATAAATAGCACAATATTAATGCAAACATTGGAATGTTGGATGATTAAAGCAACCCGTTGTGGTAAGATTTGAAGGGGTTGCTGGGATTGCTGATTCGTGATGATTATGGGTTGCACATGTTAAAAATAATAAAACCTGTGTTGCCCATGAATGTGGATCATCTACCCAACAACAGTATAAAAGGCCCCAACAGAGGTTAATTGTGCAAGAGGTGTCTAAAGCTATGAAATCTCTCAAATTATCAGTAACAAATTGCCCCTCTGCGTAGACCAGTGCAGCCTTCAGAGAGTTTGTGAAATCGTGGTCTCCATACTGACCAGGAATTTTTGTGAAATGGATGAGTTATCAACTGTGCCTGATGAATGGGTGTCATCCATCTTTTCAACTATTCCCAAGAAGGGATTGTAGCAGATGTAAACAAATATCATTTATTAATGCTGAGCTTTTTAGTTAGTCTTTGCAAAATTATTGTTAAGCATCTTACTTGTATAAAGTTTATATTTATATATATATATATATATATATATATGTGTGTATATATATATATATATATATGTGTGTATATATATATATATATATATGTGTGTGTATATATATATATATATATGTGTGTGTATATATATATATATGTGTGTGTATATATATATATTATTAGCAAATATTCCACAGCACATCTTTTCCATTGCATACAATGGGCAACTGTAGTACGAACGTCAAGATTGTCCTTCCGCCCGTACCATCCGTTCTTAGGGGGTGTTTCATATGTCTCCTCTACTTGCTTTCTCCCAGGGTAGTGAGCATATCTAATCAGTAGGATGTCCCCGTGATCAGTATCTGTTACTGCTTCACATTTTTTTTTCTCAAAGTTAGTTAATATCATTTCATTTCATACATTCTCTCCACCCTTATCAAGATGTTGGTATCTCACCATTCCTTCCTGTATAGATAGGTTATTAATAATCGTTTATTTCGGCACAGCCCATAAAACACCTCATATTGATGCATCAAAAATACACTTAAATACATTAAAATTTAGACAGTTAGAAAATCATAAAAACACCATTGTACAATTATCCAGTTATAAAAGAGAATAAAAATCCATGTAAATTAGCAATAGAAGTATAAGAACTGCACCTGAAAGACTACATTAACCAGGTGGCAAAGCAACCAATATAAAATTGTGCAAATGCAGTTATCACCGGTCTAGGAAATTCATATAATTGCAATAAAAGAAATGTGCATAGTGCATTGCCAGTGCTAATATTTATCGAGCTCTATCATACTTTGGAATTTAGAATGACCTTCCTCCTTAAGGCCCAAGCAATATGCAAATATCGGGAGACCGCAAGAGCGAAGAGTTCTCTTGTGTCGCTCTTAAAAAGTCTCTCCGCTTCCCAGTAATGCCTAACACCCATAGTATTACATGCTGCCAACAACCATTTTTTTCGGGCTAACCTGTAGTGGGGACAGAAAAACAAAAAATGGGATTCTATTTCCACTATGTTTGGGCAAGAATTAATCTTGGGGGATGCATTTGACCATTTGAAAGTGTGAGATCTTAGGGGCAAAACCCCACACCTGTATCGAACATATAAACATTTTGATTGGTGCGGATACATCATATTCATGTAAGGTTCAAACCGTGGAGCACTTTTGTGATTAAGAAACTTGCCTGTAAGGGTAATTGTTTCGTACGCTTCCCACGTTTGAGCTATGACTGCCTCCCAATAGCACTGTTTGACTCTTGCAGTATCACCTTTTACTATAGAATCGGGTGCTAATTATCACATAGATTGCTCATGCCAATTCTAGGTGATAATTCTTGTATGTGTTTGAGCCATGGTGTTCTTACTTTGCTATCGAGGGCCAGAAGGTCTTTGACACACTCTCTATCGGATACCAATTCTTGTGTGGACCATAATCTAACCCAATATAGCAAGGGTTTTAAGACGGCTATTAGATGGATGGGATTGAGGGCCAGATCTAGACGTAATGGCGTTACGGGGGAGCTTTGTGGAAGTTTGAAAAGTGTTTTTAAAAACCTATTTTCTGTTTTGGTTAACCTATCTGCATCGGCATACCCCCAAATCTCGGCTCCGTATAGTGCTGACGCGACAGCCGTAGCTTTGTATATAGCCATGACCGGTGCTATGGGTCCTCCGGATGCAGCCTTATAGCGTCTAGCTATGGCAAAAGCTTTCTGGTGAAATGTGGTTTTACTTTTTTTCAGCTGTGGGGCCCATGCTTGAGTGTTACTTAACCTAACCCCAAGATAGTCAAAATGATGGACTACCTCAAGGGGGCGGCCACACCTCTTATGAGGGTTGATCATCATGACATTAGAGTTGGAGGAGTTCAATTATAACCCTCTTTCCCCACAGAAGGTGACGAAAGCATTCAGTTGAGATTGAAGGCCCATAGGTGTGCGGGAGATCAGTAGGGTGTCGTCTGCAAACATTAATATTGGGGTTGGTATGCCCGCTACTCTAGGGGCATCATGTTTGGATAGCTTCAACCTCTTAACAGCCCCATTGATAAATAAGCTGAACAATGTTGGGGCTAGGACACATCCCTGTCTGACCCCTTTCCTGATCTCTATCTTCTCAGTCTTATCCCCTGTTGTGTTCCATCTCACCCTTGCATATGTGTTTTCATGGAGGAGCCTAAGTATCCTTAGAAGGTCCGGGGGAATGCCATAACCTTCCAGCACCTCCCACATTATGTTTCTGGGGTCCAGGTCGAATGCCGCTCTTAGGTCAATAAAAGCGACCTATAGGTGGTCACGCAACAAGGTGATATATTTCCAAGTTATCACATTGAAGCGGAGGACCTGGTCCAAAGTGCACATTTTTTATCTAAAGCCTGCTTGGGAGTCTTCTAGAATATTATTTTGCTGCATCCAGCCATTTAATCTAAATAAAACCTGTCTGCAAAAGATTTTTGGGGAGTTGTCAAGTAGGCTCATCGGCCTATAATTTGATGCTATAGATCTCTCGCCTTTCTTGTGGATCGGTATAATAACCGCACCTTGCCATGACGGGGGTTTCCTATTACTACTTATTATGCTGTTTGATAGGGCATTCAGATAGGGGGCCCAAATATCTGGTTCAGAAAGATAAAGGTCTCCCGGAATGCCGTCCATTCCAGGGGCCTTGCCCCTTTCTGTTAATGTTATTGCTTTGTATGTTTCAAGGAGAGTAAATGTAAGGTTCACTTGCGAGGCTGCAGTGCAAGAAGAGGTAATCTCACTAGATGATTGAGCACCGCTACCCTCCTCTAGGGTCGTGATCTCTGGGCCGTTAGTTTGCTGCTGGCAGTCATAGATGGCACTAAAGTGGGTGACCCAGGTGTCGGGCATGATAGCAGGTTCTAAGTGAGTGTTATTAATAGAATTCCCAGCTACTAATTTCCAAAAGTTTTTTTTGGTCTCCCTTCTCTAGGGCCTCAGCTAGCGTTAACCATTGGGCCTCATCCCATTCCCTTCTAGTTTTGACTAAGACATTTTTAGGTCTCGCCTAGCGTTGCAGCGCGCATGCGCTGCTCGCTCTGCGAGGCTTCTTGTAGTTGGGATTTTCTAGAAGTTCTGTTTAAGCCCCGCCCATCATTTTCATTGGGTCGCGTCAGCGTTTATGCTAAACGCTGGCTCGTAATTGGAAATCATTGTTATTTGTTACCGCCCTGTCGCCTTTTTCGCCAGCCCATCCGGACTGGATCGGGTACTGGCGGCGTTATACTGTCTCCTTTGTTTAGTTGTGTAAGCACTTGTTTTCCCATTAAGGGCTTTGGCAATAGCGGCGCGTGTTTATTTTTGCATCGCGCTTTCACTTAAAGTGAAAGCGCGATGCAAATATAAACAAGCGGCTGCCTTTGCGCAATGGCGACAGCTTGTTATCCCCGGTCTTTAACCCACATCCCAACACCCACTGACCCTGACTTCATTGCACTCAGTTTCGTTTCCTGGTTCTGCTAAACCTGTATAATACAATACAGGCTGTATTGTACCGTAGGATTAAAATAACAATGGTATGCTAATGTTGGAAACGCCCGTTACTCGTCGTTACCTCTGTGGGTGTGGTAGTGCTGACACTCCTTTTTACCAGGAAGAGACGCACCTTACATCTGAATCGCCACTGCGCTCCTTGCAGCTTTCAAGGGAAGAGTAAGGCGCAAGACTCCTACGTTTTTCAGAGTCGTTTTTCATTTAGTACATTTTTTGCCCTAAGTTAAATGTCAGCAGCTGACAACGACAGCATGTATTCACGGCTAAAAAACCGAGACCAGCCTTGGTTTTAGGAAGCGGTTGTAGCTAGTAGATCCTCGCATCTCGCGCCTACCTGAAAAAAACATTCAGCAGCAGTAGCCCGCTTCCGTCCCTCAGCCTGCATCGCGTCACTTTAGCCATTCCAAACCGCACAGTGACAGGCAGGCCCCGCTACGTTAATCTAAAAAACCAGCCAGTGCTCACCACCACCCTGCTGCATTGAGTTACCAGCAGGCCCCACCTAAAGATGTACAGGTGAAGATTACCAGTGCGCATGTATGCCACGCATTGCCACCGAACCCTCAAAGAACGTGTAGGCCACCAAACCCTTACAAAACATGGACGCCAAAACCCTTCACAGAGCATGAGACTGTATCGCAGAGCATGCATGTCACTGCTTCCTCACAGAGCATGCATGTCACAACACCCCGTACATGCCAACCTTTCGAGAAAAAAAGAGTAGATTTTAGGCTGGAGACACCTAAAATAAAGCTATTTTGAGCTTTAAAAATCGGGAATCTCCCACGCGAATCAGGCCTTTTGTTGGCATGTATGTACCTCTCACAGATGATGTAAATCTTAGTATCCTCGCAGAGCGTTCATGCACAGCATGCATGTCGTCATACCCTCACAGAGCCTGAACGCCAGTCCCTGTTATCGAGCATGGTAGTCAATATACCCTCACAGACATAGAGCATGCATGCCACCGTAACTTTTACTGAGCATCGACAAAAAAACATTAGTTTGTGTGCCCTCTCAGAGCATGCATGTCACTGCACGCCTTACACAGCATGACATGTCATTGTGCACGTATCGAGCATGCATGCCACAGCAGCCCTCACAAAAATATCACTGTGCTCTCACAGAGCAGACCTTTCTCTCCACGCCCCCTGCGGTCACAGAGCACGCATCCGGCCATCAGTGCACGTCCTCGTGTGCCCACACGGACTGTGCTGGCCACGTCCTTGTATTGGTAGCCGGAAATGAATGCATGGGGCTGCAGTGGTACACTGGCCAGATAGGATCTGATGATTGTCCCTTTGATGTCCCAGTGTGAATGGTGTGTTTGTTGTGCAAGAATTAAAGCAGCATAATTGTTCTTTTGAGGCACCCGGGGATAGAAGCCATTCCTTGTGTGGGTCACTTTGGGGTCACAGCTAGATTGCCCTCTCGTGTCAACCAGTCCGCATTGGAGGGGGCGCTGAAAGGTGTTTTTTAGCAGGTGAGCTTATCGGTGGAGTTGAGGATGAAGAAGCAGTAGCAACAAAGGTCAGTTGCTTTGTTTATTGGGTCCCTGGTGCACGGAACAGATAACCAGTGGAGCTGTGATTGGCCTCCCGCAGTCCCCCAACAGGATCTTTAATCTCACACCTGTCGCTGCACATCTAAGAGACCGCCAGAAAAATAAGCAAGCATTGGCAAAGTATATATATATATATATATATATATATATATATATATATGTATATATATATATATATATATATATATACATATAGCTCCAAATCAACTGCTTTCTTTATCAACTCCTTGTCAAACAAAGCAGGCGCGGACCACAAGGTAAGTGCTTCAATTATTTATTTCATATCGGCCATAACGCGTTTCGGTCCAGCCGGACCTTGATCACATGACAACGCCTATGATTTTTTACACCCCTTTTAAAGTGACTTGTGCTCATTGCCATTGGTGGTAGGAAATAGACATAAAGGACATACTGTTTCGTGAAATTTGGGTATAATACAGTGCAGATCTTTTCCTTTTTCTTCTTTTCACACCATCATTATGAATGCTTTTCTAGACAGTATAAAATGTCAAATACATGTAGCATCTCAATAAGAATCAATATTCTTTAACCCATATAAATATACGTTAAGTTAATAAATCATGAGATATTAAAACAGTATTAAATAGGAAATACTATTAAAAAAAAATATATATATATATATATATATATATATATATATACACACCTCTCATGTTATAAATTTCCAATGATTAGAATAATCAAATAAATAAATAAATATTCATTTAAAAATTCTTTTCAGAGAAGCCAAACATAATTAAAAGACAATTTCTTTTTTATGGTAAAATCCTAGCTTAAATGCATAGTTTCTACTGTGCACTGGTTCCTGCTACCATTTTCACCAGTAAAAGGTCCTACCATGGGCTCTCCCAGGTTCCGTCTGTTCCTGCTCAATGACCTATTCTCTAAAAGTGCTAGTGCTCTCCTGCCTGTGAAAAATACAGAGATTCCCTTTTGGCAACATGGTATTTTGTCTACAAATCTTAAGGTGCTCTTAAAGTTACAAAATTAGATATTAAAAAACCACTATTCTTGTGGTTGAGGTTGGTTCGGCGGCCTTCATTGTTTAAAGTAAAATACTCTTACAACTTGTTTCGCTTCTACACATATGACCTTCCTGCACCCCTCCCAGTCTTCAATTTAGTAATTCTCCTCTGTTCTAATAATTATTTACTCTGGAAGGGTATCCGACTTTGTGCAGGGGTCAATTTAAAATTCTAAAGAATCTTAGGAGTCACTATAGACAGGTGTATAGGTCCTCTGTCATGTTCAAACCTCCCGGGGTCTTGCTATCAAAGTTTGAGGATGTATCTGGTTTCCAACTTCCTAAGTTGCCCCTCTCTATCGCCACCCCTTCTGTTCATGGGAATGGTGTCAATTAGATAATATGTGAGGTCTTTAAGGTTGTAGTCATGCACCTCCCTGAAATGTCTAGCAACTGGGTAAGTTTGATCAGAATTATTGATCGCCCTGATGTGTTGCAAAATTATTTTATGTGCAGGAAGCTTTGTGCTTCCCACATATTTCAAGTTGCAAGAACATTCCAAAACATATATGGCGTATTCGGTTTTACAATTAAGTAGTTTACTGATGTTAAATTCTTTATCACTAAACGCCATCTTATGTTTTCTTGTTTATGCCATATTGGCATGCCTTGCAACTTTTGCATTTTGTAAATCCATTTTGTACCCACCATTTCCTTTGATCTTGAATTTCTGGGCTGCTGCTTACTAGACTATTGTGCATGGAGGAGGGGGCTCTTCTATAAGTGACTCCCAAGTTAGTTTGTAATTTATCCCCTATAACTGGGTCACCCCGCACAATAGGCCAGTTTCGCTGCATGATCTTTTTAATTTCCTTTTGTTGGGCATTGTAGGCTAAAATTAACCTTACTTCCAATGGTTGTTGCAATTCAGTGTGATCTCTCATCGTTTTAGTTTGTAATAGAAGGGATCTATCTTTTTTTCTGAGATTTATTTATGGCAGCTTCTATTGTTTTTCTTGAGTATCCTCGTGATATGAATCTTTTCTTACTTTCTTGTTGTGCAACTATTAAATCTACGGGGTTACTGCAGACTCGTTTGAGTCGCAGCATTTCCCCAGAGGGGATACTCTCAACCAGGTGCCTGGGGTGGAAACTCGTGGAATGCAGCACCGAATTTCCGGCTGTTTCCTTCCTGTAAATTTTTGTTTCAACCTTGTTGTTTTGTATATATAATTCCACGTCCAAAAAGTGAATGTTTTTATCACCAACAGTGGAGGTGAGTTTTAAATTGATGTTATTTTTGTTAATAGCTGCAACAAATTCTGTAGCCTCCACATCTGATCCTTCCCATACAATGAACAAATCATCAATAAAGCGATATAACCACTTTACATTGTTCTCCATATATTGTTTGTGAGTGACACCGAGGACCAGCCTCTCCCACCAGCCCATGAATAAACAGGCGTCGCTGGGGGAGAAGCTGGCCCCCATAGCCACCCCACACATCTGCTGATAGAATATTTTATCAAACATAAACACATTGTTATGTAAGCAGAAACTGATCATATTGACCAACATTACACTGTGTTGAGATAGGGCAGTTTTGTTCGTTCCTGGATAAAATTCAAGAGCCCGTATCCCATCTTTATGATTAATACACGTGTATAAGGACACGACATCAAGGGTCATTAATAAATAGTTCTTTTTCCAACAAAAGTCTTTCAATTTTGAAATAAAATCACTCGTATCTCTTATATAAGATGGCAACTGTTGAACCAGGTCTTGCAGAAAGAAATCCACGTATATTGAAGCGTTTTCTAGGAGGCTATTTTGTGCCAATATAATCGGTCTTCCCGGTGGTTTCGTAACGCTTTTATGTATTTTGGGAATAAAATATATGTTGGGAACCTTGGGATTTTCTTTTTCTAATGAATTTATACTCGTCTGTTGTTAAAAGACCCCACTTTTCCAGGCTACCAATTTGCCATAAAAGTCATTATATATTCCTCTTAATGCTAGTATGTTACTGGTGCAGTAACAATCCCTGTCATTCAACTGTGATAGTGCTTCCTCAACATAGTCCTTCTTGGTCCACAAAACAACGTTGGCCCCTTTGTCCGAGCCTCTAATGACAATGTTGTCGTTTTTCTGTAGCTTAGAAATTAGTTGATAATATTGCATATTTCTCTTATTGACTTTTCTTTAAATATTTTGAGTTTTGATGTTTAATTTCTTTATTTCATTTATCACATTTTCATTAAAAATGTCAATTCCGATCCCTTAATGTAACTGGTGTGAAGGTCGATTTTGTTCTTAAATGGAGTTTTTTTCCGTTGATCACTTGGTGTCATTTCAAAATTCATTACTTGGTAATTTTTTTGACTGCTCGTATTGTCTGTTTCCTCCTGTAATGCTATCAGGGTATCTAGAAGAGATTGTTCAGAAGTTGTTGCTATTTCTTGGCCAACAGTTACTTCCGCATTGGTGTTCATATTTGGTTTTTGCTGTTGAAGTAAGGTATGATGCTTTTTTAGTTTTAATTTACGGACAAATTTATAAATGTCCATCCGAGTGTTTGCATAATCGAAGTTCGACTCAGGACAGTAGGATAGCCCCAATGCTGAAATTTGCTTTTCCGCTTTGAGGTCTATATCTGTGAAGTTAATTACTCTTTCGATTTCTTCATCTTGGGTTACTTTCGATTCCACCAGCCTCTCCCTCGTTTCTTGTTGGAGGTAGGTTTTTCTTCTTGCCTTTCTCCTCTGCCTGCGACTGTGGTTTTGCCTCGACCTACTGTTTTCCTTTGGGTCCTTGGACGGAGAGTTTGTCTCCTTTCCTCCGATAAAAAATCCAGCTCCTCTGCTGGCGATAACTTAGGACGCGCCCCACTTGTGGATGCCTGGGCTGTTTCATTTTCCACTTCGCTCTCCATTGCAGAACTCATGTCTGAATTGGAAGTATTGATTTGCCAGTCTTATATTTATATATATATATATATATATCAAGCATACACCACAAAGAAGAAGAAAAAAATCGGACCACCTGGACGTGGTAACCAAATGCTTGCAATGCAAATTATCAATAATTTTTTTTTTTTTTAAACCTACACATACACTTTATTGGTACGGGTACTTCCAAGCAGCCAAGTGTACTTAGAACAGGTAAGCAAACTTTTTATTTTTATGTAAATCAGCAGAAATGTTGGTTCATATTAGCACAAACAAAACATATACTATTGGCTTTCAATTACTGTAAACTGAAGATATAGTTAACAAGCATTTGCAATGCAATAGGTCTCGCATTTGCGAGAGTTTAAGCTAATAGTATTTTAAATGACAATGCCTTTTATTTATATTTTAAAACCCAGAACCTAAATAAAAGGCATTGTCATTTACAATGCCAATAGCTCAAATTCGTGTAAATGCGAGACCTATTGCATTGCAAATGCTTGTTATATTCATGCCTGGTCTTTATAATTTCAGGTCTAAAACCCTTTTTAATACCACACAGTAGTTTGAGCTTTCCTAGGCGACAGATCTTGTTATACCAAGTGGGCGTTTTCCTTTTAAGTGTTCCTCTTTTCTGTTCCCTCATGAAACATGGTCTCAAAATATCCATGAGTTCACAGTGTAAAGTGATAAAATGAGTATTATGGATGTTGTTTAAGTCAATTTGGGACGTTTTAGTGACCAAGAGATTATATACAAGTGCCATCACTTTTTCATCTCCCTCCATTTCTGCCCACATGATGTTTCTCAAATTATTTGATGTTGTAATTGGTGCGGAGAGGACGACTGCCTTCAGTTGAAGATCTTTGAATCCAGTCATATAAAAGGATGCACTTAGTGCCTGGTGATCGCTATCTGGTCTGTAAATAACTTGCACATCATACAAGTCTGGCCAGAGGTCATTGTCGAGTAATATGTGGTCAATCCTGGATTTGCTAAGGCCTCTACTAAAAGTGAACGATGGGGGACAGTCAGACCTGGTATTACCATTTACTAATCTTAGTCCATGTTCAATAATAAGATCGATAATTTGGGTACCCACCTTTGACAGTTTAGTCGTTTTCTTATAATCGTGAATACGTGAAATTTCTTGGGGTCTAGACTCTGCAGGTTGTTGGCTACCTTATCTCTTCTAGTGTGTTTTTTTCAGGGCTTCCTCTCTGGTGGACCACTCCATCTTGTCTCGCATTCAAATAGCAAGCGATGGGGCTTGTGGATAAGGCAGTGTATAGCAATCCATTGCTTGGCAAGTGTCGCTCAGAGAGCATAAGACTTGCATTTCGTTTACCCCTTTTTTCTGGTACCACCCTCAATTCCACTGTAAGCATAAGTATTCCCCCCAGTTATTGGCTGAAGCTTCAGCACCACTCTAGACCGAAATGTTTGAGTGAAAACATCCACACAATATGCAGGAAATCTGGGTTGTCACTGTGCAAAGCAAGCAAGTCCCATTACACTGGGTATATTTTTGCTAATCTTTAATGGCGTCAAATACGTCCCCTGTAGATAAATTGTATTAATTTAAATATGCCATTGCCAGAGACCTCTTTGACCTGCATACAAGCTTTAACCTTATCCCTTAGTGAGTGTCAGTGATTGGCTTAGGCCAATCTGTCTCCTATCTGTCCCTGGACGTATCTTTCTTCGTTTGTCTTGTTTTAAGGTTTATTATATATCTTTATCAGCTACCCACCTTGTACTAGCTTCACTATCATTACCATCATCCGAGTGGGCTCCAGTACATTACGGAATGTCTTCCATATCCCCCTAGCTGTGTGTGCTGTTTGAGTGTAGTGTAAAGATTGACCAGCAGACACTGTCAAAATTTCATGTGCTTCAGTGATGGTAATAAACCTACCATTTGGGTACAGGTCTTCCACAATTTAACAGCCGCACCCTGTCCATCTTGCTACCAATGTGTCTCTTGCTATTCTTCGAATTGGTTGGATACACCACAGTGGCATGTTCGCAGCATATTTATTTCACTTCCTAACTACCATGATCATTCTGTCCTATACTAGTCTTAAAAAGCATGGTCTATATGTATAACCCCCTGGATTTCTTACTGACCATGTGTTCCTTTTAATAATTTCTGCTCCCAAATACTCCCATCTTCCAATCATGTACTCTCATGTTTACAAATGGGGTGTCATATATATAGTACTGCTCCCTATCCCGCAAATCTAACAGGCTGTGTTTCCTAGGTAGTTTCGGGATTTGTCGTTGCACACTGCTTCATTCACTGCCCAGACAAAGGACATATACAGCTGATCTAAATCCTTAAATGCTCTTTGTGGTATAGCGAGCGTTCTATCCTTATATTTTATAAGCAATGTGGCAAGGACACTATTTTAGCTCTGGCCACACTCCCCATTGCCCACCTGCAACAAAGTATTCAAGAATTATTTTAATGCTTCAGTTTTCAATTCCCTTACCTATGTTCAGTGAGTAATGGGTTTCTACATTGTGTGCTGCCTTAATACCAAAGCATCTGAAACTTTGAGTTCCCCACTTAGTTTCAACCATCTGAAAAGCAACAACATTCAGAGTTCAGTCAGCCAATGGGAACAATTTACCTTTGTTCCAGTTGGTATTGTTGTAGCGTCAGTATGCAGCCCAGAGGTCCCCACGAAAGCAGTCAACTATCTTATAAGCATTAGAAACAATCTCTCTGGTCCCCCAAGTAAATGAGGGTGTTGTCCTTGCTATCTACCTGTATGCCACAATTGTGCAACTCATTCCTCAAGCAACACCCCAATGGCTTCACTGTAATGGCAAAAAGCAGGGGTAACGGGGCACTCCTTCTTTGTTCCTCTTACAAGGATCCCTTTTTCTCATGTCTTGGTCGGCCCTAACTTTAGCAGTTGGTTCCAAGTAGAACAGCTTAGTTCACTCCAAATACACTGGACTAGATTCCATGTGTTCCACGTGTATGAAATATGTATGAGAAAAACCTAGACCATCTCAGCATTGTGTTCAACCATCAACCATCAACCATCTGGTAATAAATCACCCGTAAAGGGTAATTGTAGTCCACACTATGCACTTCTGAACCAAGCGACAAACTTTAATAAAGTTAATATGGGAATGCTATGCTTCACGTTGTTAAAATGAGGAATTCCACCCGCACCCACTTTGCTCCTCTATGCTTTTGAAGCGGATACAAATCACACATAAGATTGGTATTGGTTACATAGATTGGTAAGCTGGATGTTGTGCATACACAGAAGGAGACTTTGTGATAAGGTTTTTTTAAATAGAGCACAGTAAACTAGGGATGCATTCTCACACCTATTCTCTTTAATGTCTTGATCTCTCGTCGACCTATATATCTCGGTAATAAGCTTCTCTTTTCAGCCTGTTTGGTGCATGAGCACATCCCTGCCTTTTACTACACGGATTACAGACCACACCTTTTGTAGCCTCCAGCTGACCCGGGATGCACTGCTTGACTACAGTGGTGAGAATGATCTTGAGTATATGACCAAAGCAATACATTTTAGGAACAATATGTGGGAAGAAAATGGAAAAACCAAGAGTAGTGTAATGGAGGCTATAAAAAATTTATACAAGAGCAGAATTATATCTCATAAAAGAACATCGAAAACCCACATGGTTGTTAAGAATCAATTTATCAGTCACCAACCTGGAATTAAATCAGTTCAGTCTTAAATTATGGAGGTCGCCATTATGCTAAGGTAAGACAACCCCTGATATTTGCAACTTGGAATCTCATAGCAACTGAGACAGAACAAAAGGAAAAATGTGGAAAAAAGTCCTAACTTCAGGGAAGATGTCGCTTTTGAAATTAGTAAGAGTGGAGCCAAGATTAAAATTAGTTAGCTCAATGGACTTCTAGCACATTATCTATGTGACCTGGACATATTGCTTCCTAAATACCACAGGTATCTGGGCTGATTGCACCTTAGTTGGCAGGCACAGGAGCCAATAAGTGGTATGTTGTAATCATAAGAAGATCTGGACTTCTAGCGTAGATTAGTTCGGGTTCTTTATTAAGTAATTACAAGGAGAAACCCCACCAGGAGCAACCTCCCTGCTGCTCAGCCCATACCCAACTGACACTCACAGACATCCAACATTCCATCCACACCAACATTCCACACCACACTCATACTGGCTGAGCACCAGGTACAACACATCTCCCTTCTTTACGGGGAACAAAATGCATTGTGAAACATATTAAATGAAACAATTAAAAGAATGACAATGTGGCAAATGAAACATAGGCATATCACCAAAAAATTGGATGCAGTACATTAATACATAAGAAAGTATGCATAAATAGGTACACAAAAGACCACACTCATAACCACACTGAATAATAAAAGAAACGTTTCACCACATCTTGCACTGAACCATAATAGAAACATCAACATCAAAGAGACATCACAACATCTCGCACTGTACCACATCTCATCTAGCACTGAACTGTGAAAAAGAGACGTCACACCACATCTCGCTCAGAACAATAACAAAAAACGTCACCACATCACACAGTGAACTAAACAAGAGACATCACATCACATCTCTTTCCCATTTAAACCACCATCCCACATCACAAACCAAACAACCACCATCCCACATCACAAACCAAACCCCACATGCCACGGATCATGCCAGTTGGCCAGAATGGCACAAAGAGCAACACACGGGGAACAAACCTAAAAGTGGCGCGTCGGGGAACAACAAAACGTGGAGGCGCACCACACATCAACAAACCAACACACCCTCATTACACTGCTACACGCACTCAACAACAAAATTGTAATAGCGCATCAGACATTCGCTAACTAACACACTCAACAACAAAATTGTAAAAGCGCATCGGACATTCGCTAACTAACACACCATCAAAACAATGCTAAACTCACTTACCCATAAAAGGGGAACTCAAACACAAATACAATGAGACAATGGGTGACTTATTCACGCACCGTCATTCCAACAACAAATATCTTGTAATGAGTGACTTAACACTACACAGCCATCTCATACACGACATCAAAGCAATGAGTGGCCTAACACTTAATCGCCATCTCATACACAACAACCCTCCGACCTGGTTCCAGTTGCGGGACCTTGTCCCCCACATTCTGGGCACCATGAGCCGGTTCTGCTTCTGGAACCTTTGTCCCCGTTTTGGGCTATATGTTGTGGTTCAAGATCTTGGACCTTTGTCCCCTCCCAATTCTGGTTATGGGACTGGGCTCTCTGTCGTGGTTCAAGTTCTGGGACATTTGTCCCCAACATGGGCTCTCAGACCCGCTTCCAGTACTGGGACCTTTGTCCCGTTTCAGCTTTTCTGTCCAAGTTCTGGGTTCACTCTGGACTCTCTGACCAGCTTCTGGAATCGCTGTCCCGGTTCCGGTCTCACTCTGGACTCTAGCTTCTAGGATCGTTGTCCCGGTTCTGGGCGCTCTGCCCCTTTTCTCTCTCTTGTTTTTAGTCAAGCTCTCTGTCGCCATTCTGGTTTATAGGACACGCTGCCGATATCCACACAGCGATTTACCAGGTAATCTTCAGCTTTTAATAAACACTATTGGTTGGCAGACGTCGGCAGGAAGGTTAAGCGACGTTCCGGGTAAAGAACATCTCCGGTCACTTTGAAGAGTCAAAAAAAAATGATTGGCAAAAAAAATGTAAGGCAGGACAAGAATAGATCAAGCTTCGTGTGCTTCAGCCAACCACAAGATGGTGGCACGTTCATGACGCTAAGCCGGGTGGCTGCCGGCACGTCCATGCAGTACAGCATGAAAGCTGCAGGACAATGTGTGAAAAGAATACTGGCCGCTGATTCAAAGGTCGGTGAGCACGAGCTGAACCTTTGGGGTGAGTGCCAAACTGTCATTTCTTTTTTTAAAGGATGTAATTTTACAAACGACCAACTAAGTAATCCAAAAACAGCCACTGCCTTATGCCTTAAATACCACAGAGCAGGAAACTTACCACTTTACAATCCTTGACACCGATCACCACATTTCACAGTCACCTAACACCGTGACGGGATCCTAGTCCTTTACTCGACAGTTTCGAAGTAGCAATACTCTAGTGATTAAGAGCTTACACTGGGGTCCGATCCTTGCCCCCGTTCTCCATATTCACAGGTGTAAAAAATCTCTGCTATTCAAAGGTGTAAATCATCTCTGCCATTTAAAGGTGTAAATCGTCTCTACCAAACACCATCAGTTAACATCTGGGCTCGATCTTTGCCCCCGATTAACACTCTTCAAAGTCACTTCACACCGAGACCTGATCCTTGCCCCGATTTAAGGTGTGAATCTTCACAATGCTTAACCACTTCACAGCGGGGCCCGATCTTTGCCCCCGATTAACATATTTCAACAGTTAACACTGGGGCCCGATCTTTGCCTCCGAACATATTTAAATAACAGTGGGGCTAGTACTTTTCCTTTGATCAACACTGCTGGATCTGGCACGCTTGGGTTATAGGGCGACTGATGTCCGGGTCACTGGTGGGGTTCAGGGATGCCAGATAGCGTTAAATACATGCTTTTAATTTCGGTGAAAAGTACTTTACCTTGTGATTTCCTTGGGTTTCAATTTTCTGTTTCTGTCAAGTTTTCTGTAAGGTAACTTTCAGTTTCCCATAGGTGGCACACGTGGATTCTTCTTCAGGATCATCGCCAAATGTTGTAATCTAAAGAAGATCTGGACTTCTAGCGTAGATTAGTTCGGGTTCTTTATTAAGTAATTACAAGGAGAAACCCCACCAGGAGCAACCTCCCTGCTGCTCAGCCCATACCCAACTGACACAGACATCCAACATTCCATCCACACCAACATTCCACACCACACTCATACTGGCTGAGCAGCAGGTACAACATGGTACATACTGGTTCTAATACTGAGAAAGTTTAATATTATATATATATTGATAGTGTTGTAGCTATTTTCGGATTTGCCTATTAACATGAACTAATTAGTAATTGGAACGATAATGCAGTGATGTACAGAACTGTTTTCCGACCTGTGCCAACTGGGCCAAACTAGGCATCGACTACATTTTGTATTAGTAATGCTGTTTCACAATATTCGTAGTGCGTTTCTATTTCTCATTTACACTGCACTCAGAAAATGTGCATCATTTCTTGTGTTGACATGCTGTTCTGGAAGAGTGTCAGAGGAAGCCTTTAGTTACTTTTCAAGGCCCTACCTGTTTGTTCACTGTATGCTATTCACCTATAAGATTCTTCACTGTTTATGTAACCAGACTTTTTATAACACCTCCAATGACAGGTCAGGAGTTCATATTCACTTAAGAGGATAGACCTTGGATGGTGGTGTATCTGGTGGTTAATAATGCTGTATTTTGATCTGCTGTTGTGTTGCTATATTTGCTGATCCGATGTGGACTCTGTAATTTCCATTGCTTTCTATGGTGAAAATCATTATGTATAGTATTATAGATGGGTAACAGTGAATTATGGGAATGTTTTTCACCAAGGGGTTCTGAGTGACATTAAATTGTCAACGAGAGCGAAGCTTGAGTTGTTTATGGTGGAACCCCGAGGTAAAAAACAACGCTGCCATTCACTTTTGACATATCTATCATTTGTTATACATGCCCCCCTCCCCCCCAAATCATCTACCCCGTCTTTCAACTGCTAGACCGGGGCAGAGAAGTAATGGAGGACCACACATAACATGGCTTCTCCTCCCTGTCCCAAATAAAAAAAAAAAGAAAATACCTGACCTCCTGTCACCTACCCCCACCACTCTCTGTGCCATCCCTACCCTCTCCTTTAGAAGCTGTGCTCCCTCCATTCCAGCACTGCTCTGACCGGCTCCCAGAGAGCCTGGAATTCCTTTGGGATGTAGCAACAGTGAGATATGTAGCCTATGTCACAGTAGTAATTTATCACATTTAGAATGTGACATTCATGCTTATGGCTCTCAGTGAGATCCATGCATAACAAAAGGCTCTCATTTTGGGGGTGTGCCATACTACTTGTGACACTTTTCTGATGCTCCAGGGATGTTGCGTGATTTTTTCTCGATTTACTGCACACTCTGGACTTAGCCTATGGTTTTTTTACGCTGCGCATGTTGCAGGTGCATCTATTTTAAATGCTAAGCGCTTTCATGGTAATTGATTTATGAGCCGTAGGACTGATTTATTGAAACTAATTATATGTTTGTCTTTTCTATTGCACTGTAATATTTTAATAAATCTTTATGGTTCTCCTAAATTACTGATCTCAAACTCCATTTTTAAGTCAGTCATTATAATTCAATGTATTTTAAATTGCTGTTCTGGAACTTATCTTTAAAGACAATTTGCCTCATTCATTCTTGCGGACCTCATCATCCCCTACCTCTCATTGGGCGCTTTGTCTCAGTCATGCAGATTATCACAGAGATAGTGCCTACAATGTTAATGAATTCATCTTGGACTTCGTTTTAGTTGGCCGATAGGAAAAAAGTATGGCGTGTCAAAGACATAAAAAAAGGAGCTATTTATAAGGAAAAGTTACCTTTAAAGTTCGGTGAACTGTGCCACTGCCCTCCATGGCTTAAATTGTTGAAAGCTAATGAGGAGAGTTGTGAATATATGTAGATTCGTAATGGATAACTGCTGTTTTGGATATTGTTTGTACTTGGACTGGCCTAACAATGAGGAAGGACCATGCATATTATCCGGAACTGGAATGCATACAGTGCCACATATTCTGATGCATTGCAAGCCATTGAGATTTTGTGAGAGGTGTTCATTGCCAACATTGAAGGGAGTTGTTATAATTTTGAACACATTCTGTGAAGGAGAACTTGAAAATGCTAGCTTTTCAGCTGATCATTTTAGGTAGCCCGTAATTCCCATTCATGTTTTACGATGCCTCCATTTCTGATCCTAGAGATCTGCAAAAGATAGTTTCTATATTTACTACCTGGATAATTAGCTAATGAAAACAGAATCTGTCTGCCCTTATGTCAATGAATGAAAGTAATACTATTTAATCTCCTCTGAACACTGTTTCTTGGTTGATTTTTCTGATGCTCAAGTCGGACTTCATGGGAATGCTCTCTGACCAGTGGTATCACGTCTCTGGCAGCTTGGGGACAGGATCCCCTGTTAAATACATTCTGGCCGTGCTGGAAATCACATTGTTTCCTTTACTGCTTTGGCTCTCTGGTTGAACACAGTGACATCAATATATATGAGCATACTGGAAATTCGAGCAGCGAGTAGTAGGTGTCATTACCATTGGGTGTCACGGGCAATAGTCGATGTGCTTTTTCCATAATATGAAAGCCCATGGGTCGCTTACTTCATCAAGCCATTCTGTAATCTTAGATCAGGATCACTCTGTTCTGTAAACAGCTTGGCCATTCTGGTCTTATGTATTTGTTTGCATAGATACCTTCATTTCTTCTGGTTAGTGCCATTAGCAAATCACAGAGGTGTAATACACAAAATACACTTCAGTTGCTTACATTTAAATTATCTGATCTGAATTCACAATTCTCACCAGAGATTTCAAATGTTCAGTGTATATAGGTAGAGGTAATAAATGTCTCCAGCCTCCCTACCAATTTAAAATATATCAAATCAAGAAGCTTTATTATTACCGATTCCTACATGTTTTATGAAGTAACGTTGGCGACATTTCGCCACATTACAAATGAAATGAATAGAGGAGCAAGATGGCTCTGGTGTAGGACGCGAGCTCGCGTCGCTCCCCTCTGTGATTCCCCCGAGGTGGAAGGAAGCCCCGTATCGGACACCGGAGTATGCTGTCCGGTTTCTACCTTAATGATTATTGCATGCGGGGCGTGCTCGGAGCCGAATCTCAGACCCGTCAGGCGCTTCAGGCAGCAGCTGGTCCTGTCAGAAGCACTCCGTGGCTGCTTCACTGGATTTTTCGTGTCCCGCTGCGGCTGTGGATTAACGCGGCAAAGAAACGAAGAATGCCGGGTCGCGGGACCAAGAAAAAGGCCGTAGCTGTCGGTACAACGAGCGGTCTCCCCCCCCCTCCTCGCAGGACTCTGGTAAGGTAACGAGAGGGAGGGGGGTACCAGGAAGGGATACCGGATAGGGATAAAGCCAAATCAAGTAGCTGGGATAGCAGAATCAGCGGAGCCAGCAATGCAAAACAACCGGGAAAGACTGGATTACTAGGCGATTTTAACGGGTCTCAACCTTTGATTTCAACCCTATTTTCTGGCAGCGATAAAGGTCACTCCGCGGATCCCAAAGTACGGAACTTAAACAGTGGGTCCAGGATTAATACTGTTGCCCCGCTGGAGGAGGGAAGGGCGGATGTCTCTCCCCCTCTGCAACAGAGGAAAGCAGAGGTCCCAAATAACACCAATACACCTCCGGGTAAAGCGCTGTCCCAAAATATTGATCTTCATACAACACAAGAGCCAGATGATGATCAGTCAAATGGTGCAAGTTTAATCTCAGCTATTAATCACGAAGGAGTCACCAGTGATGGATCCAGTGATAAGGGGCAGGATCGCGACTTGGTAAAACAGTGTCTGTTGACTGATTTTCGTCCAGAATCCCTGCATGCAGGTCAACCTTTGATAACCACACATATGGAAATGCAAGCTACTGGTGCCACAGGGGGTGTATTTGAAACTACTCCAGGCCAGAGCAGGGTCATCAAAGAGAAGCTCCCAACATCAACAGTTAAATCTCCTGACATGGGGGAGAAATTATTTTCACTCACGGATGAATCAAACCTTTCTAACCTTAGGAATCGTGATCTTCCTTGAGTGATGAGCCAGTCTCATACTCCTCCTCCAGCGACGCTCTAGATAATACCACCTGTCTAACCAAACGCAAAGCTTCTGTGAAGGGCGAGCGGGGGAATAAAAAGAAGAAGAAAAGGGGAGCCGGTGGCGAAGACTCTAAGGCTAGCAGGAAAGAGACCTCCATGGAAAATTTACACTGGGACTATTCTGCAACACAGTTGGCCTTCTCGGGTGAGGAACCTGGAGGGGTCCCAAAAGAACTTAATGGTGCAACAACAGGCACGCCCGTGCAACCCTCCACCGTTGAAGGATCGTTAGCGGTAATTCTTCAAACAAGCAGGTGTGGGAAGAAGCCAGGAATTTGAATCGCCGGGCTAGGCTAGCCACAAAAAAAGTACACAGAACTATCAAGAAGATTAATAAAACGTGTCCGATATCACTGGCTGAATTACGATGGTGGAGGAACGAACTGAATGCCTGGAAACCGAAGTTAACGTTCTGAAACTACAGGAATCCTCATACGAAGCAGCCATGGCCGACGTCCTCTGGAAATTCAAGGATCAAGAGAATAGACAGAGACGCAATAACCTTAGAGTATTAGGAGTTCCTGAGGAAGCCGAAGGCTCGGACACTAGAGCATATATTGTTAACCTATTAAAGGGTGCTTTCCCAGAAAAAGCAAAGTGGGATTGGGAGGCTGAGATTCAACATGCCCATAGATTTCGCTTAATGCTTAGGAGAACTCTGCCCAATGAAGTGGAAAGACCTAGGGCCATTCTGGTCTATTTTGGGAATTTCTTGCTGCGTCAAGAAATATTCGATCAAGCCCAACCAAATATGAGAAAGGAGTTTGATGGTGTCACGTTCTTTGTTAGACCAGAATTCGCACATGCCATGGTAGTGAGGCGATGGCGGCTACGGCAACTGTTTAACCCATTCCAGCAAATTGGGGCTGAAGTTTATCTTCAAAACCCAGCCCGTCTGAAAGTGATATATAAAGGGCATACCCGCAGTTTTACATCCGAGGCCCAGGAATATCTAAAAGAAATTAGTGGGGGTCCGGCAGCAAGATTGTAGGTAACCTAATTCTAGGAGGTAACGGGTCTCCCTGGCTAGGCTAAAAATGAGAAAATAGCTGCCAAGCTAGTTGAAAGTGCTCTTTGAGTCTAAACCCTTGATTATTCCTTTAATTTTTTGTTTGGTGGGTCACGGTAGGGGAGCGGCCGGGGGGTGCATGCTTCCACAGGCGCCATCATTCAGGTCCATTGCCCGATTGCTCATTTGGTGGGTAAGGGTAGGGGAGGGGGAGGCGACAGGGGGATGGGATCTGGGTGGTTGCTACACAAGGAGACATTTGGTACAGATTCATAGGAGGGGGAGGGAGAACAAAGGGAAGGACGATCCTGTTGGGTGGTGATCCCACGCTACTAATATAATTTCTTCTCCTGTGGACATAACATCCAGGTTGAAAACACTCTTTTTCAACAACTATACCAATATGACGGTGGGGCCCATAACACCGCATATAAATTCACTCACTCAAATATTCCCTGGATCTCATCCACTTTTACCTAGGAGAAAAAGTTAATGACTGCTGGAAGAGAATGGGATACCTTTTTAAAGTTGACAAGATAATTTCTCAAACATCATACATAATTAGTTTTTAATCTCGTCTGTTTCTAAGACATCAAGGTATTCCGCTCTTTGGTCGATGGACCAACTAGTGAGAAATAGTTGATGGTGATTAAGACCAGCTCAATCACTTTAACCTATTAAAACATTTGCATTTATTATTGAGCTAAAAGAACCACAGACTCGTAGTTTTAGTTATAATAAAGTTTATCTACTTGTTAAAATGCATGAATAAGTTTCAATTTTATTAATCAGCTTAATACATTTAATATCATTATAAGAAATAACTTTTTAAAAGAATTTTATGCATACCCTTTTAGATGAGAAAATATAGTTCACCTCGGCAGATAAATTGCAGATCACGGCATAGAACTCCCAAAAACTGACTGTCTGTCCCGCTAAACAGGCCTCCTCGACGGACCACCTATACAGGTTTCCCACAACGATCTCGTTCCTTCCCAGTCAGATTTAAAAGCAAAAAGATTAATTATATTAAAAAGAAACGGCCTTTGGAAAATAGCAGCAGTTCTTCAGCATCAGTGTCCAGTGCGCAAAAATTATGTATGAATAGCGCTCCTCCTACTTAAGAGTAGGTCCTCTTATACCCTATTACTAGCTTACTAAACAGAAATGTTTCAATCTTTGGGGGCGAGATTCACGCTAATTGGTCCATTGGAGGGGTGGCAAGCATCTCCTCATTGCCCTCCTTGCTCAAACCAGTTCCGAAAATGTTTATAATTTTGTCCTTTCACACGGTTTTAGGACATTACCAATCCGATTGACAGTTCCTCACATGTATCTTCTTTTGTATCCTTATTTTTAAACAGTTCATTGTTAATTCACAGCTGCATCTTTGGTTCTCATACATTCTCGCTGAGTCCTTCTTGGCACCCATTTGGTGACAGGTCACGCCGACCTTGATCCTTTTCATTCTGGGCTCTACAAGCAATCACGTGACATATTTTCGCAGCTCTCTTCCACTAGGAAGCCATTTTGCACTCGCGCATTAAGCCCATCTGCCTCGGCAGCCATTTTTACAGCGCGGCCTAGCAGGCCCGAACGAACTATCATGAAAACAAACACAATAACAGTTAAGAATAAAGAAAATAAGCCTTTTCATTTCCCACACGTCATTCTACGTACCCCAATTAGGGGTTACCTAGCAAAAGCGACATGTAAAGCTATGTTTACTTACCATCCGCATACTTTAACCACAATACAGTTTACTACATAGCACAAATCATGCAACATTACTTTAATTAGTACGCAAACCATTATGTTAATATTATTTCACGTTGACAAATGTAAGTAGGTTAGCTTTTGCACATAAATTGCGGTTACCACTTATAAAAGATGTCTATAAGAGACGTAAAGTGTTGATTAGTTGTCAAAACAATTAATAACATTATTTATTAGCATTAATATTAGGGGTTCAAAAATTTCTTATTTACCTTGCTCCATCAAATCCCCCCTTTGGTGATTTTTAATATCACCACAAAAACCCATGTTACACAATTTTACAGATAACAACATTGTTTCTTGTCCATTTGCTTCTTGTTAGTTTTACACATCTGTATCCCTTTCATCTTGTCTTTTTGTTCTCTCATACATGCTTTCTTTTAGTTCTTCCAGTTCTATTTCACCTAATTCTTTCTCTTTCTTTATTTATCTTATTTTCTCTTTTCATTTTGTTTTGTCTTTTTCTTCTTTTAATACATATAATAACACATTTTAAAAATAACACCACTAAAATTACTACTGTTGCTGATATCAAAACTTTCCCTACAATAGAACTACCTATTTCAGTGAACCATTTTGGTATTGAGGAAAAACTCTTACCAAGTTTCTCCCAAGCACTTTCAACCTCCAGTGGAACAAGTTCTTTGTGCAAATTTGTAATATTCTTTATATACTTTTGTATATTTTCACTTTTATCTGGAATGTAAGTGCAACAATGTTGGACTTTCAGCATTCCACAGACTCCTCCCTCTTTTGCCAAAAGAATGTCAAGGGCAAGTCGATTTTGCATCACCATAGCTCTCATGGCAACCATCTCGGTATTCACCATCAAGAACCCTCCAGTAGTATTCGTTGATAAACAATCTACTACTGTGGACAATTTCCGAAGTTTAAATGCAATCAAAGATATACCCACTGCTGATATCATTGCTCCAAAAATGTCACCCACTATTTCTGAAAAACTTTCCCTTTTTCTACGTGTGAATGTTGCACCCATTTCGTGTGTTCCTTTTTCTTCTCTATCTACATGAAAGATTTTTGGAAGGACCAGGCCTAAGTAGCACGACCCATACCAATGGTCCGGCAACCTGTAATAAGCTCTGTTTCCACAAATATAATAGATCCCTGGAAATATTGGATCTTTTCCTCCTTTGAATCCCCATCCTCCTAAAATTGTATAATTGTCTCGGCAGTCACTGGAACCCACGAAATAGTTGTCATATCTGGTTCTATTTCTACTAATGCACAACTTTCCCTGTTGGGGCCAATCTAAAGTCATAGCTGCATTTGTCTTTTTCTTATCATTACTTTCTCTTTCAAATGTCCATAGCGGTGTTTTCATCTCTTCTTCTACTACTTTTCTTTGAAATTTTACTCTTCTGCTTTCTACCATCTCGAAAAATACCTTTTCCTCTTTCTTTAACTCACAGGTAAGGTTGTGTTTAACTACATCATCTAATGTCAATTCTTTATTTTCTAAGAAAAATTCACCAAACATCTTTGCTACTTTCACCTTGTTCAATTCAGGAATTATAGGAATTTCTGCAAAAATCTTATGTCAGTATAATCATATTCTAATCTACCTGTTTGATAAAATAAACTAGGTAAAACACTACACGTTATCCCATACGTCAAAGGAAGGTGATGATAGGTCACACCTTCGGAAACAGATGCAGGTAATTGCATACAAACATAACAACCTCTTACATACATGGTTTCTACATATTCATATAATAATTTTGTGAAAACGTTCTTTGAAAAATCTGTTATGGATCTATCTTTATGTAACTCTGCACTATCTATTAGTGTTGCTGTGTTCTGTATGTTATCCTTCTTTGTGTTGTTCTCTAATATGGACGTTTCTTCTACAGCAAATCTAATTGGAATGGTGATTGCTAAGATAAACCATATAAACATTAATAAACCTGTACAAAAGAAACACATTCTACACCATCTACGTAAAAACGCACATCTATTCTCTGTGTCTACCATCTTGTTCTATTACCTACCTATATTTTTGTACAGAAAATGTGCCACCACACCTCAGAATGACGTTTCAGCCACTCTACTTTCTCACTTTGTCTCGTTTGGTACTCTTTAGTTCTTCTCAGAACTCTTTCTTGTCTTATTTAGGTTTTTAATGTCCAGTCCGGCTTTTTCTTTTCAATCTCTTCAAACTTGTAGCACTTCACTTTCACCCATTTGTTTGTAGCTTTCTTCGGGGTTATCGTGAGTGATTTCTTCTTCTTTGATATCAGTCAATGCGATGTATAGCCATTCAGGTGACTTATATTTCAAATTAACTTTCTTTACTCTTTTTGTTTTCTGCAATTGTTTTCCACTTTGTTTTTCTTGTTCTTTTTGACTTGTTATCTCATTTACTTGTTCTGCATTATCTCTGTTTATCTTTATGATTTTATATCTCAATCTTTTGACTTCATGGGGCCAATTATCTCCTTTTCTCGGCCATTTTGGTTCACTTTCTTTTTCTTCTCGTTCAGCTCTCCAAGTTCTTTTTCTTGGTCCTAGTCTCTGTTTTCTCTCTCCTTCACTTTCTTATGATTCTGTTTCAGACCTTACTTCATTCCCTCTTATTTTGAATTTTATGATTTCACCTTCTTTGTCTAGCTGTTTTTCTTCCTGTGTCTTTTCTGTTTGATTACTTGTTTCTATCCCTCCTCGAGGTTCTTCCGGATTCTCGTTGATCTCTCTATCTGTTTCTATATTTCCCTGTTCATTTGTTTGTTGATCTGTCCCTATTGCTCCTCGGTGTTCTTCCGATTCTTCTATCTCTCTATTTGAATCTATCCCTCCCTTGTCTAATTTCACAATTTCTGAAGGATCTTTACCATAACTCGTGCTTGGCTGATCACTGTCACTGTCTCTTTGTTCAGTTTCTTCGTTTATGATGTCATTGTTCCATTTATTCTTTAGTTTTTCATCACAATCTGATTGATCTGTATCAGATGCTGAACTGGTGTCTGATATTTCCAGATGTCGACTTACAGGTCGATCTTCAAGTTCTGGAACTTTTGCTATTTCAAATTCTTCTTCAGTTGTTAGACTTGTACCTGGGTCTTCCAGATGTCGACTTACAGGTCGATCTTCAAGTTCTGGAACCCTGTTTGTTTCTTCTTCTGCATCGGATGCTGAACTGGTATCAGATATCTCCAGATGTCGACTTACAGGTCGAGCTTCAGGATCTGGAACTCTGATAGTGTGGCTGGCATGTACCCAGTTTTTCACTCCTGCACATTTGACTGCAGTCGTTGTTACCAGGATCACTTGTCATAGTTGGTCCCAGCGAGGAACCAAACAGTTTCTTCTTCTGTGGACTTTTATGCGGACCCAATCTCCTGGACTCAAATCACGAGCTGGTTTTCTTTCAAGAGTGGTCGCATCCGGTCCAACCTGATGAAACACAGAATGTACCACATCAGCTAATCCTTTGCAATAATCCATCACGAGATCATCAGTTATAGTCAGCAGTTTGTTGACAGGTACATGTGCTTGTCTCATTGCTCGTCCCATGATTATCTCGTGGGGGCTCAGACCTGTTTTTCTATCAGGTATGCTTCTGATAGTCATCAGCACCAGTGGAAGGGCTTCTGGCCATTTAAGTCCTGTGGCTTGACACATTTTCCCTAGCCTATTCTTTATTGTTCCATTCACTTGTTCTACCACTCCAGAAGCCTCTGGTCTGTATGCACAGTGCAATTTTTGTTGAATACCAAGAGCTTCACATATCAGTTGAATTAGTTCATTTTGAAAATGTGTCCCTTTATCTGTTTCAATCGTTACTGGAAAACCATACCTTGGAATGAATTCTCTCAGCAAGAGCTTAGCTACTGTAATCCCATCATTCCTTCTGGTCGGATAGGCTTCCACCCAACGAGAAAACAAACAGACGACCACAAGAACATACCTCAGTCTATTGCTTGGGGGCATTTATATAAAATCCAGTTGCATTCTCGTGAAAGGACCTCCCTCTCGTCCTATTGTTCCTAAACTCACTACCGTCTTCCTTCCTGGATTTATCTGTTGGCAGATAAGACATCTTTGACAAAGACTTTCAGCTATAGCTCTGAATTTTGGGTTATACCAGGTTTGTCTGAAAAGTCGGATCATTGCATCTCTTCCGATATGAGCTTGTCCATGGTACATCCGTGCCATGTCAGAAATCATGCTATCAGGCATAACTGGTCTTTCATCTATATAAACCCAAACATCATCTTCCTCCCTTTTCCTGCATCCTGCTTTTATCCAGTTATCTTTTTCCTCATAATCTGCTGCTTCCTGTAACTGTCTCACCTCAGCCCATGTTTCAACAATATTAGTAAACAGCAAAGGACATGAAACATGCTCTCTTTCTCTTCTCCTGTTCAACGAGACTACATTTTTGGCACAATACTGAGCTATTTCGTCAAGATAGTTGTTGCCCACAGTTATGTAGTCTTCCCCATTTTTGTGCGCAGTACACTTCACCACGGCAATTTGTTTAGGCAGCTGTATCGCCTCAAGTAATTTCTTCACAAACTCACCATTTCGAATTGGAGTTCCTGCAGACGTCAAGAAACCTCTTTGGGACCAGATCTGCCCAAAATCATGGACCACTCCGAAGCCATACTGGCTATCCGTGATCACTGTGATTCGGACATTCTTTCCCAATTTGCATGCCTGAATTAGAGCAATCAGCTCAGCCACTTGGGCGGAACGTATCCCTCTCAAACAAGATGCTTCCATTACTGTAGCTACTGTACATACAGCATACGCTGCACTGAAAACTCCTTCACTTGTCCTCAAACATGAGCCAACCACAAACGTCACATAATCTGATTCTTTTAAAGGCTCATCTCTGATATCTGGCCTTGGTTTTGTACAGTATTCAAGTACATTCAAGCAATCATGATCAACCTCATCTTTGTCTTTCACACTCTCTTCATCCGGCAATGATGTCGAAGGATTCACGCTTGTGCATCTGTCAATGGTTATATTGTCTGCACTTAAAATTACTTTTTCGTACCTAGTCAGCCGACTGTGTCATGTATTGAGTTTTGGTTCTTGTCAAAAGAATTTCAACCGAATGTGGAACATACACTCTCAGTGGGTATCCCATCACAGTGCCTTCACTTTGTTCCAGACTCACACAAGTAGAAGCTACTGCTTTCAGACATCCAGGCAACGCCTTTGCTACCGGGTTATATTTCCATGTCTTCGCACTAAAACTGAAAGTGCACACCCATCTCTCTCACTACAATACAGTTCAAAATCTTTTTCATAGTCCGGCATTCCCCGTGCCGGTGCTTCACACAGTCTCGCTTTCAGTTCTCTGAATGCCTTCATTTCTTCATCATTTAATTCAAATGGATCTTTAACATCCTTTTTTGTCAATCGCTGTAATGGTTTCGCAATTAGTGAAAATCCACTTATCCACTGTCGACAATATCCAACCATTCCCAGGAACATTCTCACCTCTGTGTCATTGGAGCTCTCATTCCTCGGATAATTTTTATTCTCTCAGTCGTTACCTTTCGCACTCCTTTTTCAATTTTATGACCTAGGTATTGAACTTCTTGTTGACAAAACTGTAATTTTGATGGGGACACCTTATGTCCTCCTCCTGCTAGATGGTTCAGTAAAGCAATGGTGTCAGTAACACATGCTTCTCTGGTTTTTGATGCCACTAATAGGTCATCAATATATTGGACCATCACAGATTTTTCAAGCATTTTTAAATCTTCCTACGATTTCTTTAGGATCTGATTAAAGATCGAGGGACTTTCTGTGTACCCCTGAGTAATTCGGCACCATGCCAAAATACGCTCTCCGAACCTGAACGCAAATAATGGCTGGCTATCTGGATGTAACGGGATAGAGAAAAATGCATGTCACAAATCAATGACAGTGTACCATTCTGCCTCATGTGGAATCTGATACAGTATTACAGCAGGGTTTGGTACAATTGGGCAACAAGGAACGACAATTTTATTAACCTTTCGTAAATCTTACACTATTCTATATGTTCCATTCGGCTTTTTCAGTCCCATTATAGTCGAATTACATGGACTGCTCATTATTTCTTTCAAAATTCCTTGTTCAATCATTTTATTTATTACAGGTGTTATTCCTTCAATGATTTCTGGCGTCAATTTATATTGTGGAGTATTTGGGTAATTTGTTCCTTCTTTAACAGAAATTTTAACGGGGTCTACTCCTCTCATTAACCCAATAGCTTCACCTGTAAAATCCCACACCTCCTGTTTTACTGTTTCTTTTAACTCAATTGGGATTTTCTCTACATCGAACACAGGAAACAAGTCATTCACTCCTGGCTCTAATTCTGCCATTGTCATTTTATACAATACATCTTCATCTGGTGTCTGAAATGCAATCCCATCCGGAGTACAATAGATGGTGCAATTCATTTTGCAAAGTAGATCGCGTCCAAGTAAATTTACAGGACTGCAATCACATACCACAAATCGGTGCATTTCTCTGAATGGTCCAATTTTTACTTCGACTAATTTAGTAAGTGGCGCCTTAATTTGCTGATTTGAGACACCAACGACTTGGATATATTCACCTGAGAGAGGAAGGTTTGGAATTTCCACTGATCTGACAGTAGAACGGGTAGCTCCAGTGTCCACAAGGAATGTTACATTTGCACCATTCACTTCTCCATCCACAAATGGACCTGTCTGATCTACCTCTAGAGTTGCGCCAAGTACGCACTCTTCCTCCTCTCCTAGGCACCGTCATAAACTTTCATCCGATTCATTCCCATCCTGTCGTAACCAATACTGCGATATCGCAGCTGCGCGCGGCAATTGTGTTACCTGCTCTCCTCCGTAGAATCCTGTCTCTGCACTGTATCTCTGTGGATTTACACTCTTGGGAAGTGGTGGTTGTGGCACCTGACTCTGCTGAGTAACTACCTGCGGTTGCTGCAGCTGTTGGTAACTCACCTCACTCTGCACCTGTGGATTTAATGATTGATTTTCCTCATTAGCCTTTGGAGGAAATTTACACTTGTTTCTCCAATGCCCTAACTTTCCGCAGTTGTGGCATGGCCACTTTTTCTTTGCTTCTTCTATACTCATTTGGCCTTTGCCTTTACCTATATTCGGTTTGGATTTAATTTGTCCTGCCTCATTAACCTGATTATTCAGTTGAGCTTCTTGTTTTTCTGCAACTTTCACTTGCGCCCACATTGCTTTCTCCTTTAATTTACGCTGTCTACATTCAATGTCGTCACTACAATACTTGGCATACCTCAACACTTCATCCACTGTACTGTTCTGCCAGCATATCATATGCTGCTTAATCATTTCGCTTATTTCTGGTTTCAACCCATAAACAAATCTATATACAAAATGACTCATGTCCTTCTCATTCAGAGTCTCATAACCGCTATACTGTTTGAAGACCAAAAGTAGCCTCTCATAGTAGGCATGTACAGATTCCTTACTCTCCTGTGTAGTTCTGTCAATTTTTACCCAATCAGTTTCTTTGGGTGGAATTTTGTTTTTCAAAAAGGTAATAACTTGGTCATATTTCCTCATCACCTCGGATCCTGGCGCTCCTGTTTTTACGTCTCTGGGATATTCTACAGTTGTCCAATCAATGGTAATTTTACATTCTGTCCATAAATCAGCTGGTACCACAATGTCAAATAATCCATCCAAATCGACCCACAACACCTTTCGAAACTTTGACAAACCTTTCCACTTGTCTGTACCATTCTACAGGTTTTTCTCTCAATTTTGGAAAGTCATTTGTAAATGACAGTATGTCTTGTCTGGACCAGGGGACATTTACATAACTACCTCCTTGAGTTTCTCTCATGGGATACTCCCTTACAACCGACTCCTTGTCTGTCACCGCAAAAGCTAAAGACGCTTTGTCAGTTGTTCTCTCATTCCTTTTGGTCCACCTGCTTCTCCATCTATCCACATCACCCCACTTTCTCAGCAAAACAATCAGTTCTTTTATCTGGGTTAACCGTCCTGATGTGTTCAGATTTTCTATATCTTTCTCACAAAAATCTACTCTATATGGTTTCTGTAAACTCCTGACTTTCACAAATTCCACTCCTAGTTCATTCGCTGTCTCTTCCAATTTGTCATGTAGATTTCTAGCTCTCCAAGTAATGCTCTTGCACAAGAACATTATCTCGTCGTCCTGGTATGTTTTCAATTTTTCTGTACCAATAGTCCCTAAAATTAATTCTTCCATATCTATCTTTAGCCTAATTACATCTAATGGTTTCTGTTCTGTTTCTTTCTTTTGCAGATTTCTCATCCATTCACTTAATTCGTCTGGAGTTGGACCTACAGGTGTACTATTTATTTCTATCCAACTTTTATTCCTCTCTGGTGTTTCTGATGCAGACTCAGTTCCCATAGGAATCCTCCTTATCTCACTCTCATTTACTGTCAGGTTAGTAGGTGGGCTCGGTCTATATCTACTGACCAAATTTCTTGCTCCTTCATTTTCTAATTCCATTCCTTCTCTCATTCTTTGCAAATTTGAGTTCATGGGGATAACTAAGGAATGTTCATCTATTTTCTGGTTCTCAAAAACTGGTATTACTGGTCCTATTGTTACTGTCACAGTCACAGCTTCCATGTTCATTGTTAACTCTCTTATTTTCTCAGTCAACTCTCTTGTAGTTTTTGCTAACTCGGCTGCATTGTCGCTGTCACATTTTTCACTTTGTCGGGTTTTTAGCTGTTCATTTGACCTATTTATCTCGTATCTTCGTTCTGGACTTTTATTCCTCCCAGTTTCTGTTGGCGGTGCATTGGGTGTCACCACCGCAGAATTCTGTTGATATGGAGGTGGGTTTCTGTTTAAAATGTCTTCCAGCAATTCATCCTCTGTCTTGCTACCTCCATACCCGTACCTTTCTGTAACTGTATGTCTCTTTTTCTCTGCACACTTCTTTCCTGTACCCTCTTCAACTGTAAAAGCTGGAAACAACCCTTCTGTCATATTAGCATATCTCCAACGCTTCATTCTGTCCTCATGATTCACTCCCCATATCCTTCCAGGAACAAAACTATGATTCTTTGCACCTCTGTACCTTTCTCGTTCATACATCTTGTCTTCCCATTCACGTAACGCTTCAAACTGTGTTGGTCTAGGTCTTGGCTCAAGCTTTGTCATTTTCTCTCTCAAATTTCGAAGTACTGCTATGCTAAACGAACCATTCTCTGGAAAAGCCAATACTCCATCATTCTGAGTATATTTTGTCCAATTTTCTAACCAAATGCAAGTATGATGACCGTATTTCAGCATCATATGCGAAGCTGGTGTTTTCGGCGGAGGAATTATCTGTCCCTCTCTAGTCACTACCTTTTTGTCTTTCTTAAAGAAGTTCTTAATTTTCGCCATCCATGACGGTTTCTCTCTACCATATTCATAATAAGCCATATTTCACGATTTCTTTTCCCTTCTGCAAGCTCGTAACTCTGCTCTGATCTCTATGTGCTATTCGGACCTATCCCAGCGCGTCTCACACCAACGCACCAATCCGAAGCCTCTACGTCACTGCTTCTCAGACCTATCTCAGCGCGTCTCACACCAACGCACCAATCAGGGCGTTTTCCGTGTTTCTATTGTACTGGCCAATCCCAGCGCGGCCTTTTGTCAACGTCAGTTCTGCTCCTGACCCCTCCTTTACAAAATTTATCGGCAGTTCTTTTTCTTGACTAAATCTTATTAATTACAACATAAAACACGTTTCCATTGTCTGTTTTCGCTAAACAAAAGTGATAGTTTACTCCATCGTACAAGAATACAGTTTCGTTCGATAAGTGTAGCACTTCCCTCTACCTTACCCTTCTTTCAAGCAAGGGGTAAACCCGTTTCTCTGGGGATAAAACACATGTGGAGACTACACTGCTCCTGAGAATTAAGGCCAGAGTTTCACAAGAAAACCGGTTGCTATTTCACTCATACACGTTTTATACAGAAAATGTCCCTATCCTAACACAACCTGTGTTATCACCAATTTGAAAAACCAGACAATGCACTATTCCATGTGACTTCTCTTGCCACACGTGTCCACTTCCTACTTCCCGGAAGCTTCAAAATTTTCGACTTACATATAACATAATACAACTCGACATGAAGTGTTAGACATGAAATAATCAATAATCACCAAACTAATCTATAGTAACCATAACTCTGCTACCAAGAAATCTGATCCAGCGCTACTAATATAATTTCTTCTCCTGTGGACATAACATCCAGGTTGAAAACACTCTTTTTCAACAACTATACCAATATGACGGTGGGGCCCATAACACCGCATATACATTCACTCACTCAAATATTCCCTGGATCTCATCCACTTTTACCTAGGAGAAAAAGTTAATGACTGCTGGAAGAGAACGGGATACCTTTTTAAAGTTGACAAGATAATTTCTCAAACATCATACATAATTAGCTTTTAATCTTGTCTGTTTCTAAGACATCAAGGTATTCCACTCTTTGGTCGATGGACCAACTAGTGAGAAATAGTTGATGGTGATTAAGACCAGCTCAATCACTTTAACCTATTAAAACATTTGCATTTATTATTGAGCTAAAAGAACCACAGACTCGTAGTTTTAGTTATAATAAAGTTTATCTACTTGTTAAAATGCATGAATAAGTTTCAATTTTATTAATCAGCTTAATACATTTAATATCATTATAAGAAATAACTTTTTTAAAGAATTTTATGCATACCCTTTTAGATGAGAAAATATAGTTCACCTCGGCAGATAAATTGCAGATCACAGCATAGAACTCCCAAAAACTGACTGTCTGTCCCGCTAAACAGGCCTCCTCGACGGACCACCTATACAGGTTTCCCGCAACGATCTCGTTCCTTCCCAGTCAGATTTAAAAGCAAAAAGATTAATTATATTAAAAAGAAACGGCCTATGGAAAATAGCAGCAGTTCTTCAGCATCAGCGTCCAGTGCTCAAAAATTATGTATGAAATAGCGCTCCTCCTACTTAAGAGTAGGTCCTCTTATACCCTATTACTAGCTTACTAAACAGAAATGTTTCAATCTTTGGGGGCGAGATTCACGCTAATTGGTCCATTGGAGGGGTGGCAAGCATCTCCTCATTGCCCTCCTTGCTCAAACCAGTTCCGAAAATGTTTATAATTTTGTCCTTTCACGCGGTTTTAGGACATTACCAATCCGATTGACAGTTCCTCACATGTATCTTCTTTTGTATCCTTATTTTTAAACAGTTCATTGTTAATTCTCAGCTGCATCTTTGGTTCTCATACATTCTCGCTGAGTCCTTCTTGGCACCCATTTGGTGACAGGTCACGCCGACCTTGATCCTTTTCATTCTGGGCTCTACAAGCAATCACGTGACATATTTTCGCAGCTCTCTTCCACTTGGAAGCCATTTTGCACTTGCGCATTAAGCCCATCTGCCTCGGCAGCCATTTTTACAGCGCGGCCTAGCAGGCCCGAACGAACTATCATGAAAACAAACACAATAACAGTTAAGAATAAAGAAAATAAGCCTTTTCGTTTCCCACCCGTCATTCTACGTACCCCAATTAGGTGTTACCTAGCAAAAGCGACATGTAAAGCTATGTTTACTTACCATCCGCATACTTTAACCACAATACAGTTTACTACATAGCACAAATCATGCAACATTACTTTAATTAGTACGCAAACCATTATGTTAATATTATTTCACGTTGACAAATGTAAGTAGGTTAGCTTTTGCACATAAATTGCGGTTACCACTTATAAAAGATGTCTATAAGAGACGTAAAGTGTTGATTAGTTGTCAAAACAATTAATAACATTATTTATTAGCATTAATATTAGGGGGTTCAAAAATTTCTTATTTACCTTGCTCCATCAGTGGTCAGTATCAGGATGGTGGGTCCGAAGTGTTTAATAGGAACTTAAAGAAGGGAGGTGATGAGTAAATTAGGAATCGCCTCTGTGAATATCTGCGGGCTTAACGATAAAAATAAGAGGACTATGGTAGCTTTGGAATTACAAGTCTTAAAGGCTGACATAATTTGTCTCCAGGAGACCCATATTGAGGGAGCTCAACTGTCATTATTGGATACACTGGGTTTTAAACTGGCAACAGAACTCTGCTCCTATAGACCCATTACTTTGATTAATGGAGACTCTAAAATATACTCAAAAATTCTTGCATCCCGACTGTCCCCATTGATCAGCAATGTAGTAACCGGACGGCAACATGGGTTTGTACCCGGGAGAAGCACCACAGACCATATCAGACGTGTAATCACACTATTCGATGCAGCCCAGGTAGCAGGAGACCCTATGGCTTTGATTCTGCTGGACGCGGAGAAAGGTTTTGATAGGATCTCCTGGCATTATCTGTGGACTGTATTAGAGAAGGTAAACTTTGGACCTGAGTTCCGGTTAGCTATTAAGGCTTTATATTTTAAACCTGAGGCCAGGGTGTTTGTGGCAGGGGAACTCTCAGATTCATTTGAGATTTCAAGGGGGTCCAGGAAGGGGTGTCCATGCGCCCCACTCCTCTTTGCCCTCTACATAGATCCTTTTATATGCAGACTTGGGCTTAATGTCAGTATCCCCCCCCTATGGTTTTTAGTGGTTGGGAGACAAAAACACTGGCTTACGCTGACGATATAGCCCTAGTTACACCTGAACCATCTACAGCACTGGTTGAAATGGAGAAAGAGGCGGGTGAGTTCGGGTTTGTCTCGGGCTATTTGTTGAATAAAGAAAAAAACAGTAATTTTGGTTAATAATAAGATCTCCCTGGTGGACCCTCGGGTAGCCACAAATGCCGTGTATTTAGGAGTCTCCATTGCTTCCGATTTGGATGATATTATCAAAGAAAATCTTGAGCCCTTTATCGAAAAATCTAAAAAGAACTATATAGGTTAAATAATCTACACCTGTCCTTGGCCGGCCGATGTAATGTTATTAAAATGATCCTTTTTCCTAAAATCCTTTATTTTTTCCGTGCTATCCCTTTAGAGATAGGAAACCTCTGGTTTGAAAAACTTGAATTGATTTCCCGATTTGTTTGGGGAAACCTATGGCGGCAAATTGAGCTCAACTACTTCAAGAGAGTCCGTTTTAAGATTTTGCTGAACACTTTCAAAGTTTGGTCGATGGTCTGTAAATTAATGGGCCTGGGCAGATAAAATTTCTACACCCCATTAAGGGATAATACGTACTTGCCAGAAATTTTTGGGGATCAGCATACCTTACGTTGGGTCAGAATTGGTTTAAACAAGGTAGGCTTTTTTTCCTCCCATTGGTATAAGGTCATTCCAAGAGATCAGGAATGAATTTGATATTAGCCAGAAAGATTTTTTTAAGTATCTTCAGGTCAGGGATTTTTTAAACCGCAAAGGAGGAGGCTCGATCGGATTTCAAAGGTGTGACTTGGTTGATGTTTTGATAGCGGGGCGTAAACAGTCTATTGGATTTATTTATTCCCTTAATAAACGGATGAAGGATGATATAGATAAACATTCCCTGAAGTGGCAAGAGCAACTGGCTATCTCTGAATTTAGTTTTCAGGAATCCTTCTCTCTGGCTCAAACAACATTACTATCTTCGGAGCTACGAGTACAGTATTATAAAACCTGTTTTAATCTTTACTATACACCCAGTAGGATTATTAAATGGGGGGGACGGTAAAGGCTCACGATGCCCCAGATGTCAACTAAGGGGGGCTGATATTGTACATATCTTTGCTACCTGTGTGTCGTTAAGATCTATTAAATGCCAGATTACAGAATTTTTTAATGCAAAATTAAATGTTCAAGTATCCCTGACCCCCGCCGTGATACTTTTTGGAGTATCAGCTGGAGAAAGGTTGTCAAGAGGTAGGGAATTGGTCTTTATCGCTATGTCCATTTTTTGACTATGTATAGCCTCAGCTTGGCTAGATAACCCACCAGTCTTTCAACAATGGCTAACCCGGCTGCTGGCAACGTGCAATTTGGAAAAAGCAATCTTTTCAAGGAAAGGAGTTAATGGTAAAAGGAAGGGTCTTCGGAGGTGGGGACCGCCTATTGATTGGATAGAATCAAGGAGTTGAGAAAGTTATGCACGATGCACTTTAGATAAGTGTTTGGTCTTTATTTATGTATATCGGACCTGAGGTGGGTTTTTTTTTTCTCCCCCTTGTGCGTTATCAATTAAGAAATATGATCTGTACTACTGTTATGAAGTGATTTCGTTTAAATGTGTAGAAGGGGGTGGGTGGGGTCTAGGGCTCATTTAAGTTGGGTTAAAATGATGGTTTTCTTTTTTCTCTTTGTATTATGAATTTGAAATGAAATTGTTAATAAAAATAATTTAAAAAAAAAACAAACGAATGAAATAAATAAATCCTTCTGAAATATTCCAATACTAAGTTAGAGCGATCCAAGTAGGAAACCAGTGCCTCTACTGTGGTGGGGTGATTTTCATCACATACCTGCACACCAGTGCTTGATTTCCACTTTTTAAAATTGTATTTTAATTTTTTGCTTGTTGTTCCTTCAGTCTCACCTAAAGGCAACTCTCATTCATACCACAACTGTACTCATCCCACTTGCATACTAAAAGTCAGAGCAAACCAACTTTGATAAACGCAAACAGGAATAAGGGCAATGTATCAAACCTTACAGTCCTAGGTAGATCTATTAATAAAGGGATTCTCTTTGGATCGTTGTAAAAATTCCTTCAGTGCATCATAAAATTAATCTCAACAGTTATTCTTAACATAGTTGCAGTTTTTTACTAATTATTTTTACATTGGTTGAAGAATCTCCATGTATTTCAAAAACAGAAGTGCTCAAATGTTCCTGTTTACGTTCATCAAAGTTGGTTTGCTCTGACTTTTAGTATGCAAGTGGAATGAGTACAGTTGTGGTATGAATGAGAGTTGCCTTTAGGTGAGACTGAATTTGAGTGAATGGTGAGGGGTGAGAGAAAAAAGAGACGTATGTATTTCTATAGTTGTTTGTATTATGTACACAGTGGTCATAAACTATTTATATTATATTTTTGCTATGATATTTAAATGAACATTAAATAGATTGGAAAAGTACATGTAGCAATTTGTGGTGTTTTACTTGAAATCTCTATCCATCCTTATGATTTAAAACTTATTTTCTATAAGCAAGATATTTCCGCTTTATTGTATCTGAGGCAGGTGGTAACTTCCCCCTCCTTGGGTGGTCTTTTGACCTTTATTTTCTTTGTAGGTCAGTAAAATATGCACGATTACTGTGCAGGCCAGATCTTTCTGCCGGAAGTAATCTGATTTACCACAAGTTTATTTTTATTGAGTTTGCAACGTGCAGCAGCAACACAAATTATATCAATTGTCAATTCCATGGTATCCCCGTCAAATGCATCACTTTAAATTTCAAATATAATTCAAGAGAGAGCATGATGAAATCCTTGTCTGCTTGTGACTCGCATAACCCACAACAAATTTACGACAACAGTTATCATCCCATCAATAGTAAATCACTGTCATTACATCTTGTACCGATAATTATATTCAGGTAACACCCCCAAAAACAAGTAGATACAAAGTTAACGTTGATGACCTATAATTGTTCCTTCAGAGTCGGTGTATATAGCCAAACAATGTCAAACAGTTGTTTATTAGACCTTGTCTACGTTGACACCCACTTTCTATTTCTGCATCGGGAGGATGGATACTTCCATCGCTATCAAGGGATGGGCAGGGCTGTTGTATCATCTCCTAAGCCAATGTGGCATCATGTGACCTCGGTCCCCTCTTAACTTCCCTGCTTAAGGCAACCCCTTCACATTACACCTGTTTGCTCAGTTATGTATTCCAGTTCCATAAATGAGGACCCCTTGGATTTTTTCAAATCATTGATATCTGGCGCTTTGCCATGGTAAGTGCTTAATCCACAAATCTTGATGTAACTGCCTTTGCTTTGGTCCTCGGATAAATGCCAAGCAAGCAGATCACTGGTGTCCTCAGAATGTTCCTGCTTGTGTTACTGTACTCACCACTGTCTCCCAAAAATTGGACAGTGATGGGCAGCTCCACACCATGTGCTAGAAGCGTGCATCCTCACGTCACACCTTGTCCATCTTACATGTGCTTTGCAGAACATAAGGTTATCCTTTTGGGGGTTATGTAAAAACTTTGTAAGTCGTAGAATTGAAACAGTTTAAACCTGGAATATCTTGATATTTTAGGCATTTATTGTAAGACATGAGCTTAGTCTCCTTCATTAATAAGTGATCCTACGCCCTTGGACTAACGATCACACAGCTCCCTTAATCCGCTCTTCGACTTGGTGACCAGTGATCTATATAGGAGAGTGACCACTCCGGCAAATGCTGAATATTTTATGTAGTACATTATCCCCAGCCATCTCTTCTGTAGGGCTTGACCTTCCAATTTAGTGAGGTGAGTTTCTTGGAAGAATACAATATGGGACTGCCCTCTTTTTAATATAAGCCAGTACATCATCTCTCTTGCTTTGGGTATTCAGACCTCTTACATTGCAAGTAAACACTTTGATGTAAGTATTCCTACCATTCATTTCTAAAACATATTCCTCTCAGTGCTTCAACTTGCTCCTCCCATTCCGCCACCCCCCCGAACCATACATTGGGTAAAACGTGTTTCTGTCTCTCCAGTGAGTAAAACCTAAAACTATCAATAAATGAAACAAATCCCAAACTTACCCCTGCCAGGACAGTGAAGCAGAAACACCCTGCCCATACTACTTGTAAACATTACATTACAACACTTACAGTGTGACCCCAAGCTAAAGCAGCAGAAAGGGTCCATGCCAGTCAGTGTTTTGAGGGGGACAACTCTACATAGGCAGAGGGAAAAAAAGACTGAAGGAAAGATAAAAAGAGGAAGACAAAAAGGAGGTGTGAGGGCTGTCCATCGACCTCCCTGCCGCTCACCCGGTCAACTATCATTATCAAGGATATTGGTGCGCCTGGGTGGGAGATGCTCCCCACCTGCTCTTATTAGCAACAATCATCCTAATTAACAAACAACATTTATATAACCCGCTGTGGTAAGGGTGATATGTCGAAATTGCTGTGTTGCACAACGTTTCCATCTCCGTGATTACCTGTTCTCTCTCATAAAAATCGTAGGATTAGTTCCTCTTACCACCTTGAACGTCGATGTTTGCATTGCGGTGGTCCAGAGAGGCTCCCCCAGCAGGCTGCCCCCTTCTGCTTTATAGTTCTCCAACCATTCTAACCTCAAGAGAACTAGTGAAGAAGGAGGTTCGTTCATCTGTATGCACTAGCAATTTAACCAGCTAAATTAGGGCACATGTGAGGCCTGGCTTGTTCATCCTTCTCTTCGCCGCTGTGAATGTTGCCCTTTGTGACCTGCGCAATAATGCCTGGAAATATGGACTCTTTCATATTCTCGACAGTAAAGGGCCCTATCGTACATACTTCCTGCAGGATACAGTTGCGGCCCCAGGAGTGCCTACGATGTAAGTAGACCACTGGTTGGGGACCTCCTTATTGTGGCACTACACCACTTCCCATCTATATCAATGTCATACATGCTGGCGGTGTGGTACCAGGGCCGTTTTCCTCCTTGCGGCTCCCCATACTCTGTTATAAAGGATAGTCACTCATGCATCATCTGTCTACAGAGCAGCCAGACAAATGTGTGGCGTTATTGTAGCACAATAAGTTCTAAGCATAGGTAAGGAGGTTGAACCAAATGCCTCCTCTGAGGTGTAGCAAACAATCCCCCCCCAAAAAAAAATAAAAGCTGGGATCCATGCCTCACAGTGAGCACTGTTCATTCAGGGGGCCCTCCTGGTTTCATTTACCCTTTGTGGCTCATCCAGTGCTAGACACAGCCTTCTGCTGCGGCCACAGATCTAGGGTCACATCTGTAATGTAGAGTGGTCCTCCATACAGGCCTCACCTCGATGTTGTTGCAGTGGGGGGGCTAAACCAGTCTGTCTGTGGAGCACCCCCACGACACCCCCATAACCTTTCACCTGGCTCTGATGTCTCTGCTCTCGCAGCTAAACAGGTCTATACCATTCCAAGGCTCCGCTCATGCCGGCGCCACTGATCTGCCAAAGTTTCGCTCATATACAAGGGAAGCAGTGCGCTCCAATTCTCAGGGCTCCGCCGTTACAGCCCCCAGGCGACCGAATGCAAGCTTTAATCCCAGTGTGGCCGGGGGCTCCTATCAGCTGTTCTTTACTCCGTCATTGCTAGGCTCCACCCCAAGATTTACCATATGTTGATACTACTCATCTTGGCAGTATGACTGCTGATCTGCTACAGCCTCTTTACTTGAGCCACAGGACAATTTGTTGTACAAATTTGTACTGGAAAGCGTTGGAGCCCGAGTCCTATGCAAGGCTCGGAAAAGCTGGGCCGATGTGTTTTTCCCTGCCTACCCTGTATATTTCTTGTAGAAAATTCAATAATCTGTAACTGAAGGTGCTCTGTGTATTTAGTATACTGTTCATCAGCAGAGTGTTGCTCTGCTGACAGAGGACTGTCAATAGAGAACCCCAATCCAGAAAAGCGGGGGGGGGAGACTATTGCTCCCTTGCAGATTTATTTATTTTTATGTTTTATATAGCGCGAACTTGACCCGTTAGGGTATCAGAGCGCTTTACAGAATCCTAGGGTTGTACAAAAGGCATGGAATCATAAGAGTATACAATCGATTGGGAGGGGGCGGGGTGCTGGATACATAAGGGATAGAAGGATACATAAGTACAGTTTACATTACAGTTACTCAAGACAAGGATACATAAGTACAGTTGCAGAGGTTATGAGAAGACTGGCCGAGGTCACAGTGTGATTCTAGTCCTGGGGCAAAGGCTTATTGACTTTCCCCTATAAAGCTCTGTTCATTTTCCTATTAAGTGGGTCCCCTGCTTATCCGTATGTTTTTGCATAGAAGAAATGGCCTTCTGCTGGACTTCATTTGAAGGCAATCCACAATCCCTTCTGGAGCAGTTCAAATTTGCCTGACCTTGGACTCTGTGCTGCGAAGAGGAAGGATTTGCTGAGTGCTCAGTTTTTGAAGTAGGCTGCGTTTTAGTAGACCCAAGCCTTGTACCTTTTATCAAAGAGGCACGAATATAGGGCCTTTGGGTTCAGTAAGTTGGTTTATTGTAGTGACTTTAACAGGACTCTGTGCAGGTATTGGAGCAAACTCATTTCCAGCATATGATTCTCTGCTGGATTGCAGTTCTGCTGCATACCATGTGGACAAACCTATATTCTTGGAAAAAGCCTTGTTGCTGTGACATGGGCAGATTTACCCTGTGAGAAAAGGAGCTGGATTGTCCCTGTAAACAGAGAAGATGTCCTATAAAGATCTGCACAAGGCCCATTTGACTGGAAAATGTGTGGAGAACCTCTCAAGCACCAAAAGAGCACACTGGGACATCAAGCCCTTGACAGCCCAGACAAAGATGAGCACCATCCTGTTGGTGGAGCTACAAAAGACACGTTTTCTTGAAATGGTGAGCTTGCATTGTCTCCAGCTTGCCTCGTACTCTTACGGTCCCTGTAGCATATGTATGATTGGCATGGGGGTACGTCTCTTACATCTCTGTTAACTGGGTGAGTTGACCTGGTTTATGAACTGTTCTCTGTAATCGTTCGTTTTCTAGATCTCATCATTTGTAGTGTTTCTTGATCACTAATCTTAAATTGTACTTCCCAGAGGAAATTGTTGAAGCTTTGCTCTGTCAGATATAGGTCTCTAGGTAATTCCTAGAGACTTTATATTGGGTTGCTAAATCACTATTACAGCTGCCCGAAATGAACTCTGACACCAGTGACCTGATAACGAATTTAGGTCAACAATGACTTCGACACCAGGGCTCTAAAGGAAATGCACCATTGACTAAATTGGATGGGAGTTTTGTTTAACTCTTGGGCTTTATATTTGCCCCCCTGAGTTGGACCATCCTTGTATTAGGATCCAGAGCTACTGGGATATAAGTCCTGCGTTATATCATTTTTGTAAGGATGCTAAATTGTATCACTTTTTTCTGGCACTCCTGTTCCTTTGCTGGAACATTTATGTACTATTGGCAGATATAGTAAATGACCTGACTAGTCTTCAAATTCTCCTAACCACAACCCAAGCAAAGGCCCGTGAGAAAAGACTAGTCTGAGGGCCAATGGTTTATGTATGTATCTATGTAAGTAAGTCCCAATTAGCTAGTACAAATCTAGCCGGAAGGGAGTTAAAGCTCTTTAAACATCTCTTGAAGTCTTACCTGTTTTGTGTGCCATATTTTTTAATGCTTTTGTAAGTGCCAGTAATATTAAAGTCACGTTCTTCTTTGAGGTTCTAGCATTGACTGAATGGACCTTTTACTTGAGTGTGTTTAGTGTCTCAGGCTGTATCTGAGTTTTAACCCCATCATTCCAATTAAAGTAACCATTAACTACCCAAATTCAACACCTCCGATAAAATCAGGTGCCTAAATTGATTAACGAGGTTATCCAATTGAAATGCAATGGGTTTGTGGCTTTGCAATACCAGTGCTGAATTACTGAATTCTGCATGATACTGCACAGTCTGTCCAGGACCCCAAGAAAATGTATCACAGTTTGCACAACTCAGGCCTAACTAAGAATGTAGTCAGTCTGCCTCATTGATTCATTATCAATCACCCAAAGACCTCCTACAATAAAATATAGCATGTGCAGAAGTGAAAGGATGCACACTCCAAATGAGTTAATAGAGTTCTGATTTCATGCCCAGTCTTAAAACATCGTTTTAGACGGAACAAGGTTCAAATCAACAAGTGTTTTGCTGTAACGTCTCACTTCAAAGGTCAAGGGACATCTCAAAGATTCTGAGGCCAATTTTCTTAGATTCGTGGGAACCAGAGGTATTGGACAGCCCTTGTGACAATTATTGTCTTTTCCTCTTGGACCCGGGGACTAGAAACCACTTTGCATCTTTGTTGGGCTTTGAACGGTGAGGGCTAACGTGAGAAACAGGTAACATGTAAATAATGAACATTGACTTGAATGTTTTTAGGGCTAGTTATTTAGAAGCAAAATAAGATTCTTACTTACATTAGGGTTTAGTAGCTTAGTATTAATGTGATAGTGTGTACACATCACAGTCGGCACCTGGAGTGGGGACTCGAGCACAGCTGCATGTGTAGTTTCTAGCCTGAAGGAACACCATAGAATTCGTATTTCTACAGCAGTGATAATGCTGCATGTAGTGTGGACTGAGAGCTGATATGCCTTTCAATTCTGGGTGCCTCTTAGAGTCAATTCTTACTTACTTGTAAGGCCTGCACATGAACAACAGAGTCTGAGACACTTCTGGTCGCTAGCACTGACCCATTGGTGAGGTTTCAGGCACGTGTAAGCATGTGAGTATGAGAACAGGTGTGTTCAAGGTACCTTCCATGTTAGGTGCTGGCAGGTGAGGATCTGGTCTCAGAGTATGCTTTCATTACTTGGAAGATAGTGCTTAAAACACTGTCTTTATCCACAGAATTTGGCAAAGGGGGTTTGTGCCCATGGTCACTGCAAAGACTGCAGGAGTGGAAAAGTAATGTAGTAATCTCAAAACATTGACCTGGTCTACATGGTCCTGCTCTGTGGAATACAGTAATTCGGCCATGTGAACTGTTAAGAGCCCCCTTTTAAGATGTATTAAATACAAGAGATTTCACAAGCACGGCCCAAGCGCTGTGCAGGCGAAGCCTAATAAATGTATTCTCCATGCAGAGCCATCGCCTGTGTAAGTGTGCTTCCAAGTGGTTGGATGGAGCTCTGTTGTATGGTGGGGAGGGAATAGGGGGCATGGAAGAATGGAATGGGTCTGAGTGAAGCTCGTAAGTACTAGCTCTATTATCCTTTGCCAGTTCGCCCATCGAAAGGGCACTGTATACTCCAAGGACGCCAGCACAATACACGACTCCGTCTCTAGGGTGCGCATTGCGGTTTGAATAGATATTTAAATTTGTTCCATCTTATTGCATTGAGGCCTTGAATCGAGCGAGAATGATTGAAATAATGGACATATTCTCTGTTTTCATCAAATGTTAAGGTTACTCCCCAAATGGAGTAATTAGCAAGTATTGCCTTTGTTCACCATCTGTGTTTGTTTGAATGTAAATGAAAGCATTTTTCAAGCGCTGGCTTTTTCTCTCTGCACGTGTTTCTTGGCAACTGGGGAGTGGTTTTCGGTAAATATAGAGTGGGCAGATAGTTTTTCAGATGTATGAAAATTAGGTAGTCGTGAGCAGCGTATTTTCTTGTTGAAATGTCGCTTACCTTCTTTTTAGACCAGGGAGTATCGGTGATCCTGTAATAATAAGTGAGTTTACAGTACCATTACATTAAATGCAGTACTGCTTTTGAGTTTAATAAAAGGATGTGCATAGCGTGTCAGACTGCTTGCCAGAAAATGTCATAATTTACTATGGCGTTGGGCTTTGTTGTTGTGTGAACATTTTCGTGCGTATGTTTCTGATCCTTTGAGAATGTCATTTAAAATTCCGAAAAGGCACTGTAAATTGTCAAAATGATTTGTGACAGTAAGAAAGCAGCCTGCAATCTAACGCGTTTACATCACGTTGGAACACGAAGAGAAACGCGTGATAGAGAAATAGCAGCGCGTTGCGTGGTACCGCCTAATAAGGTCATATGACCAGTGGCAGCAGCAAGTTTTAGCTTTAGAAATAAACGAGAATTGCGTGCATTTGTTACTTTATTTTTCGTTATGGCGCCTTCTTCTAGTAAATAAATGCATCTGCTTATGAACAAAAGACATCACCAATGTGAAGTTGTTAAAATAGATTAAGTGGCAAAGCAGTCATGATCTGCAGCGGAGGCGCCCTTGCCGGTCTCGTGCAGCCTCCACACTGACTTGGAATTACCTTTCCTCAAGTCTGGAATGGAATTATGCAGTAGAAATGATTGTGGCATGGATTTGATAATGTAGTGTATTCCCAGGTCAATTAACAAGGACCCAGTGGTACTCCATCCTGCTTGATTCTGTTAAAAATCACTCTCCAACCTGAGCAAGAATACCGTAACACTAAACGTGGAAATTATCATTTAGTCTTGTTACTCAATGCAAGTAGTACATTTTCAGGAAAAATGCCCATTAGACTGAGTAAGGGTACTCAAAATTAATGTATTTCTGTCCGCATTTGCCAAAGGCAGCCATAATAAATGAAATATTACTACATAAGTAGATCTATTAGCATTAATGGCAATAAAGAAAGCATAAAACGACACAAAGTAGAACTTTTTATTTAACGTGCCAGTGGAGCTTTTGGTGAAAGATTAGGCAGTCTCTTTTTGTACCAGACCCAGATAGTTCATGGCCTCCCTCTGAGGGGATTTCTGTTGCAAGGTGAAAGGTATTATGTGGTATGACAGGGGGCCTTACCATGTAATACTAGCACAATACACAAAGTTGGACCCCAGGTGCTCTCTCAGTACACCTTCTCTCAGTCCTGGTAGAGTGGCAAAAACCAGACCGGCTACTTAGAGGAACACGTGTGAAGCATTTCACATCACCAACATGGACAATAAGTAATTGACACGACTCAAGAGAAATCCGACACCAATTTATAAAAATAGCTCTCATTTTTATATATTTTTAGACACCAAAATGAAATCAATACATACAGTATAACCGGAGTTATCAATTTTAAAGCATTAAATAAATCAGTACTTTTCAATGAAAACATTAACAATGTTTTCAATGGGAAAAACACATATATGCAGTTGGTTACTTAGAGAGTGGGTTCAACGGAACCCACTCGGAGTTAAGGTCTTGTGAGTCCCTAGACCAGTTCACAACAGCTAGCACAATTTTACCTAGCTCAGTGGAGCGGGGTGCAGAGGTGCACTTTAGCTGTCAAATGGAGCTGTCAATCAGGCTTACAGTATTGGAATGGTTAGCTTCGCAAAAAGGTACTTGCGGGGCGAGTTGAGCAAAACCCTTTGGAAATAAAACAAGCTGCTGGGCTTGGACCAGGAGTCTCCAGGCAGATCCAATCTACCTGGCTAGGGGGACCCAAGTGCGGAGGTGCTCTTGGTTATACATGGTGCTGAACTGGATCCCCTGCAAGAGAAGCTAGCTGGCAGGCGTGCCAAAAGCGGGGGAAAACAGATGCAAAATCTTCATGTTGGAGCCACAGGGGTGGTTGGTCGTTTATGCAGGTGATTCTCTTCTCTTGAAGTGTCGAGTAAAGCAGGTTGTAGTCGGAGTGACCACGAACAAGCCTTGGTACCTGCAAGCACTCTAGGTGAGGAAATCTTTATCCAGAGGACCAGTGAAACGATGTGGCACCAGTTGGAGCATCCGCTTCATCAATGCAGGTCAGCGGCGGTGGGCAGCGGACCCCGCCTACTTTTCGGGTCCGTACTGCCCTTAGAGCTGCTTGCTTCATGCCGGAGGTAGGTCAAGTCTATAGATATATTTTGTTTACATACTCTGCCGAGCTATACCACAACCGCCAGGTTCAACAGGTCGCGGGTACATTCACGTCCGGTGCAACCTTCATGGAATGGAAGGGGTTTTTCGTATAAGGTTTGATAACGAAGTACAGCCGCTGGTGACTTTAGAGCCTAAAACAATAATAGAACCTTTAAATTGGGCTCGCTAACTGAAAAACACGAGATGCAAAAACTGCACATTTATGAAGCAAGCAATGTTGAAAAGAATGACCGCATTATCAAAAATACAAAAAACTGGAACTGGCAATAGGTGGACATAAATGTAAAACTACAAACAAACGCACGCTGAAAGCTTATAGTACCCTACGGATTAATCAAGATCAGCATTTAAGGATATATAATATCTAACGTTCCGGAATATAGTAAATCAAGGCAAGCCGAGTGCTGCAACCACGGTACGACTAATCTCGGTTGATGCTAGAGACGGAGCAAGAGTCAAATGGTTATTCTTTTTAGATTCAATTTTTTTTTCTAAAGCATATAAACACTACACAAATTTACAATGTAATCCGATCATAAAGTTAAAAAAAGCCCAATTGAATGTTTAACCATGGAGCTAAGGCAGATTTGAGCACGAAATGCTCATCGGAGAGTGAAACATTCCATTAATTGTTCTTGGAGCTTAGGCACAACCGACACCCACAAGTAGAATTAACCAGTGCTGTGCAGGCGAAACCATGTTGAAGCTGTGTTCACGACACGGAACCAATTCAGCGAAACAAAGAGTGTGCCAAACAAATGAAAAATAAGTTACTGTGTAAGGGGACATGTAATGGGGGCAGTCGCCACAAAGAAAAAAACACACCCAAAGGCGGGCTGAAGAGAAGCGTTTCACCACCAAGAAGAATAGAATTCAGAAAGGCACAAGAAGAAACCAGTAGAAAACGGTGGGCGTGGTCTAAGCATCCCTACCAGGTACAATATGCCTTGCAGAGCATGCGCACTCCTGGGCTCGACCTAAAAATGATAAAATAATGAAGTAATAGGATCACAAAATGCGCTGCATAATTTGCCTTTTCTTGCCTCATAATTAACTCAATCGTGCCGCATACTTTTCCCTTCACTGACACCAAATTCCAATGGCCCTGATTATTATAGCCTCACATAGCTAAGGAGGGGGTGTGGTGTCTCACTGTCTCTTCATTACGTCTGTACTTTGCAGCTACAACCCTTTGAATAGTGAATCTGAGCTCAAGCAGATTTTCGCCCTTTGGCTGTCAAACTGAATCTGTCATAAGTGATTTGATGTACTGCTGTGTGGTCGCCATTGCTGCATGTTCGTGGCTCCTTTTAGTTTCGTTTACTCTTGTGGGACAGCGCTTTTGTGGCCCATGGATAAACTAACTTCCTCCAGAAAAATATTCATGCACCGCACTGAACGGTCCCAAAACTATTGCGCTTGACACCGGTAAACAAGTGGCTTACGTCACATGTCACCGCCCATGAAAATGAAAAAACAAATCTATAGTAAAATGATCTCACCTAAAACGTATAAAGACAAGCATTTACAATGCAATAGGTCTCGCATTACTGAAAGTTTGAGCTATTGGCGTTGCATTATTATTTGCTACGCCAATAGCTCAAACTGTCAATAATGCGAGACCTATTGCATTGCAAATGCCTGTTTTTTTTTTGTTTTTTTTACATGTTGTACAGAAGCTAAACTGCTGTGCAACATATAAAAAACATTGACCAGCCAATAGATTTCGCTTAGGCGAAATCTATTGGCTTTGCCAAGTCTTCCTACAAAAACCCTTCCTAAATCATGTTCCTGCATGCGTGATGTGAGGCAGCGTACGGACAGATGGCCTAGAGAAGTTGTCACCCTGAGCTATTCATGTTTTCTGGTCTTGCTAAAGTTTTTATCCACTGAAATAGAGGATATGTAGGTCCACCGAAGGTGCTCCACATTTTGAAAGACGTTGAACAAGAGCTAACGCTCTACCTACACGGCGCAGACCCAAAGTGTTCATATTGGTGGGGTTGAGATTTTTTAGGACATGGCACGAAAGAGAAAGCAAATGCGGCTCCAGGTACAACAGCAAGTAAACAGTAAGTCACATGCACACGGCCTGGGTTCCTCACAGTAGCGCAAATCACGCTGATTGTGGGTTAAGGTTAATCATAAGCAAACATATTGTGGCACAGAAATAGTCATTATTTGATGGGAATAAACATTCTAAACACTAGACCAGCGCACCCGCTTCTCAAGGACCAATAATTCCGTGCAGCTGTTGTGTATGTTTTGATATGGAGGTGCTAGAATTGTACCACAGTTGCATTCACATAACTAATTGAAAATTGATAGGTATTTTGAGGCGGAGTGAAGACTGAAAACAATAAATAACAAATGCAATGAATACTTCACCCACAATGCTATGTGGGTCTTACAAACTGAAGGCACCCACCTTTGAAATGTTCTGTGTTGTTTGAGTGCTTCCAAACTCGGTAGCAACATATATCATATCCCTAGCTGGTCAAAAGCACATTTGAATGGATGGTGGTTCAGCTGCAGTTCAGTGTGTAGCCAATTGGATTTCCACTATCATTAGTGCTAAATAGTGTTAAATAAGCCTATCTTCTATTAAGCCATAATATTGGGAAGGTAAACTTGGGAATTTATGTCATTTCTGTTACCATCATAAGGAATCTGCTTTCTAACATCCTGTATATCCCTGTCATGGGGGGGGAGGTGGTAGTGAAGTCACTTCTCCATTTCTGGCATTCGCTGAGACCCATATGATGAAGGTTGCGGCACGAACACCGTAGGTACCTTCCATGCTACTCAAGTAGACCTTGGTGAAACTTTTATTTCCCTCTTTCCACAGCGCCCTGATACCCTCAGGGGTGACTGCTGCGCTATTCAAATGCTGATTGAATAATGTCCGAGGAGTACTTGGAACTAAAATCCAGTTAGTTTAGCTTATTTGCTTAGCTACATCTTTTATTTTGCTTTCAGCTTCGGGCTGGTCTCTCTGGCAATCCAGCACTGCTAGATGGGACACCTGACAAGGCCACTTTGTGGACCTTTTTTTTTTTTTTTTTTTTTGACCCAGGAGCTGGTTAGGTCGAGCCTGGGCAGCGCATGCGCTGCTCTGCAAGGCATTCTGTATTAGAGTATGGACTTGAAGCTCCGCCCACTCTCCGACCATATTTTTGATTGGCTTGTGTCATTGTCCTTTGTAAATGCTGGCTTCTGATTTGTTAATAGGCTTGTTTGTCCTTCCATAGTAATGCCTTGTCCTCATTTGTAACCTCACGAGGACTGGCCCTTTTACTTCTGTTGTTACACAGCATGTCTTATTTAGTCTCTAAGCGCTATTTTCTTTAATGAGTTTCTCCTACTGCAGGCACGACCTGCTTTCTTGCCACATTCAGTGCACCATGCACGCTTTCACTTTCCAAGCAGCCACAATGGCAGCTGCTCCTTTAAAGTGAAAAAGGTCTCGCATTTACAAGAGTTTGAGCTATTGGCATTGTAAATGACAATGCCTTTTATTTGTGTGTTAATTATCAAAACAGAGAAATATAAAACATTGTCATTTACAATGCCAATAGCTTAAACTCTCGCAAATGCGAGACCTATTGCATTGCAAATGCTTGTTTTTGGAAGCACCTGAGCATGACCCAGCCCGATCCAAGACTGCGACTAGATCGCGTCGCTGCAAAGTGCTGTGCAAATGAAACTCAGGCAGCTCAGATGTGGCGCTGCCGCAGCACACTGCAACTGCGCGTACCGAGTCCACCACCCAGGACTGTCAGGACAAGTTTGTATCGGCTGGCTCGTGCCCCATGTGATAACATCTACAAGAGAGGTATATGGGGCTAGCCGCAAAACACGGGTGTCTTGAGCAGAGCACTTAACAAGCACCCCCTCCCAACATGCTGCAAGGAACTCCCTCCTCCTTTCCTGGAAATGCGACTATCCTATATATGCAGAATTTCTTCCTTGGCAAGTTGGCACTGCAGACGGCATATAATAATTAGAATGAATGTATGATTGATTGTAATCCGAATCCACGAATGATGATGCACAGTTAAGAGAACTGGCAACAAAGGCAGCGCTAATAATGATGTCAGATGGATAGGCAGAATTCTGAAATTGTTATTGTAAAAGATGATTAATAAATTGTATTGATCTACATTATTGCTTGGGACGCATGTAAAAATTGCTGCCCTTCTAAAAATCAACGGACGCATGTAGTGCCAGAGTTGTTGATGTGATAAGCGAATCGAGTAATAATCGAGCGACATGCAGACACTGGTGCCACAGATGTTGAAAAGGAGAACAACAGAAGAAACGAAATCTAATACTTTGAGTTCTTCTATTGTGGTTGTACCCCCAATATTTGCACTGTAAATAACAGGTTCTGTTCATACCTTACCTTGGGAGGTTAAAGGGTTTAGTCGGCCCTGTTGAGGTTGACTACTTGAGGTTGTAAACCTTTCGCAGCTCGAAACTTTAATTCTCAGGGCTACCTTAACTACATTAAATCCAGTCCATATGCGACATTGTTTACACTTTCTATTTGCCTCATGTTTCTTGAGAGCCGAACATATTTTAACAGACGACCTAATGGTTAATAATTTCATCTCGATGACAAATCTTGAAATGCATTCTTCGTGACTTAAGTGACAGAGATAATCGACGGGCTGCAGTTATGTGGCTCTTAAGTGCAGTAGGCGCATTAGTCATTTGGGCATCTACTGACGAAACCACCGCTTTAACAGAAAAAAAACTACAAGCCTCAGGCACGGATGGTTTTGCTTTCCCATTTAATCCTTGATATTATAAACGTTCCTGTTGGCAAATCAAAACGTGAGTGGCAACAAGGCGATTCCCCATTGTGTTTCGCAGCATAGGTAAAGGCAAAAAGTATAACAGTTACACTAACACATCTACAGATGTTTATAGAAAAAAAGATGCATAGCTCCCATTGATTTTTTTTCTCAAAAAAACATACTGGTGCGTATGGCAGAAACAGCCTGGTTTCCCTCTTAGTATTTCTTTGCAATACACTATATGGCCTAAACAGCTTGACAAAAATGAAAGGAGAAGAAAGTGTTAGTGCGAATAACAGAGTGAAAGTGGAGTGAAGGGAGCCACGCAGGTAAAACTCATCTTTGAGTAAAATTAAAGGTGCAATAAATAGCGTATATGTGATGTTTGTGCACCTCAGGATTGGGGATCGTGTCCTTTGTTAGAGCATCATCCTCCATTGTGAGGTGCGCATGGAGTAATCGGGGGCAAATTGAGTACACAGTGGCTTGGCCTGTCCAGGAGGAGGCCAGATGGGGAGAAGGCTGTGAAAATACTGCAGGCAGACACTGGGCATTGGTGACGCTTTGGTTAGGTTGCAGTAGGCTTGCTCCATTTAGCTAGAGGACTTTTTTCCCCCTTTTTTTTAGTATAGAGCCCTTTTTAGGTCGAGCATCAGCGATGACCCGTTGTATCTCTCTGTGTGGCTTTGGCACATCCACCAATTGCTATTGGCTGTTAGCTGCAGCATTCAGAAATGCTGGTTTGTTATTGGTGCATTTCTGTTAAAGTCCCTCCTTTGTGTGTTTAGCTCTCTTTCCGACGATTCCACTCGGAGAGCATTTTGGTCGGCCATCACACAGTTCAGCGTGTGATGGCCTCTCTTCCCTCCTCCCATCTGGTTTTGGAAGGTGGCCTTGTAGTGAAAAGCATTTGTGTTTTGTTTACTCTGCTGTGCAGACTCTTTCGGCACGGATGCCGAGCTCGTTGTTTACTTAAGGCGGCCGTCCGGTAACTGTCTCTGCTCTCTTTCAAACTGGCCCCTTTGGGAAGCCAAGCCTCTTTCTATTTACTTCCACCCTCTCCCCCGTCCGTCACTTTCCGCCCTTGTTTTTTATTCATGTCGCGCAAAGAATCTACCAGAACCGACAATGACATAAATATAGCACAAGGGTCTCCCTTCTCATGCTCTTGGCAGACGCTGGGAGGAGCCATCTGCACTTGCACGGGGTGTTTCAGTTTCATTTCGCATCCCAACAAAAAGAAAAAGAAACAGGCGAGAGAAGTCAGAGCAGACCATACAAGCTTCTAAAAATAGAAGAAGAAACAGTTTTGCAGTAACTGGTAAAACTATGGTGTAGTTTTGTTTTGTAATAAGATTCCAAGAAATTGTGTCAGCAATGCACTAGTAAACATAAGACAACACAGGACCCTGTGCCGCAGCAAACTGCCTCTAGTGTGCGCACGGCTCCGGACGACCTCTGCTGCTTCCTCCAGTAGAGAACACTGATTACGTCCGCAGCAGTATGGAGCAGCAGGTATTTCACTTTCCTTTCCGCTTGTTTTTCTTGTGTGACAGCGAGATCATTGGCTACAGTGTCCATCTCAGCTGCCAGTATTATACTAGTTTTGGGCCGTTTTCTTCATTCCCGCCATCCTTCCACACTCAGTTGTTTTTAAACCCACCCCCACCCCCGTTCTCACTGGGACTCTTACACATTGTGCTCGCAGCAATGCTTGTTTTTTTTATTTAAATTTAAGGTAGTCAGGGCAAAGCTGGACAGAGATACAGCGCCCGGGCCCGAGACCGAGACCCACTTTGCTGGATTTGGTGCTGTCCCTACACGGTTGGTGAGGGTGTGGGAAGTGGCTAAACTGGGAGTCCGAGCTGATTGCAGAGTGTATAATGTTGTTTCAGGTGCTCTTCGCTGTCTAAAAATAAAAATACTTTAACGAAAAAAGCCACAAGCTGCTGCTCTAATCTGACATACTAACTGTGCCCCTTCACCATAATGCCTCTTCTGTGCTTACAGGCTGCTGTTTGATACCTTCTGTGATCATTGCCCAAGTAGGACCAGCCGCCCTTCTTAAGGCTACGCACATTCCACCTCCTGGCTGCTGCTTATTACTTGCGGTTCTTACGTCCTCAATCTTCTGTTACTGCTGGCAAACTCATATGCTACAGTAAGGGTCCAAGACAGTTCCACGTGAAAGCCTTGCACTCCTCTGACGCTTCTTCTAGGACCTGGCGCCCCACACACGTTGCTGATGTCCCCTCCTCTAACAGCCAACAGCAGTAAGCCCATTCCTGACACGTATGTGAGTCAGAGAGCACTGCTAGGTCCTCGTTGTACTGATCTTGTCTTTATACAGCTTACGGAGCTCCCTCTCATTACCAGGAGACCCAATCTCTTCTGGACAGTCCCACCCCATATCTCCACCACACGTGCTTATGCAGACCTACATAATACACCTACCTGCCCACGTGCAACTGAGCAACGACTTCCAGGGCATTAAGGAGGTATCTTCCAGTGTAGTAGCCTGAGTGGGTTTCCTTGATGATTGGTGTGTCGACTATTTTGGGGCGGATTATTATCTTTTAACCTATCGCAGGGTTTATGGAAAATTCAGTCACTGAAAGCTCTCATACTGCTCCACAACCTATCAATTCAGACTATTGCTTACACAGTCGGAAGCGAACTAGAAACAGTAACCATCTCACAACAGGCATGACCGAGTGTGTAGTACTGATATAGCTCTTCAATCCCTGATGGCACAGCACCCTGGATAATGTGCTGCATGGCTAAATACTTAAAAGGTCCAAAAGGCGAGACCTATTGGCTATGCCAATGCTTGTTTTCTTTACCATGGAGCCACTTTATTTGGTGCCTCTGAATATTATGTCCCAGTCTGATACGCTGTTGCTTTCCTTGTTACTCCGATGATGTCTGGCTTCTAACTTGTATCTTCTTATTTTAGCTAATATACGTTGTAGTAGGGCTGGTCTGGGGAACCAAAACATCCCTGAGAAAATGCCTCAAACCATCCTCTGCTCCCTTCCAGTTCTCACACACTTTTTCCACCATCCATCCTCTCTCACTCTCTCTTCTACATATGTCTTTCACTCCACATCCTTACTTCCTTCCCTCGCACTCTCTTGTTTGGTTGAGGCCCCCTATGGTTGCTGGAATTTACCACAGGGAGCAGGGGAACGTGACGGAGCCACCAGCAACTGCCATTGGCATTCAAAACAGGCCTCCAGTGACTCCAGCCCCCCATGGAATTTCCCGATGGAATAAAAGGCCAGTCTGGCCCGGGTTGCCAGTATATTTTTATTTGGCCTCTTTCTTCCTGGCCTATCTGACGCTGGCAGGGCCAGTGATGTCACTTCCTCTCTTTCAGTTGCTTATTGAGCCCCATATATTAGAAGACGCACCCCTGGTGTGCCAAGTTGCATCAAAAATAAGCTCTCCGGTGGCCAGCGACCAACCATGGTTCCCAAACAGAATAATAATTATTACTTGTTATGTTTTCAAGTAATTATAAACTCTGCAATAATTGCAAAAGATAACCTTGAGAAAGAGGGTTAAATACCAAGAAAACCAATAACAAACCATGATCTCAGATCCCTTCACAGGCATAAAATAGATAAAAATCTCTCTCTTAAAACTGTTTTACTTTGGAAGGCGTGCTTAGGTAATGCTAAACCAGCAATCAAAAATAGACTACGGCAATGCCTCCTATGTAGGAATTGCTGCACACCTTCTACAGAGACTACAGACCACACAGAATGCCGCAGCCAGACTCATCCTCAGCCTTCCCCGACGAACCCACGTCACACCCCACCTCAGGAAACTCTACTGGCTCCCCGTACAGAAGAGATGCCAATTCAAGCTGCTGACCCATGCACACAAGGCTCTACACAACCAAGGACCAGCCTACATTAACCACCGCCCGAACTTCCACCAACCATCGAGAAGACTACACTCTGTCTCCCTTTCACTTGACCATACTCCCCGCATCTACTGAAGCAGCAGGGGAAAACGCTCCTTCTCCCACATCGAAGCAAAGACCTGGAACAGCCTCCCCACGCACCTCTAGACCATCACCTCACTTCTGGAATTCCGAATGGCCCTCAAGACATGGCTGTTCGAATAAGCCTCCAGGACCTGCAAGCGCCTCGATACCCTATCGGATGACTAGCTGCACTTTATAAATCCTGCTTGATTGATTGATATGATAAAGTGCTAATTATATTGCACAGGGATATCCAAGTTTTTTTCCTTACTGAAACCTGGCTTTTTCCTGATTCTAACTCCATACTGGAAGAATTAATACCAAGAGATCACTAAATATAAAAAATGGACCTTCCTGACAACACAGGTGGGGCAGTCATGATGATATACAGGCCTCGTTCGATATCTTAGCTTAACCTAGCCCGCAATTTAGTGGGACAGAAACGTTAATATTCAACTTGAATAAAACTATATGATGTCTTCTCTTGTATTATCCTCCTACCCCCATCTTTATCCTCAGACTTTTTTGATTGGCTTAAGAACAATCCCTCTATACCCATTCATGTTTTGATAAACCGCTAGACCTGGTAGATTTCAACCTCTGGGAGGACCAGCTTAATGACTACCACACAAAGGCAATTTTTAATATGATGAAGCTTTTAAATTTAATACAGCGGGTCTCTAAACCTTTGCATAAGACAGGACATATTCTAGATCTTGTTTTTACTAGTCCTACTTTTATTATGAATTTAAGTGTAATTAAGATTGTTTGGTTAGATCATTTCCTACGAAGCTTAAATATCTAGGAAATTAACAGAACAATAATTAATTAAAATGCCATAAACGTCAACAAGCAAAGAAAATGAAAAGGCACTGGAACAAAATTCCCTCAGAAGTTATTTCCAGTAAAATATTCCAGTTAAGAGCTTCTCTTTCTCTGAGTCTGTTCCTAATTAATTAGTTGAATCGTTTCATAGGCATCTCAATATAGTTCTAGACTCCCTCAGGCCCTCGAAAGCCAAAACCAATCACCAGTAAACATATAGGCTGCATCTGTTATAAAAAGCGTAAACAATTATGCTGATAAAGCTAAAAAAGATTTGGGCCAAATTGCGCTTTCTTAAAGATAAAGGCCTGCCTTAAACACCTATCCAAGTGTAATTCTCTCCTAAGAAAAGGGAATTCTATTCACAAAAAGTTTTAATTCATCTAACATTTCGAAAGAGCTTTTCACTCTCAGTAACAAAATCTTTGTCTAACAAACCTTAATTAACACTCAAGCCAACTATTTCTTTGAATAAATCAAGAAAATCAGAGATGATTTATTAAGCTATCAAACGGATGCCTTCTCTCCTGCACCACCGCTCCTATTTTCAGAGTTCAAATTGATTACTATTAATGATTGTAAAAGAACTATTAAGCGAAGCTTGACCATTAGCGTCATCAAAGAACCCACTGCCAGGCCATTTTTGGAAACTCACAAAGGAATCAATCTGTCCCTGTACTTTAGACATTTTCGAGTCCTCCTTACTAAGTGGAACAGTTGCTGGCCTTTTTAAACATGCAGCAGTGTGTCTGATTCTGAAACAGCCACCCTTGGACCCCAATGACTCAGCTAACTTTAGGCCTGTCTTCCTTAGACCTTTCCTAGCCAAACTGCTAGAGAAGGTGGTTAATTCTCAACTCTAAACTGACATTCTCAGCCTCATCCAAACTTGCTTCAGCCTAGGTAGTAGTACAGAGCAAGTAGTAATCTCGGCCATAGACGACCAATGAAAACTGGTGGACGAGGGCAGTAAGGCAATTTTAATTTTATTAGACCTCCTAGCCACCTTTAGATTAATTGTCCTCTCCATCCTCTCGCAAGAATAGCAAAGTCCAAAGTCTTTTCATGGGAGAAACAGCACTTATATAGATCTCCTCATTCTTATCTCACAAAAGATATCTATGAAATGGGGAATACCACAAAGATTGATATTTCCCCCACCACCCACCCCACACTCTTTAATCTGTATCATTGCATCTTTGTACATATACTACAAAAAATTGAAGTTAAAACCTTTTTTGTGCAGATGATACTTGGTTTGTCTTTAAACCCTCAGCCAACACTTTGGTCTTCGGAAAAGTTCTCGACTCGGTCCACATTATCATGCAAGATTAAAGGACAAACAAATATCCTTAAATCAAATCCGTCTAGCGGGGGATTACTTCCAGCCTGCAAGAATTCATCCAATTGCAACAACTCTCTGTAGCCTGTCCATAGGCAATTGCCCACCACCAGTTTCAATTGTTTGCAGTCTGGGCATTTTCCTGGACACTCCTTTAACATTTGAAGCCCAACACTGCCACTGTGTCAAAATCTTGCTTTTTCCATCTAGGACCGTTGATGAGAATCCTCACTTTTCTGTCATTTTCACAGACTAGTGTAGTCAATGCCTATAATCAATCCGAACTAGTTAATGGTAAGGCTATCTATGTTGGTCTGTGCAAGAAATCAATAATGTGTCATCAACGCAATTATAAGAATGCTATTCTTCCTAAAGAAATCTAATTCTGTGCCATGATATAGGCAGACATTACACTGGCTCTCGTCTCTAATCGAATCCAGTTCATGACATGATGCTTACTCCACAAAAGCTACCAAGGGCCCAGCTCTAATGTGATTTCCCAGAAATGCAAATACAGAATCCGATATCTTTAAGATCGACCAATACATTTCAGCTGTTTGTCCAGAAATAAAAATTAGACACATGGTGCTGCTGGTTTTTTGTATTCTGCAATAAAAAATTCTGTAACTCCCTCCCATTTCATTTAAAAGCGACCAAATCTACTATAATTCAGGGAACAACTGAACACGTGGCTGTTTATTCACTAATTACCTGAGAGACCTGGTGAGGCTTATGCTTTGCGCCTAGTGTCTCCACGTGGTAAGTAATTATGCACTATACAAATGCCTAAAATAAATAAAAAAAATATTTGGATTTAAAGAAAGGAAAAGAAATACAATCCTGCACCAAGCATACTTTCTCAGATAGTTCACCTGGAATGTAGGTATTGACAACTAATCTTTGTAGAGACAAGAAAAAGATGTGTCTCTTCATCCTGTTGCACATTAATTTGCATTAAGAAGGTGAGGTCAAAACAAGACAGCTCCATGTATAATATTTCATGGAATTCTGCCATTGCAAGGGGCTTCAAGGCCCAACTCAATTGAATTATCACAGTTGTTTAACTGTTCCAACTTTATTTTCTACTTTACTGTGCTTAATGCAGACGAAGCAATATCAGAGACGCTGTACATTGTGTGCAGGAATCTTCATATTATTATTTGAAGACTAATGCATGTTGTGTTGAATGTGGTAAAAGGTGCAGTGGTTAACAGCTAGTATTTGTTTTCTTGGAGAAAGTGATTTAAGAAGAAAATTGGTTAGATTTAGGAATTTGTGTCAAAGGGCTGTTGCATGTGAGACTTAATAGTCACAGTGGAATTTTTTGTGTGTCCATAGTTGGCATAAAGTTTCTCCTGAAGGTAAAGTGGCAGAACCTGGAGTACATTTGTGTGAGAAGTTGGCCTGGCATATGCTGTCCACTAATTATAGTGGGCACCTTGCACCAGTCCAAACAACCCCTTATTGGAGATAGGTTAAAGACAACCTTATTGAAAGCTATCCTAGTGGTAGCTATGGAGAGCAGCCTTCAGGCTAAGTCTTGAAGGAATGTAAAGCAGCTTGTTTTACCAGTCTATAATCTCTTGAGTGACCAAATGAAAGAGCACCACACCAGGTATATATTCAAAATATATGTATTTATTGCTAAACACACCCCTCTAGTCTCTTTATGAGGCTAGAGTTCGAAGTACACAAGTTATAAGTTATTTAAACACAGTAATAGCACAAATACACGTTTGGGCCCTAGGGGCGTACCAAACCATATACCAATAAAGTGGTATAAGAACCACGACTGAACTAGACACTAGGCCTAGAGCCTCTAGAAGTGCTTGGACCACAAGGAACCTTCCAAGGTAGTGACACAGGGGACCCACGGGGACGCGTGCAGTGTAAATACACAACCGCGATACGCCGTTAACTTCTATGGAGAAAGTCGCGATCAGGAAATTAAAGAAAAGGGACACTTAAAGGAGGACTTGGAGCAAACCCTTTGAGAACTAGGTCGTTCTAGAGTCTCTACCCACGGGAGCACCGGAGTACTCGTGTTACCTCACCCAGGGAAGCCGGGTGCATAGGTGCCTTTCGGGGTCGGGTTTCGTCGTCGATTTGAATGGCGATCTGCTGCAAAGTGCTGCTGGCGACCAAGTGGAAAGTGTCCGGGTGGATCCAAGAGTGGATCGGAGATCTGAAGAACCTGAAAGCAGAGGGGACAGAGTCTGGGTCACTAGCCAGTGACCAGGAAGGCGATGGACAGATGCCCACCGATGTCGCTTGCTTCAAGTGCGTTGACGGTCGTCTTGACTCTTCAGCCACGAGGTCCAGGAGGCGTTGTCGGCGACCAGGAGCAGGATTCGGGCTGGTACACGATGTCTGTCGAGTGCTGAGGTGTCGGCGACCGGATTGGACCCAACAAGCCTTGGCAACGGCAAGTCTCGATGAAGATGAAGATTGACGATTGTGCAGACCAGCAAGGTCTGAGGAACTCACCCAGCGAGGGTAAGTGAGGGCAGGCCTGGAGCAACCAGGGTGCCCAAGAAGAAAAGGATTGGCCTTCGTGAAGGGCTACTAGCCAACGGGCTAGCGACCGCGAAGGAGCCTCGAGACGTCGCACGTGGAGCTGGCTCACAGGACACTCGTGGAGTGGAGGCCAGTGATCTTCGGTGCAGTTGGTGCTGGAGGCTAGGGCTACTCGGAGCCCAAAGCACGACTTCGTGGGAGACCCAGAAGAGGATGTACTAGCAAATGCGTGCGGTGTCCAGGGGTCACGGTTCCACGTTACCCACGACAGCTACGGGCCTCAGCTTTGCTGGGGACTCAGGGCAGCCTCGGGGAAGTCTGGAAATCCACCTCTGGTGATGCAAAGACTTCGGCGTCCGACGGGAGCTTAGGCGATGCAGACCGGACAATTGCTTCTTTGGTGCCTGCCAAGCAGGGGAGTCACTCCTTGACCCCAAGGGAGATTCTTCTGTCCTCTAGTCTTTAGTAGAGCGTCGAAGGTCCAGGATTCTGTTTCAGAGTTTCGTCCAGGGATAATCTAAAGTCCTAAGGACTGGGTTCCTATACTTATACCAAATTTAGGGGTTGGACTACTCTGTGGCCCCACCTATGGGTGGGTCAGGGCAGAGGGGTGGCTACACCCCTTTCCTTTGTCCAGTTCGCGCCAAAGCAGGGGCTGCAAGCCCCTGATCCGGTTTGAACTGGGGTATGCACAGGGACACCAAGTGTGCCCCCAGTGCAGGACTTCAAAGCACCCGAAAGTGCTCCCGCCCAGCCCCAATACACATTATCCTGTCTGGGGAGGTGGTCACACCTCCCTGGGACAGAAAACCTATTGTCCAGGCCTCCCTTGCCGGAGTTTTGTCCAGCAGCAGGAGGCCAGACTCGTGTCTGTGGCAGCAGCATCCATTTTGTGATGCCAGGGCTTTAGAAAGAAGTTACCGGCCAGGCCAGGGTTAACATGTCTCTCCCTCTAGAAGGGTGGAATGCTACCCCCGCCGCCAGAATTGGCGGGGGGGGGTAGTATTCCAAGATGTTTGACACCAAACACGACATGTTTAGGTGCAGCCATTCCAAAGTTAGCATTTAACGCGAGGTTATAATGCGCTTAAGAGTATGGCTGCACTACAAACAGCATCAGAGAAGGGTCTCCGAACGCTGCAGAGGAGCCCTGCTCATGCAGGGGCACCCTCTCACATAGGAGCCACGCACTCTGCCTTCAGGATTGATAAGGCCTGCTATAGGAGTGACTTGTAGGTTTATATGTGTGTATGTATTTAGTGATATAGGTAACCTATATCACAGTAAGGGGTGCATGCACCACCTTACCCAGGCTGCAGTAGCAGACCTGTGGTGTCAGTTTGGATGGCCTTCCAGGGGTGGCATAATACATGCTGCAGCCCCTGGTAGGCCTCTGAGGTACCCATGCCCTTGGTACATAGTATACCATATACTAGGGACTTATAAGGGCACTCCAGATTCCAATCAGAGATGTGCCTAAGGCACATGGAAACCTTTTTACAGAGAAAGCAGATAGACTGGGGCCCTGACTAGCAGGATCCCAGTCCAACTAAGTCATAAACCAGCAAAACACCATAAAAAAAAAAGTGGGGGCAACCATATAGTCAGATTCCACCTTCCTACAATTTGGGGTCTGGTTAGTTTGTGAATAGTCGAGTAACTTACCTTCAAAATAGTTCATAACACTTTTCTTGAATCAAGCAAATAGCAGTATATTTAGGAGCATAGTTTACTTATGAGAAGGTTCAATTATTTACCAGCTTAATTCTTTCTCTCTGTGGTCTCTTTCCCAGGACAAACTAGGAAATATTTTTTCTCTGACACTTGACTTTTTCTAACCTATAGAAGTGGTGTAACCCAAGCATTACGTCTGCTGAACCGTATCTGAGATCTACATTCTTAGGAAAGCACACAAGTATAGGAAAGGGTGTCAGAATCCTGTAGTTGCCAAAATTCTGTACCCCATTTATCATTTAAAAGCATCAAAGTAGTCCAGAATATTTAACCTGGCGTCATATACATCTCCCAAAAAGAAGCTAAATAAGCTACTCTGTTTTGTAACGAGAACATTTGGCATTACTTAAGGTTCCTTCAAATAATGGAAAAGTTAAGCATCATGTCTGCAACCATTATAGTACACAGACGTTTATCTGCAAGATGCACTATGCACATGTGGTATTGAGCAGTGTTCTTATTGACTGAACCTGTAGATTCCACAAGAAACATTTGGAAAGTGTTAATACTTGTCTCTAGCGATGAAAATAAAATATATTTTATAATTGTCTGTATTTAAAGCTTGGTGTTCTCGAAAGATGCATATTCTATTCTTTCAAGTCAGGCATTTGTAGTACAAGCTCTAAATCCCACGGACTGTTATATAGTAGTGGAGATACATAATCATCTAGATTAATACAAAATTAGGGTCTCTGATATTTGGTATTTGTCCAGTAGATGGTAGATATTTTCTACCTATGTCTTTTTGTGGCATCACTTTCATTTTAGTAGGCGGTGTATTCTTTCAGACACAGTAAAATAAAGTAATTGGTTGGAGTTCCAGGTCTACCACATTGAAAGTTGAATCCTCTGGTGGGTACTGCCCATGTAACATTTGTGCGACAGCAACTATAGTCATGGTCCACAAAATGAAGATAAAATCTGGAATAGTGATCCATGTGTATATGCAGGTTGGAGAATGATTGTTGTCAAGACTTTTCATGATGTTGGCAAGTCGAATGCGGTGAAACCGTATCGCTGCTGTGATACTTTCAAACGTAGTTGTATGCTGGCGAATTGAAGCAGACATAGAATGGTGAACTTGTGGAGCAGAGACCGTCTAAACCTCACTGCAGAGTTCCTTGATGGATACTTCTGAAGCTGGAGAAACTGTTGTTATCCTTGTCACTTGCCATTACTGTCAAAGGAGTGATTGTCTCTTGAGGCAGTGCATGTTCATTGAGGTTAATACCTTTTGGGAACCGAAATGAAGGCATTTCGGTGCTGGGGGTTGGCTTAAGAGAAGTGGTCACATAAAGAGGCTTTAAAGAGTCAATTGAAACATGGCAGTTCGTTTCAGTGCATGTTAACTGTGGCAAAATTACAGTTCTTGTGCTTTTACTCCGATCATGAGAACAGGACAAAAATATACTAGGCCAAATGGCCGTTTCTCATAAATATTATCATTAACAAGGTTACCTGGCTTTGGAGTGTAGTTTGCACTGTTATTAACTTCATTGTCTTATAGCGCTGATATCTACTTTCTGGTCTCGTGTAATTCCTTAAATAGATCAGGGTGTGACTGTCTTTGACATACCAGCCTATTCCGGAGGTCTGGTAAAGAGCATGTGATAAGGTGTCTTCCTTTGGATTGCATGTTTTGGCAAGTTGTCAACAGCACACTATACATTTTATGGAGCCTTGTTCTAGGATACTCCTAAGCTTAGCACCTTTGAAGTTAATGCTTGTGTCAGATAGCAACAATGCGGTGCTTTCCTGGTAGCCCGCACTGCTTGATGTGCAGGGAAGATATGGACCCAACTCTGCATACCCTACCTTACTGCCTGTGTATAGTAATTCCCACACGGGAGCTCGGTAAGGACCAAGGAAGAGGGCCAGGTTGGTTGTACCTCATCGTCGATGCCCTTTGTGAGTAAATGTTGACCTTAAATGGAAGAAGAGATGATGTGTAAGTCACTTGAATCTTAAGCAGGAGCCTCTCCCACTCGGAACAGCTCCTGCCTCTGTGATTCACTCCCCGTGCCTACGGTCAATTGCAGGAATCGTGACGTCCTTGTCGTGCAGCATGTATTTACCTAGTAAAATGTGCCATATTGGCAACTACCGTAGGGAATGTTACCCATTTATAGACTTTGTGCCAAGCATGGATGTTAAAATGCCCCCTGCCTTTGGTAGAGCTATGAGCTGCACAGGAACTGGTTGATGTTCATGAACGGGTATATTTACAGTGGCTATGGTTTGGAGGGAAGTTCTAAACGTTAGTCAAGACTTTTTAACTGCTAAACTTGACAAAACCTTGAATAGGAAAGGTATATACCTTTTCCTCCAAAGGATGAATTCATGTAAAAGGTAGAGGTGTCAACTCTTTGTATGATTGTGTTGACTTCTCAGATATAGAGTCCTTAGAGGGCTAAAACATGGTTCATGCCATTTGGGCACCAGTGATGAGTCAATAGATTTTCTTTCCTGTCTGTCTCCCCTCTTTCCCTCACAACCGTGTAGCTAATCTGTAGATCTGCAGAACAGGAAAAAAGACCCCATCTCACCAACCCTCTCGATGTAGTTGACCAGGATATGTTAGTAGGGAGACTACCTCAGACCTGCCAGAGACTCTGAGACGGCAAAGACCAGTGCAAATATACATGTATGTTTTATAATTTTTTTCAGCTAACCTAAAGGTTAAGAGATGCAAGGCAACTATCATAAATGTTTAATTCCCATTAACGCAGGCAAACATTAACTTACACCATAAGAGGCACGACTATTGTAGTGAATTGGATCAGGCGAGTATCAGAAATCTAAACAGATTGAAGATGCCTAACATTTTATTGAGAGTTAGCGAGAGCCAGAATTTGGATTTCTGACTGTTTGCTACAAATGAAAGCCTTTGAATACCCTCATACCTCTCTCTTCACGTCAACAATAGTTTGCTCTCAGTTTGTCTAGCTGATGTTCAGATTTATGGGCAAGGTATAGTGTCAATACAATACCAGATAGAAAAAGGGGTCTAAGGGAAGTTTAAAGACCAGCGCGGATCAATCCCCATACCATATATACCAACAACACGGAATCCGCGGGTCTCTTGAAAGAGTACAGACAAAGACACAGGCAATGTAACAGAAAGATGTGAATCAGGGGAGTCCTATTTAAGAGGACGGAATCCCATCACCCACCGAAGTGGCATGCTTCATCATTTGGGATCTCCTCTTGGCTGCAACCTAGTGCCGCCAAGGAGCTGCAACTCCCAGCGAGTGTTTAGGAGGAGCTCGCGGATGTTTTAATATGATCCGTTGACTAGATCACCTAAGATCGATGGAGCATGGAACAGTGAAGTGAAGAGTGCGTAATGCAGTGTATAAAGTGAGTAATTAAAATTGACTACCAGGAGAGAAATAAATTTATTAGGTATCCCGTGGTGTCAAGGATTAAAAGCAGTGTAAGCGTGGTCTGAAATAATGTGCGAACGCGCTGGTCAAAGCAATAAGAGGGTCTACATGTTCCAGCCAATCAAGATCACAAATCGATCATGGCCTTCCTCAGGACCTGGTTGTTACTACTACTGCATAAATAAGTGATTAAGAATACACAAAAAATATTTTTTACCAAATTAATTGGAACGATACCACCAACTTATACCTGTGTAATACTTTTTGTAGGCACTACAGGGATATGTGGTAAACACCCATATGTAATCGGGAGGACTACCCACCGCTCCTGGTAACAACTCCGGGCGTGAGGCAACGCTCTGTCTGTCGCTACCTCGGACCAGGCACTAGGTTGCAGCCAAGAGGAGATCCCAAATGATGAAGCATGCCACTTCGGTGGGTGATGGGATTTCGTCCTCTTAAATGGGACTCCCCTGATTCACATCTTTCTGTTAGATTGCCTGTGTCTTTGTCTGTACTCTTTCAAGAGACCCGCGGATTCCGTGTTGTTGGTATACAAGGTATAGTGTCTCCAGGAATCCCAACAAACCTATTCGAGTGACTTAAATGCATGGTTTTTATACATTGCTTCACTCTAAAGACATAAGAAAAGTCTGTTACCTTTATCAAAGTACATCAGGCCACAGTGTGAGAAGCTATCCTTGCATGAGGCAATGAAGTAGATGGTACATGCGCTGTGCATATAACTAGGCACATTAGCGGGTGTTCACATATTATTGTTGAATAAGAGATCTGAGTAATGGCAAACATTAATAAGGATAACTTCTACCCATGTTGTATATACAAGAAAGTAACAAAAATCATAAGTCTACAGAAAACTTTCAGAGTATGAATTTATTACCACAGAACAATTTCATGTTATCCCACTGGGGAGAATGGGTCATCAGTCACTGTCAGTCAGTCAACTTTATTTCGGTTCGACGAACCATAAAAGTGCACAGTACAAAGATATGCTAAATATGTAAAAATTCATCGATATACAACGCATCCCAATGGCAGTATAAAATATTAAAAGGAAAACTCCAGTCATAATACATCAATTAAGATTATGCTGCCCCAAAAACTAATATCAGAACCAGCTGGACAAAAACCTCAACAACAGAAATCTTGAAAAAGTGCTCCTGAGGGGTCCGCTATGTCACCCAGACTTTCTATATTATTTTCTAATGAGGGCAGCTCAACGACTCTATAGGATGTCTAAAATTAAATTATGCTCCTTCGGTCTTCATACAGAACAGATGATTTTTTTGTACTATGGCATTTTAGACTGTTAAATATCTCCCATCGATTCCAATCATCATGAAAATATTTCAGTAAAATCTTCTGACAATGAGGGTCCTCGTACCAGAGACTTAAACCCAGTATTCAAATCATTCATGTACACAGGAATATAAAGGGGGTCATTAGTCATAAATGATAATTTATATTCATTACAATACAGCACTAATGGTAATCAAGACCCTATTTCCAATGATTCCTAATGGCACCCAGAAGCCTAATGCGAATTGGAATGTGTTGCGCCAGAGGTATGAAGTGCTATATAAATTATGCAATACAGTACATCAGAGCATCATCGGGGTGCAATAATGTCACACTTAGTTCCCCCTTAGACCTCTCCCGGCCTGTTTAGAGATCTTACACAGGCTCAGGCCCCTCATAGTACAGCTCTCCTGTGATAACTCAGATGGCTTATGTGCCAGCTCTCAGACTTCAGATATATCCTTCCTGTCACACAGCAGGTGAAAGCTCCTGTCCACAAACAAATGCCATTCTGTATTCTGAATGTGCAAATGAAAATGTGTAGACATATCTGAGAATTATCGTAGATAAGAGGGACTCTTTCGTCAGCAAAAGATCCAAATAAACATAAAAGTGCCACTTTAACCACTGCATTTATAAAGCTTTCAAAATCACTGAAGGGTACCACAAATGGCCCTTTATAAAAGATAATCAGTGCGAAACTAACTTAACTTACGTTAGTGAAATGATAAGTGGAAAAGATTTGGAGCTTCTTGACCGGCTATGGGAACAACATACAGAACACAGTCTCCCAAAATATTCATCCCAAGCCCAAGTGCACCTTGAGTTTGGCCTTCCCGAACAGAACTTGGCTAGGCCAGGCTCCTTCCTTAAGGCATGCCACCGGTTCAAAGCTGCACAGCCTGCACCACGGACTACTTACCTGGCAGGAAACTTGTACATCCACCCTAGCGCCATCGTATACTTGGAAACGTCCCTGTACAAATTACTAGCAATTGACCTCCGGCTGGCCCCTCTTTCGGGCAACAAATTGACAAAGACTTTAAGTCAATTCGAAAGCTTTCAATGTTGGAGGACAAAATCGCCCTAACGGAAGGAGCCCATTCATGGCAAATTATAAACAATTACGGACCGCAAGTCTATCTGAATTCTTGATGCTAATAGCGTGTAAAAAGCTAATTTCTGTGCTACCATTTTGGTGCCCACGCGAATGAAACTGAAAAGATGGTACAGCATGCAGATTATGCGGCTCAGCGGAAGAATCAAAAACTGATATGTATCTGTCGAGAAATTTTAAAAGAGCGCAGACACTTTTTACGGAAACCACTCAACCATCTTGGGATCCGCACCAGTAGACATGCAGTTATTGAATGTTTGAACCCTTCGAAAACCATTCCGAATGTTGGACTCCTTAAGTGTTTGAGGTGGTTTGAAAAACCGATTGGGAGGTTATGTATCGATACCAAACACTGACCGTGTACCTGTCCTGGGAACGTTGTTGTCATTGTAACTGCCCAGTAGAAACATGTAAGGAACAGTTGACTCAAGTTCTTGACGTTCTAATGAATCTGCCGTGAGCCTCACATGTACGGACATCCAGATTATCCCGATTGGAAGTTATTCGATCTATGTTCATTGAATTCCGCAATAATAGCATTATTCTAAGCTTTGTGGACATCTTAACGGCTTTGTAGAAACAAGCAAGGATCAATCGGTCAAACTTCCCTAAAAGTACTTTAAACGAGTTTTTATGAAATGTAATCTACCTTTTATTGGCGTTTATTCGTCATGGATAATCACCAAATGCACCTAAACCAGTTTTATGTAATGTAATTCACCTCTAATCAGAGGTCACTAGGACTGCACCAACATAAGCTTCGTAACAAGGGGAACTATTTGAGCATTGTGGACATTTTAACAGTTGTGTTTAAACTAGTAAGGGCCAGTTAGGTAAAGCTCACTAAACCAAACGCAATTTAAAATAAGTTTCATGTAATGGACAAGCGAATAGAGTGACTCTCTTATTCAGATCTTACTTGACAGCTACATCACTGAGTTTGTAATTCAGACGTTTTATTTCCGCTTTTATTCCGAGTTATTATGCATATATTGGTTTTAACAAACTGTATCTGTTAAAAAAAATCAATCACTTAATACTCGGAATGTGCAGATTTTGCAGCATGAGCCAACTTGTGTACTCGGTGGCTTGTTGCTTCACCATGGCACTGCGGTGTAGCCCTAACCAACTCCAAACATAAAGATACTCGTGGGAAATTCCCATAGCTGCCACGTTTTCAGTTTGCTTACCTGTGAAATTTCCATGGCTTCAATGTATATGTGTATGATTGACATTCTATTGCCAAATGTCTGACATTTCGAATGACACATTAACGCAAGTAAGTCAAGCGAAGAAGGCTAGGTAAAGAAATACATACAAAAAAGTACTCTTGGGGAATATGAAGTTGTCGAAAAGCCCCTGTAACTGCTGCAGCACTCCTGAAATGGAAAGTCACCAGCCTAACTCCTCTTTCTACATGATTGCGTACTGTAAACAATTCTGCACCATAATATTACACAATAACCTAGTCTGTCACTGACTGAAGATTTTGACTGCACCTTAAGATTTTTACTGAGGGGAGTTTCCAACGGAGCACCACAGCCTCTCACAGTAAGGACATTCACAGCGCCCAGAGGCCCTCGCAGAGGGGGCAGCAGCAGAAAGTGAGGCTCAACTTAAGGCCCAACCTTTGATGCTACCTTCTCAGGTGTTCATTAAGGGAGTATAAAGTGAACACAACCAACAGCTTCTCCCTCACGAAGGCCCGTCACTGTGCTGCCCTCAGGGCTTATTGAACTCATCTGAACTCGCTACATATTGCGCCACAAGGTTTTGGCCAGTGGCCCCAGAAATGCACCCTCTTGGGACCCATCTCCCTCTTGAGGCCTCTACTCACAGGCGGTCAATCAGTGCCACTACCTGCTGCCAATTCATTGGTATATCATGCGGTCCTTCTCAGTCTGTGCCGCCACTGCCCATACCATCCCCCCCCCCCCCCCCCCCACACACACACAAGAGCTTCAGCCTAGTCATGCTCACATTAAGACTCTGAGCCTAAATGAAAATGCTGCTAACACTCGGGGTTGGTGACTGACGCAGTTCTAACTGACTTACAGAAAGCTACAGCAATTAAGCTTACTTTTGCATAGAGGTGGGAGAGCCACTGAAGGCTAGCCAGGAATAGCCTCTTGGACTCTCCAGCCCAAGCAAGAAGAACTTCCATGTGGCATCTACCTGCCACCCAAGCTGTAAGCTCATGCAGCAACAATCAAAGATGCATTGATATAAAACGGGAGAGAGAAAAAAATACCAGTTTAGTGACTGAATTGCACAGTGTGAAACTAGAAAACCTGGGACCAATCCCGGTTTCTGCACTTGACCAAATTCCGTTATTTTGAGCAAATTTTTTATTTCACTGAGCCTCCTTTTTCTTCATTATCATTCATGAGATAGTCTTCAAATATGCGAGTGCGCGGTACAAAAAACTGTTTGATTTATTGCAATATAACATTGACCTATAATAAGAATCTAGGCCACATATAGGATGCACATGACCAGTCTCCTCTGCAAGTATAAGCCTTTTTTGACTGCTGCAAGACGAGCGCCAAAAAGGATTTTAGGATTGTAACAGACATCCATGTGGCAGATCACGGGCTCCTCATCTGTACCAAGTCCACAGAAGTTTGAAATGTTTGACTTTCTGCAACCAGTGACGTGTAGTAATAAAGTGAAGATGGACAGGCTGTGCCAACCCCCAAATGTGTCATGACAACCTTTCCTTTTCTCGACATGGGAGGCTTCGCCTGTGTACCCAGCAGCTGGAGGCTGGCAGCTCACAGTTGGAATCGTCCAGCAGCACTGAGAAAGGCTTAAGCTATTCCAGGGCGCACAGAAGGGCTGTAAATGCGTGACTAATGTATTAATTGATGAGGGACCCACCACTGAAATACGGATGTCTTACTTGTGATGCGTGGTACTTGGCAGAGCTGAATGCTTAGCTGCTCAGCTGGCTATTTCCCAGCTAACTAGTTTTACCCTTCGATTGGACGATTCGAAAGTGCCCAGCTAGGGGGGATGATGCATCATTTCGGTGCTCTCTGCACACTCTTCAGAAACATAGAAACTGGACAGATGGAGCACCTTTCTTATACTCTGTTGTCAGTAGCTATCCAAACTTGAGGCCATACTTAGTTTTTATATCCCTGTGAACCAGGCCCTGAAGGGTGGCAGAGTGTACTACATTAGATCAAAAACATAACTGACAAAACACCTTACATAAATACAACAAGCATTGGCATAGCCAATAGGTCTCTCCTTTGGCACCTTATAAGTGCTTAAGCTGCCAAAAACAAGATTTACAGCCTTGTTTTTAATTGCGCTCCCACTGCCTGTGTGAGCAAACACCAGGGGCTTTAAGGCGTTGTGGCATGTCTGCGGCGTGATTTAATTTTTTTTTTACTCTCGCTGCCAAGCCAGGTTTTGGGGATAAGTGCACGCATTTTCTGTGAAAACGCGGCGCCCCCTTTCAGTCGTCTACTTTGTGCTGTGGATTAAAGAAAGAGTTGGATGTGCTGAGTAGGGAGAGCGGTGAAAGCATGGCAAATGACACAGCAATACTCAGTGAGGAGTGGGTGTTTGCGAGCGGCCAGGGAGACCGGGACCCGGTAACAGACTTTTTTTTTGTAATTTGAGGTGAGGTCGTGTGCCGCCGCGCTAAATGCGAAGTGCCAGGCCTTGCGGGTACTCAAATTGCAGTTTAGATTTCGGCTTTGCCAGAACTTGTTTGGTTAGCACCGTGTTTTCATAATGGAACATCCCATTTTATGGTTCCTGTGCACAGTGAGTGCTTTGCTAGTTTTCTGCTCCTAACGCATGAACACAGCTTGGCCACGCTACTCAGGCTGCAAGATAAAATGTTTGACTGGCACTAATGTGCCTGAATGAACTGTAGCACATGGACCTGCACACGTAATGCGGCTGTGGCCGTGCCTGAGAAAGTGTTGGGTGTCTTGGCCGAGAGCTGGCGGCTTTGTGGATCGCGGCTGCGGCTAATGACTTTCAGCTGCCACAGCTCGCGGTTCCCCTTTCTCCATGACGTCAATACGCCGTCTGTAAACTCAGTGAACCTTTCGGTCGGATCATCCCCCAGCCTTGGAATATTTAATATGGCTTTTGCTTGTTTGCTTTATAGGTGAATCACTCATTAGGCAAGCTGTCGTTAAGAAGTTTGTCTTACATCCAAATAACGTGTACTTTAACTTCGCTTTCTGGCTCGGGGAAGCCTCCTTTCTGATAAACTGTTTATGTAACGCGGGTCCCTGGGCTGAGTGTGAAGGAGCTCGTGGGAACAAAAACAAGAGGAGGCAACACCCCAGATGCCAGATGGTGCAAAGCTAGAAAAACAAGCGCAGCAGCGAAAGCCAAGATAACGATCAGGGAGGAATGCAGCTGGCACAATGCGCGCCGCTGCTCGCTCCCGAGACCCCTAGGCCATGGGAGTGAAAGTTTTGAGATAAGGCGGGACATGCACCCGTCTTTGGCCATTTGCGTGCTTTCATTATTGAAAGCCACACGCAAAGGCCAATGGGATGTGTGGGAGGAGGCAGACCCACACGTAGAAGTCTCTTGGAAGTCTGAAGTGATTCCAAGAGGCCCTCTCCTAGTGCAGCGCATGCGCGCTGCGCTAGGCGAGACCTAAAAACGGCTTACATATAATCAGAGATAAGTGAATTGGAAGGTCCAACACTTACAGAGATGGCATTTTAGATCGGAGACCTTATATGGTGACAGGTTGCTCCCCCCCATATTCAACTTGACTACTTTGAGTTGGGGTAGTGTGAGGTTTATGGTTAAATTTCGAGTCAGCAGGTCTTAGTTTTTGGGCTAAGAGTAAGATTGCATTTGTGTATAAAGTTTAATTAGGATGAGCAATAGGGTCGGGGTTAAATAAGGGGGGGGGAGTTAGGGGTAGGTTAAGTATGTGGTGAGGTCTTCTGTTAAGTTTGGGTAAAGCTGGGTTTTATGGTTCAGTATGAGATTAAAGATTAGTAGATGTTGGGTTTATTGTCAGCTGTGTGATCAGCATAAGGGTTAGGATTATGGGTGATGTTAAATGTAGGTTAAGGGTAAGTTTTGGGTACGTGCTTTGGCTCATGTGTAGGTGGTTTTGGAGTCTGTACACATTCTTGTATTTACAAAATTTGCCTTATCAATATACTCCGTAATGGCAACCTAGATGCGTTCAGGAATGCACTGGGCACTGAGCCACTCTGGCAATTTCACAGTGGGCTGAAGTCTCAGTATATAGTAAGAAATATACCAGGTAACTTGTTTGCAGATTATAGAAGTGCTGCCGCCTCTCAAGGACTCCTGGATAAATTAACTATGCAGGAAGGCCACTCCCAGTGAGGTTATCAAGCGCCATCAGGATTGACTTTTGAAATTCCTAATTTTAACATGTTGGTTTTGGTCATCATAGTTCCTTCAGGCCTGGAAATAAAACACAGTGAATTTATTCTAAAGGGGACACGTCATCAGCACCAGTAAGTGACGTTCCAGCGCCAGTGTGCAACTTTCAGAACAGGGTGAGCTTCCTGAACCATGCCCCATAGCCTTATTCTAGTGGCAGCCTCCTGAAGCGACATTGAGCATTTTTGCCAGGGCTGATTTTGTTGTCCAGTCTTCTCATCCTGTAGGTATTAGCACCTTATGTAGTTTCATTCTCTGTCATCACATACAACCAGTGGCAGAGGCATCATGTAGAGTTAGTGCTTTTCATCATGAGAGCTGAGGCGACAAGGGCTAATTTTCACAAGTCTTGACAGAAGTCTTATTTGTGGGAATATTTTTCAAGCATGAACTCTGAGTAGTTTCTTAAAAAATGTATATAATTCTAATATACAAGGTACTGCATCAATGTGCTGGGGGTTTTGCAGCAAAGGGTCGAGTCAGTGTAGATTTCTTTTTCAACAAGGGGTTTCCAGTCAAAGGATAGATTCACTCTTAACAATGTTGTGCAACCTGGAGATGGTTAATTTCTTTGAGATATCGTTGCGTGTTATGTTTAATGGCCTCATGTGATGAATGCTATTTTGTACTTTGGCAGACTTGGGGGAGGAGAGGGGAGTAAAGGATCTATTTCTGCACAGCTAGGTCTGGGAAGATAGGGTCAAAATTCCTTGTTTTGAAGATAATACCGGCTACTGCATGTTGCCACGCTAGATTTTGGGAGACAGTTTGCTAGTATGTCAATATAGCCCATACATAATTTGACTTGGGCTTGAATGGCCTTCATGAATTTTCTCTCAGGGATGTGGGGTTTGATAAAATGAAGGACTCATTGCATTTGCTTGAATTGGGTTGTAGCTTGGAGTCCATGGTAGAATGAAGGACTCTGCATCCTTGACCATTTTTGAGGAGAGGCCTGGAGACTCTAAGGCAGAGGTCCAGGTGAGGGCAAGATTAACAAACTGATTTGATGAGAGCTGGCGGGATTCCACTAGAATAAGGCTATGGGGCATGGTTACCATTTTTCAGCTATCTTAGGCAGGGCCGGTTCTAGGATTCTTGGGGCCCTGGGCAGAGAGGGAATTTGTGAGGCCCCTCTAATTTCCATAGACGTGTCACATTCAGGGCTGCCTGCATCTCAATAGATGCCCCTGCTCCTCCTAAGTGCCTCTTAACAGCTCATAAAGGGCTAGAGGTGTGAGGGTTGCTTATCTGCAGAGACTGCCAGGGAGCTAAACAGAGGGACAATAGCCATCGCGCTGTGCCTCTGCGTGGGTGGGGGGTGGAGACCTAATTGCCGGACAAACCTGGAGGAAGGTGTTTCCCTGCAACTGGGACTGCCCCCCACCCCTCATAGGTTCGCATCGCTACACCAAAGCAACGAGGCCAGGGGAGGGGGCCTCCTAAGGTGACGGCGACGCACTTGCAAGGTCGCATCTTTGATGCCATAACCTGGCTGGGTCTCATTGGTGCGGGGCCCCAAGTTTGGTGGGCTAACTACGGGGCCCTGGGCAGCTGCCCACACTGCCCATGCCTAGCGCCGGCCCTGATCTTAGGGTCATCTTTGTTTGGATTTTGGTATGGTAGTTGTTCCTTTATTCATGGTTGTTCTAGAATTTGGTATTAAAAATACAGCTGGGTGTCACCCACATGCTGATGTAGCAAGCCTCCTACGTTTTTCAGAAGCTTGCTTGGAGGATTCACATACCAATTAGTTAGTATTGGTGCCAGAATCGAGCCTTGTAGTCACCATATGGTACCGGACTGTGGGCTTAGAGTAGGTCTTTGGTCTTAAATTGTTGTGTTCTGTTCGAGTGGTAGATGCTGATCCATTTTAGAGTGGAACCACCAAATCTGCTCTGGGTATTGGAGAGTGCCAAGAAAGATGTTGTGGTCCTTTATGACAAACGTAGCAGATACGTCAATGAGAATGAAGAGGCAAGATTTATCTGTATTGGAGCATCATCACTGATTTCGAGTGTGGCAATTTCTGTGAATAACCTATTTGAAAACCAGATTGATAGCTACCCTTGTCATTTGATGTGATGGTGTGGTTCTGCTTTGAGGACAAACAGATTTCAAGGACAGGAAAGGAAGCCCAGTAACTGGAAATTAGTTGTCATTGAAGGTGGTATCTTTGTTTTTTTTCATTAAGGATTACATGTCCCACTTCTTGGGTATAGAGCACTGTGCTTTGACATAGTGATGCATTTATGAAATGTATTCAGTGTGATGAGGAAGTTTTATTTGAAATCTCGTTTGTTGAGGAGTTATTAGAGGACTGAGACTTCACCTTGAAGTTCTTTCTTAGTGGTAGGTTAAGCAAGTTCCATCTGTGCTCAATGTTATGGGAGGATAAAGAAGAGTGGAATAGAGATTCTCATCCCTAATGTTAAGGACCATGGTGGTGCACTATTTTGATTATGACATCGCGCAGTGGAAAGGTCAAACTTGGATTGATTGTTGATTACTTGAAACGGTGTTTCTGGCTGATTTTTGGCATGTTATTTGCTGATATTAAGGAAGATACATTTGTATTAGGATGGTTGTGTATTTTGTTTTCATTTTTATCTGATGTATTTGAACAGTATTGCTATTGATACGTTTCTCCATTTGTGTTCACTGCCTTTTAGGGATCTTCTTTTTGAGTCTAGTTAAGTGGAAAGTCATTTGCAGATCTCTTAAAGTTGGTTTATTATGTGTTTTTTAATAGATTTCTTTGTTTTGTTATTTAACAATAAAACATATTGAGCAGAAAGGCTTGATTCGCAATCCAAGAATTATGTACCGATCAATCCATAATATTTATATAATATTGGGTATCCTCAGAAAAGGAAAAAGAAAATCGCACACATGGAATGATCCACATCAACACTTGCACACTATGCAGTATCTGTGGTATCATCAAAATATACCACCCACTCATCCCATATACGATGGTGTTGATGAGGGCATCCTTTTGCTTAATATGCAGGTATTTCAGGTATACATCTATCCATACCCCGTCTACACCTTTTAACACCGGAAGGAACTGGTTTCCTCCATTTCTGTGTAATATCACTCTTTCCCAGTGTGAGCCCTAGTCTCAAGAGTATCTTCTTAGCCCTGTTTAATCCTTCAATGTCTAGTGTGTTATGTGAGCAAACTTTGGGTTTAACTCTAAGTCTCATAAACTATATGTTCGAAAAACTCCTTCCCAGATGGGCTGCAAACTTGGGCAGTGTCATACTGTGTGAATAAAGTCATTCTCTGGAACTTCCTTGTTTTTTTAGGTCTCGCCTGAGCCAGCGCATGCGCTGCTCTGCGAGACATTTAGTAACAGGGCTTTTAAAAGTGCTACCACAGCTTTTGCTGGCCTTGCGCTTGCGGTTACGCGCGCATGCACGCGCGCAGCTGCCAGCTTTCAGCGCCCGATCAGGCGCCATCTGGAGCGCGATCACTTTCACTTTTGACGCTGCTGCGCGCGCACCACTCGCCGCGCGGCCAATGCTTGTTTATGAAGCACTTTACAAAGCCGCTACACCCTAGATAAGCAGCCCACTTTAAGATGGCAGACAGTTCTCCTGTGGTATCACATGAACTGCCCAGCTTGTCCTTATAAGAAGCCCCCTCCATTCCAACGCTCCCAGCTCTACCGAACAACGTGGTTGGGCAGCACGACTTTTGCGATGCAGCCTGCACATCGTCGGTGACTCAGCCCCCGAATCCAGTTGACGGAAAACTCCGCCGAACCAACTAGTATTTTTTTTGGCCTGCACTGTCCTGTTTTGTGGGCATACCATGTTTGCTACAGGACACAATGTCTTGTTTTTCTATTTAACGAGGACACGCACGCCTCTGTAGCGACGGCTAACTCTTGGTTTCGTCAAACCTTCGCCTCTCTTCCACGTGTCCAGCAGCATACACACCGCAATTATCCCCTAATGCCCGCACTTGTTTGAAGGCACACCATGGGTGACACAGGACGCAATTCCATTAATAAGGACACACACGCCTCTATCGTGGCAAGCGCCACAAAGGTTTTTAAAGCTCCACCGCTCTTTCTGAGCAGCACAAGCCACATCAGCCATACGTGCCTAGTGGGCAATTCCCTTGCCGGCACTCACACTCCCCGATTTTTTTCAGCGCTTGTTTTTCCTTCCCTGATACCGCCGCACACGGCGTACACATAGCTGTTACCCTGCATATGCCTAATAATGCCTAGCTGATAGTTTCCCTTGATGCTACTCTCACACCCAGATTGTGTCAGCATTTGCCTGCTAATCCCCTACCTGAAACCAAAGTTCAAGGTGCAGACCCTCAACTCTTTATTGTTTTTCATACCCATTTGCTTGTAGGCTCCAAAGCGCTTCCAAGAGCTCATGTCAGTCACCCCCTGGCACATGCAACAAGCAATGGACTTCCGAGCAGAAGAATGACTTCGCCGCCAACCCTTCACCCTCAGTGATCAGTATTCACACTCCGTAAGTTGCCAGGCCTTTGGCCATTTCCCAAAACAGGCAATTTATATGCCAATTTTGATTAACACTGAGTTCACTCCCTCCCACAGCTGGTAGGCTACCGCCCCCAGTGCGACCAGATTGCCCCACACGGCGCACTCGACAAGCTTATCTTCCTGACAGCTGTCCGACTTCAGCCCGAGCGGACGAATACATTTGCCACCTGATTCTCCGTAAGTCCACAGGCTCTATTCCTTTTTCCTCCATTCACTCGTGTGAACCTATAATGAGAAACCATGTCTCTCCTCAGGCTCTTGTTCAAGCAACTTCCACCCCTAGATAACCCAATAATATCATTCCAAGCCATTGGCGTACAAGGTGACTTTTTTCATATAACACGCTCATTTGAGCACACTCAAGTTCTCTGGCACCATGCACTCCCCTTTTTACACAATGAGCTTGTAAACATGTGGACAATTATTTTAAAAACCATAGGCATGTGTCAGTAATAACTTTTCGCATTCCTGCCGTAGTAGTTTTTATTTACTAAAAGCTGGACCTGCATGTCACCTTGGCTCTTACATTACGACCTACTGAGAGATCTTTCGGTGACATAGAATTTTATCGGCTCGGCATGTACAACCACATACCGGTACTTGTACCTGGTTTTTAGGTCTCGGCCTGCACCAGCGCTTGCGCTGGTCTGGCCGAGAGTTTTAGTAAGTGGGTTTTGGAAGTGCAAACCCACTGGCTTTCGGCTGGCGACCAGCTTGCGTTCACGATGTGCGTGCACGCGCGCAGCTGCTATCTGGGTTTCCTATCTCTTCCTCATTTCCACGTCATGGCTCATTAACTCTCTGGACTCTGATGTTTCAATCGCAGCAGCAGCTCACTTTACCAACTGACGGCCCTGGACTACAGTCACATGAAAAACAGCGATTAGCATTGAAATGCAAGCTTTTTTTTGTCTAGTTAGAAATATTGCTTCGGTGGGTTGATTTCGCCTTATATCGCGATTTGTTTTATATTGGGAGTCACAGCCTAATTACCAGTATTTTTGTCTCTCTGTTTTTTTTTAAATATTTATTCGCGCAAAGCACAAAGCTATATTTAAGGTTACTTTTTCCGCGTCACTTCTTCACTCTATTTAAACTCCACACCCCCCACTCTTATTGTCTCTCTCCTTCTCTCTCTCTCCCTCTCTAATTCTCTCTCTACTTAATTAACTCTCCCCTCTCTATCTTTTTTAGCCTTTCATTCTCTCACCCCTTTATCTGTTTCTCTTTCAAACTCCTTCATTCACTCTCTCTCCCCTTCTGTCTCTCTCTCTATCCCGCTCCACTCTTTATTCTATGTACACCCTTTCTCTCTCTTTCTCTCTCACCACCCTCTCTAATTGGGCATTATATCTTCACTCTATCTCTCACTCGGCAACACCACAGCATCACCACAGCATCACTCAGCATCACCACAGCATCACTCAGCGCAACCACAGCATCAATCAGAGCCAGCACAGCATCAATCAGAGCCAGCACAGCATCACTCAGCACCAACACATCTCTTCTCAACGCCATCACAGCATCACTCAACGCCATCACAGCATCACTCAGTGCAACCACAGCATCACTCAGTGCAACCACAGCATCACTCAGTGTAACCACAGCAACACTCAGTGTAACCACAGCAACACTCAGTGCAACCACAGCATCACTCAGTGCAACCACAGCATCACTCAGTGCAACCACAGCATCACTCAGTGCAACCACAGCATCACTCAGTGCAACCACAGCATTACTCAGCACAACCACAGCATCACTTAGCGCCACAACAGCATCACTCAGCGTCACCACAGCATTACTCAGCACCACCATAGCTTCACTCAGCGACACCACATCATCACTCAGGGCCAACACTGCATCACTCCGCACCACCACAGGATGACTCCGCACCACCACAGGATGACTCCGCACCACCACAGGATGACTCCGCACCACCACAGGATGACTCCGCACCACCACAGGATGACTCCGCACCACCACAGGATGACTCCGCACCACCACAGGATGACTCCGCACCACCACAGGATGACTCCGCACCACCACAGGATGACTCCGCACCACCACAGGATGACTCCGCACCACCACAGGATGACTCCGCACCACCACAGCATCGCTCAGCGCCGCCACAGCATCGTTCGGCGTCGCCACAGCATCGCTCAATGCCGCCACAGCATCGCTCAATGCCGCCACAGCATCGCTCAATGCCGCCACAGCATCGCTCAATGCCGCCACAGCATCGCTCGGGGCCGCAACAGCATCGCTCGGGGCCGCAACAGCATCGCTCGGGGCCGCCACAGCATCGCTCGGGGCCGCCACAGCATCGCTCGGGGCCGCCACAGCATCGCTCGGGCCGCCACAGCATCGCTCGTGGCCGCCACAGCATCGCTCGTGGCCGCCACAGCATCGCTCGTGGCCGCCACAGCATCGCTCGTGGCCGCCACAGCATCGCTCGGGGCCGCCACAGCATCGCTCGGGGCCACCACAATATCACTCAGCACCACAGCAGTATCACTCAGCAAGACCCGAGTATCATTCAGCATCACCTCAGCATCGTCTCCGCAACAGTCACCACCACCACCACCACCACCTCAGCATCACTCAGCACCACCTCAGCCTGCTCTCGGAATCTGGCATCTGTTGATTCTCCCCTAGCGTCTGGCCGCTACTAGTGTTATAATACAGGTACTAGTTCCCAACCTTCACCCTCCGATTGTTTATGCCCCCTCAAAAAAAAAGCTTTAACAAACAACCATTGCAATAGGCAGAAACAAGTTGCCAGCATTGCAAGAACAAAAGAAAACTGAGGAAATTTTTTATTGTAAATACTTTTTTTTGATATGGTCGTTCAGTTTTACATAATGCCTTCTTGGTCATATATAAAGTAACAGAAATGCTTCTGACACTTTTTTATTATAACTTTTCAGCAAGCTGCACAGCAGCCACACTTCTCTACAGCACAGCTTGAAGACATTGGCAAAGTCAATAGCTCTGGCTAAACACTTATAAGGCCCCAAAGGTGAGACCTATTGGCTATGCCAATGCTTGTTTTAGTTATGTTTGAGGGGGCAGACTCATTTAGGGTTACTCAGTCGTAGTCTGCTGTGGGCTAATCTGACCACCTTTGCTTTATAAATGTATATGCCTTTTCATAAACTGAGATCAGGCTGACATCATGCAGTTGGACGATTATCCAGTCTTTTTCAAACTGTTTAGACATTTTTAAATCGTGCAATTACCATGGAATATCAATGGAAAAAACAATGCAAACCCTTACTTTTTATCCCCGATCATCATCCCCACCCGATCTTCTTCCAACTACTTATTGAAGTTATTACTTTTGTGCAGTATAAATGTGTCCTCCGGGATCTGAACCACAATAATTCATAGAAATCTTTGAAATCCTTGCCTTGGCCTCCGTTCATAAAGTGTGAATTATTCTGCTATTGAAGGTAAAATGTAATTTCTATTTTGTCGCGAATAGGACTAAGGCTTCTTTCCTATTAAGTGAGAGAAATTGCTTTCAGGCCAGATTCATCCTTGTTTATGCCTGCAGAGAAGGACACTGCAGTGTGCGTCACATCCATGGAATATTGCTTTCCTCAATTATTTGCAATAGCTGGCATGTGACAAATAGTGCAGATGTGTGGCAGGAAAATGTACTAAAACAACTGAAAGAAACGAGATCTCCTTGCTGTCTTGATTTAAAAGCATGGAACATGCAAAATGCTTAGGAAATACAATACCGGAGAGTGAAAGATGCCTTTAGTCATAGTGCAGGCTAATCACATCTTGTTGGAGCATTTTTAAAATCTGTATAATTCCTTGAATCGCTCATAGAGCATTGCTCTAATCATCTGAAGACGAGGCATTCACAGAAGCCTATCAATTTGTGGTAGTAATTAGCAATTATCACATAATGCCGTCTTAGAACCTATAACCTACCTCTCTTCCAGTGTGGTTAATCCTTATTTTATTGATTCTTTCCGTCTCTGGGCCGGATTACGATGTTGGTAGGACCACCACTGACGGGCCGTCGGTGGCCGTCTGACCAACAGGCAGCCCTTAGGTCTGACCGCCGGATTTCAATACCGGCGGTCGTACCACAAACGGTCGGAGGGGAGACCGCTGCCTCCGCCAGGAATGGCGGTGGTGCCGAGGCAGGCATCACCATCAGGATTACAATATCTCTTTCCGACAGCCTGTTCATGGCTGTTCGACCGCCATGGAAAGGCTGTCGGAAAGGGATTTTGGCGGCCCCAAACAGGGCCTGTCCCTTGGCCATTGTTAGTGCCCCAACGCACCTCCATGCCCCATGTGCCATGCACCACATGCAGCATGGCACACAGTGCATGGTTGTGCACAAAGTGCTCCTTTACACTGCGCAGTGTAAAGGACCATTTTGCGACCGCCAGTGGGGTGGTCACATCCTAATTCTGCAGCCGGACCGCCGTCTGACTGTCGGGCGGTCTTTTGACTGCCGGGATAGCGGGCAGGCAGTCCGACCGCCGACATCGTAATGAGGCCCTCTGTTCTTTCTGCCTTTCTGTTACTTTGTCTGCTTTTAACCCCTTTTCTCAATCTTCCATTCTTTTCTCACACTTTCTCATTTGTCAGATTATTTTTGGATACATTTCTGTATGATATATCTATATTTAATGCATATACACATTTGAAAAGTACCCTCTGCGATATCAATTCTAAAGTTAGTGCAAATCACCACGCAGTTGTGTGTCCATATAGAGGAATGAGACCCCAGGCTGAGTTCATTTATAAGGTCACGGAATTCTAAGGTGACAAATAATAATCTTTTAACGCATGGCAGAGAGTATTCTATTTGTTATAATACATGAGCACAACATCGCTTTTCACACAAACCGCTTAAATCCTTGTGTCTCGTTGTTTCACATGAAAAAGAAAGTATGGTTTTAGACATGAAAAAAGCAGAATCTGTAATGCCAAAATAAATGCACTGAAAGCAGTTAGTAATTAGTTGTAAAAAGATATTAGAATCAATTTAATGTAAGTCATACTAAACAAAGTCTGTTGCTCAGGATGTGTTGGAATGTGAGGGGTAATAATGTATTCTCCGTTTCCTGTAAGGACCTCTAGCTTTACAAAAAAAATATATATGTTGGCATAAAAAAATCCTTACTGCAGATCAAGGTTTATTGTAGAAAAAAATATCAGAAGAAAGGAAAATCCAGTTCTCAACGTTCTTACCTTTGTAACTTTATTTATGAAAATATATATATTGTTTTTCAATTTCTGGTCCCAGAGCGCTGCACGTATTCTGCGGGTGTCTAGCCACTGCGATTTGTGTGGATATTTATTATCACTGTGCGTGGCAGTTTGAAGTGCAGCACCAACTCGAGAGTGGTCGCCGAGCGTCCGTTGAGCATCTTATGTTATGGATATTGTGTGTGTAAATGTGTGTGTATGTATATATATATATATATATATATATACTCACACACAGACGGCAACTGAATGTAAGGTGTAACACTGAGTCCAGTATTACTCTAGAACTCCTCTTTTAGATGCATTTGATAAAGAAATGCTTACGTCAGGTGTTTTCAGAACAGAAAATGGTTAGGTTCTGCTTTTTGAGTGTTGTGAACCCGATTTAGAGTTTGGGACCCTGCCTTTAGTTTTTTAAGGTTGTTTAGAAAGGTGCAGATTTTTCAATTAAAGGTTTCTATTGAAAGGGTAATGTGGAGCCAGACTTTGAAGGTAGCTATACCCTTTGTTTCAGTGGGCTTTTTAGATGGCACAAATAATTTTTAATTTGACCGTAGGTTGCCCTGGGAGCTGGAGGAAAGTCTTTAACACTGGTTTCACATGGTTGGGTTTCCGTAGATTGATGCTCAGTTTGGCAGTATGATTTGTGAAGTGTTTTATTGTGCCTTGGCTTTTTTTTTAGGAAATCCACATGCACCACATTAAATCCATATACACCACATTATTTCCACTTGATGATTGGTTGGCATTGGAACAAGGATGGATCGTTGTTCAGTTAGGCTAAGCCATGCTTGGTAGAAATTTTGGCCTCCCAGAGCCTCAAAAGGTCCCCAGTATTGTTGAGATATATAGGAAATAGTCATGAGGACTTCTTGGTTGCTGAGCTCTTGATAGATTTTCCAAATTTCCTTTATTTAAATTCATACCTAATCAAAACATTTGGAGAAGTAGGCTTTTTGGCATATTTTTGACACTGTGATAGCCTGTCCTTTGGTTACTACACCATGCCTTGTCCTCCTTAGATAAATTGTACTGGAGACGTTCCAAGTTGTTGCACTCACGTTTTGTTCTGGCAACAGTGCTTGTAAACCACTTTATAAGGATTTCAGCTGAGATTCACATTTGCGGAATTTGAGGTGGGCCACCTTGGTAAGCACTAAACTAATACTATGCTGCAAACTTTTCTTTAGGACCAATGTATTTGGATGGTAACTTCAGGTGGTGTCAGAATTAAATTCTTGCACAGTTTGTGGTGTCTTCCCAGTAGTATTGGCATCTGATCTGCTGTGTGGTATAGGACAATTAAATATACTTGAAAGAAGGTCTGTAATTAATAATTGATCCATCTATATATGTGGATTCTCCATCCAGAAGGCTTATGGTTTCACTATTTGATATGAAGACCAAGTCCAGATTTTGTCCTCCAGTGTCTCAGTTTATTGACTATTTGGTTAAATCCTATGCTGTCTAGGTTTTCGATTAGGTCTGATGCTAGTTTGGAATCAGTTTGGTCGCTACAGATGTTGAAGTCACCTATTAGTAGACTTTTATGAATGGTAGTCTGCAGTTATAAGGCTAGTAACCACACCTATTAACAAAAATGAGTACCTGTGAATTTGTTTTTGGGGTGGATGTGTTTCAGCAATGCTACTACATGAAGGCAAATAAGAGCATAGTATGAAAGGAGAATAAGTACTGAGGAAGGACTAGCTATCTAAGTAAGTTTGCAGTGATTCAGGCTATGAGGGCATCACTTGCTTGCCGCTAAGAGGGGGAATCCTAAAATATTGGAGATACCTTGAGTAGAGTAGGTGTGGCAGGTTAGGAGGTCTCTTACGACTAACACATTTCTCTTGTTTGTTGAGGCCATTGATTGTCTGCAAGCCTCCTGCATTTGACAATTTTAACAATGCATTTAATTCAGGATCCGTCTTCAACGGTCATTCTTTGACTCTTCTTTTAGAGAAAAGAGAAAAAACGTTCACTCATGTCAGAGGTTTAAGGAGTATTGGATGCAAATGGATCTATATGGCACACTGCGTAAGCAAATACATCTGAAGAAATAATATTACAAGGTTACTAGAGTAGCATCTTGGTCGAGAAGTAGTAACATGTTGGCAAATAGATGTTGCACGGTAACTCCAGAATGTCTGGGTTTGGAGAGCCAATAAATGTTATTCGATAGCCAGAAATGAAGAAGTTTATAATATCACTATAAGGTAATAGTTTCAAATGAATTTGTATTAGCTTAATAAAGGTATTATGCTAAGAGGAAAAGTCTTTAATCACAAATGAGAAGTGAAAACCATACATGTGACTGAATCGGTTCAATAGCACCATAAATCAAATTTAAATTTCACCTATGGATCTATCATTAAAGTTTTAAATCTAACGTATCCGAAATGTGTTCTGGTAGAGTTTTTCTCTTTAATTCGGGGAGTCTATTATGATTTGGAATAGGGCTTTGTTAAGGAAATACAGAGGTTAATTTCCTTTTTGTCATCAAATTCCCTCCAATATTTTTGCAACAAAAGATTTAATCTCTAGATAATGTCCGCTTCGGAGAAAGCCAATTACAGTCATACATTTAACCTGATACACTGCTGTGAAGGATGTTCATTCCTAATCAAACCCCCATTAGACATTGCTAAATGTTTCAAAGAAGATAAATACGTTGTTGCTAATCGTGGTGAAAAACAGCATGTTACCTTTCTTCCTCCTCCTTGATAACCTTTGCTTCAAGGTTGAGGACCAGATGTGATGATTTAATTGGGATTTGCATGTCAGTCGTGATATTTCCTTCCCCGTGGTCCTGCGCTTCCCATCTGTAGAGGAATCGATGGAAACCTGCAAATATGACCTTTTGTGGTAGGCAGAGAACTTTATATGTTGTCCTTGTAGTTTAATCTGTAAAAAGAGGCATTAAATACTGAGAAAACAAAACTGTTACACAACGTTATCAATCTGAGCTTTGTCGGAAAAAAAAGAGGATTTACTAGTGAAAGGTTATAAAGCAGAGAATTGCCCAAGATGGTGTGTGATGTTTACGGCTTGGTCGTCCTTGATCATTGGTAAATGGGGTGACTAAGTATATTTTAGTACTCCTGTGCTTATGGAGATTTTCCACTTCCAAGTTGACGACCCACTTACCTCTCCACAAGACTGTCCTCTGTTGAAAGATGTGTGCATGTTTAAGTTGTGTTCTAGCTGAAAAACATCCTACTATTGTGTCAAACCAACCCAGATACTCTTTAACCTTTGCTTTTAAAGGTCACAAAACTGTGTGCTTCATAAAACCTAAGATTTCATCCTTGGAACACCTCACGTTTAAGCTAAGAACATAAAATTGTAACAGAGGAAAGAAAACACCCATGTGTCTAATTAGTGCAGTGCATTCTAGGGAGCTATGGTTTTGTAGCTAACCATAACTGTGAATTTCCAATGTTTTTTTTATGTTTAAGTCTGTTTCTTAAAGTCAGCATAGCAGTGAGAAGCTCCAGCACAACTCATCAATTCCACCATTAAGAACTTAAATTATAAATCAATTTTACAGTGTCGCTTGTAACTGTTGTTCCTCTTAAACAATATACATGGAGACATTACAGGACCCAACAACTCCCATTCTCTTTCCCAGAAAAGGCACTACTACACCACAAAGTGACAGAGTAGTACTTACTCTAGAAGATGTCACCCAAACACAGAGGCCGCAAATTTTGCAGAAATATTACCCTGCACCTCTCTCGGCTCCTAAAATAGATGTGACTGCCTCCTACTGTGAAAACACATTATGCTTTTCCTCTGCAATCACTCTCAACTGTACTGGGAAACTCACTGATGAGTCAATGCCACAGGTTATCTTTAATTATCAACTGTTTCTTCTTTTTGACCAGGTGTCGTGGCATAAGTTGGCTTTTGTTACACCACATTTTTACTCACACTATTGTTCTTAGGTATCTCTCTTGGGTGTCTGCAGACTTCAAGTTGAACAACTCAGACCCACCAGCAGCAGTGTCTCGACATATTTAGGTTTTTTAACTCCAATCAGCTCTGAGGTGGACTGTAATGCCCACTAGACTCCAAGGAAATCACACAAGGATTACTAAAGAAAGGTGAGCCGAATTGAGGGCCGGCCTCTCCTTGCTTTAGTCTGCACCTCCCATCCAGTCTCCTGGGCACAGAAGAACTTTCCTCCCTCATCGTTCTCACTCTTCAAATATTAAGCTGCTAAAGGATGGGGTACATATACTTCCAGTCAACTGAGTTTACATTTTCATGTATACCAGTGCTATCAGCTGCTTTTTTGCCAGTTACTAAACATTAACCCCGATGCCTCTTTCTTTCCTCACTCTACAGCCCCTTTCCTCTTACTCTCGCCTGTTCTAAAACGCCTTTCATATAGACAGTAGTAGCTAAATGGTGGTGCATAGGTGTCACTTGCTCGGACAGATGGATACTAGATCTGTCTCTCTGAATGCAGCCTCTAGTCCACAAAATCAGAGCATGCAGGAATCTGTAGCTCACTTCTCTTCTGTATGAAAGGAACTTTTTCTAACTTGGCTTAGCTCTTGCCTAGAGCCCCTAGTGACTTTTGGTCTCCATTCTATCACATGAATGTTGTGTTGTCTTTGGCTAGCCTCCCTGATTCTGAGCCGCTTACCCCCATCCTACTGTTGCTTACCATTGCAGAGACATCATATGTAACATGGTTAACATCAGCAGCACTTAAAGGATAAAAGTCCTCGAGCCCTGCTGATTTGGAGCTATAACTTTGGCTAGCAATATTATAGGGACTTGTAGTTACGGTAATACTTTTAATATACTATTTTAATTACTGTGTAATTAAAGGTCAAGTTCCTATTTGAAGAAATAGCTCTTGCTAGACAGTCATACTTAATATGTGTTTGTGAGTGCTATTCTGTTTTGTTAGCAGACTCTCACCGCCACCTAGATTGTAATGTTCACATTTTATAGAGCTAACTACCATTATCATGGCACCTTAGGGCTTTCTCTGCCTCTGTGCCCTTTCCTGACAATCTGAGAAAAACATCAAATAACTGTCTCTTCTATATGTATGAACGTCATTGAATAGTTTGTGGTGTCCAAGTGTGTTATGAAGTAAGATAAATGTGTGTGTGTTTGTGTGTGTGTAAACAATGTAGACCTCTTACATTAACAAAAATGTCAATCGCATTAGAGACAAAATAAGACAAACACTTATGTTTTATGCACAAGGGTTTAGTAGGGGGGAAATCTGCAAAGTTGTAAAACCCAGAGGAAAGATGGCATGGTCTGAGGTCGGGGAAGGTGCGTTTGGGATATCAGGGTTCGCAGGCATAATGTTTACTTTATATAGTATTATTGTTGTTATTTTTATTGTTGTTGTTGTACAACAGTTATTATTAGTATTGTTATTGTCATTACCTTTTTAAAGTTCAACTATTGCCCATGAGGATTCTTTTAGCTATAGCACTCTTGAGATTTAAAAAAGTCCATTTTGGACAAGGGGGTGTTTGGACTGTATTTGGAAAATTGGTAAAGGTCTCTCATTAAGTCTTTAACAAGTGCTCCCTATTGCTTCAGCAAAAATTTGAAACTCAGCCTATACCCCTACGGACATAGCCAAATGCTCTAACTTTTGGAAATCATTGAAGACTTGCCTTTTCAATCAACAATGGTTTCACTTTTGTCTCTACACGACCATACTGTTATCTTTCAGGGTCTTTGTGCAGTCAGTCTTATTTTAAAATATGTATTGAAATAGAATCAAGAAGCTCAGCAAACAAGTGCTTTAGAAACAAAAACGAACAATATACACCAGGTTGAGTCCCGTGTCTCTCAAGTAGTCCAGTTTACTAATTTCCCTTCCATTTTCATCTTTTTTTTGCCAAAATGGAAAGAAAAGCTCTGTAACTGATTTTAATCTTTTAAATCTTGGATTTTCGCTCAAGATTTCAAAGTAATTTGGCCTTCGCTTTTACAATCCTTGTACTTCTTTTGTTTAGTTTGTCTAGGAATCATTCGAGGCAGTAGTTTCCCTGAGTCCACCAAATCTATTTTTATTGACAGCTGCTAAGTTTCCTTTCTGCCTATAATGGCGTACTTATCAATTTCGGGCCCCTGAAGAGTAAAACGGTTGTTTTATATTTATAGAAGTCTGAAAGCTGTTGGCATTTCAGAGAAAACATGGGTTCTCCCTTACATTTGAATGCTGAAAGGAGGAAGATAGTCCTTTTCGGTCACAGTTGAATCAGATTTTAAATATCAACATAGCCTTTAAACCTATATAGTTGTGCTTGGGAGTATATGCCGATTGATCTGATGTACATTTCGAAAATGATGATCTTACCTTGATGGACTTACTTGTGTCCCACATGAACTCCATAAATGGTCAGTTCATATGCGGTGGGTCCAAATATGACATTTGGGCAGATGTAACAACCTTATGTTAAAAATGGTATCTCAGAAAAGATCAAGACCTGCAAACTGTGGGATAAGTTAGGCTCCTATATCCCAAAGATGAAATGCCGTGAAGAAAATTCTGGAACAACACTTTGGTAATGTTTTATGGTTGAATAGGAGACAGTTGTAAAATGTGACTTCTCGTCTCCTCTTTCTCTACATTTAACAACTTTCACGTACTACTGAAATTTCTTTTTTCCTTTCTATCTCTTAATTTCTTCTGGATTGCTTATCTTAGCTCAGCTAACTTGTTTAGGGTCTTGACTTTTTCTCAAATTGCTAGCTCTTATGTAATTTGACAAGTTTGTGACTGATGTAGTCTTATCACACACATGATAAATCAACAAAAGTATAGAATATGTAGAAAGCAATATTCAATACTTTTGGAGGTCTAAATACAGGAGCGTTGAATTGCTATAGCCTGAACCCCAGGACCCATTGTTTGGGGTCAGGAAAAACAAGTTTTCATGTTTATTTTGTCCAGTGGACATGCAGGCCCAACCCGCTGCAGCACATGCTCTTTGTCCGCCACTTTACATAACCACAGCATGGATCTTTGAAAGAGGATTGCCTGGCACTTGCGGCAAGATTTGAAACCATGTATGTAAGTTGTTCAGACTTGTATGTTTGATTAATTTATGCTAGAGTCATTACTATTAGGGTGAGTGCTTTTAGGAAATGCAATGAGCTTTAAGCTCATCTTACATGACTGACAGTGATTCCAGTATAAAAATATGTACACGTGTGTACACAAGGTAAGTTTGATGCTCCAGAATGCTCCCTGATTATATGTAGAAGCGTAAAAGCAATATTAATAATTCGCTTTCAAAATAAAATGTGCACACTTGGGAAATGCTCAACTTAGGAAAAATGTTTGCCAAACTACAGTGCAAGTTTAGATACTATTTAGATACTATTTCTCAGAAGCATCATTCAGAAAACGTATTTGATGCATGCCCATATTTGAAAAAAATATATAATACTTTAATAATGGTGAACCAGTGTAAATCCGTTATGCGCAATGAAAATGAAGTAGACGGCCATTTTTTTTTTTTTAATCTTTTTATTAATCATACGTCGGTTACAGTGTACAGAACAGTATCGGCTGTCATTTGGAGATATAAACACAAAAGGCAACATGTCCAACTCTGTAATCCCCAAATCTGACAGTTATTCCGGATCTCATCTCCTTGACCCCATTAATCATTAACAGCCCTTACCCCCCCTGTTGTCGACATGTTATCCTCCCTCCCCCCCTCATAAATCCCTGTACGTCTCCCATTGGTGCCATATTTTTACTCATTTGCGTGGGCATCCCCTGCTCTCGTATACTATCTTTTCTGCTGCGCTACACCAATCAAGATCGGCCTTCCATTACCCACCTTCGGGGGAAGGGCGGCTCCCCACGCCCTGGCAATATTCCTCTTGGCCACCATTGCCGCCACCAGTAGCCAAATTTTCTGATATTTCGGCCATGTCTGCTCCCCGTTACACATAGTATATGCCATCTGGCATCTACGGGAATTTCCTGCCCCAGGACCTCTGACACAAATCGTGTTACTTTTCCCCAATATTGTTGTATAGCTGGGCACTCCCAGATGGTGTGGAAAAAGGTACCTCTTTGGTCGCAGCCTTGTATGCATTGATCTGTATGAGTGCGCCCTAGCTTGTGCATAACTACGCTCGTGGAGTATGATCTATGAAGAATCCTTAGCTGTATTAGCCTAAATCTCGCTCTAACAGGTACCTCTCTTGGGCTTTGTATGGCCTCTGCCCAATCATCGTCTTCTAGTAGGCCAGTGTCGGCCTCCCAGGCCTCTTGCAGAGTTTTCAGGCGGGTCTTGCGAATTGTTGATAATCTTACTATATGTGAACGATAGTGCCTTTTCTGGGATTGGATCTAATAGAAGTCGATCCTCCAGGGGGCTGTACTCTGGAATTCGTTCCCCTTCTCCTATATGCCTACAGAGTGCATGCCCCAACTGCATATATTTATATCTTTCTGTGTCCGCTAGTTGATACTCCTTCTGTAGGTCTTCAAACGAGATTATCGCAGGACCCCTCCATATGTTTCCCAGATGGGCTATATCTAGCAACTTCCATTTATTAAAGCCCTGTAAATTGTCTACCTCCTCCAGCATATCGATGTCCCATAGCGGGGTTCGTCTGTCAACCTATTGTCCCACTCGAGGAAATTATCGGCCCTCTTCCATGCTTCTATCATGGTCTTTGTATATGGGGGCATATGATTCCCTGCCTTTCTCCAGTACAGTGCGCTTGGATATCCTCTTGACCCCATCACCAGGTGATCTACCCGGAATGCCGGGTCATTCCTATCTGTAAAAATCCAGTCATTGATTGTTATCAATTGCGATGCCCAGTAGTATTTCTTGAGGTCTGGTACAGTGAGACCACCCTCATATACTCCTTTCTGGAGTTTGGCGAGTGCTATTCTTGCGCCTCCCCTGTCCCACAATAATTTCCGCAGTTCACTGTCCACTTCCCTGAAGCACCTATCAGATACCGTGTATGGTGTGTTTTGGAGAACATACAACATGCGCGGTAGTGACATCATTTTGAACAGCACCGCTCTCCCCATCAGGGAGATTGGCAACGTCCTCCAATGAGCAACATCCCTTCGTAGACGCTCCAATTGTGGAAACAAGTGTCCCTCCATGAATTCTGTTTCTGTTTTAGCGATGTTAATACCTAGGTATTTGAAACTGTCCTTAAATTGGAGCTTTAGCCCTCCAGGGAGCGCGGGTGCCGGCCCATCGGAAAGCATAAACTTGAGGGACTTATCCCAGTTGATTTGATACTCTGAATAGCCCCCGAATAGGTGGAATATTTGTAGTAGCCTGCTGATAGTAAAACGAGGCCTTGTCACGTACAATAGGACATTGTCTGCGTACAAGGATATTCGCTCTTCCCACTGTCCTCCCCCTGCGATTCCAGTTACCACGGGTCCCGTCTTACCCATGCCGCGAGCGGCTCTAACGCCAGCGCGAATAATATGAGACAGTGGGCACCCTTGTATCGTCCCCCTGTATAGGGCGGAGGGCCAGTTCTTATAGGAAGTCACATTAGTGCACCTGTAGTTATAGGTCCTGGAACTGATACAGATTTACAAAGTTCATGAATTCACAAAGTGTTTACAGAAGTAGGCATGGAAAGCATACTCCGAGCAAAGTTGTGTGATTTCCATTTTCACCTGAGCAAATATACATCTGTGTTAGACCTGGCATCATTGGTGTGGGTTTCCCCTGTATTTCTGCCTTTTCCTCCTGTTATTTTGCTGTGTGTTGGACTTCGTTTTGCTGGTCTAGAGGCTTTGGGCACTTTGCCACTGCTGTTCAGTGCCAAAGTGCAAGTGCTCCCTTTGTAAATTGTTGTTATGAATTGGTGTTTCCATGATTGGGCTATTTAGTTTACTGTTAAGTCCCTAGTACAGTGCACTGTGCGTGCCCAGGGCCTGTAATCCAAATGCTGCTAGTAGGTTTGCAGCACTGATTGTGCCACCTACACAAGCAGCCTTGCAACAAGGTCTCAGGCCTGCCATTGCGGTGCCTGTGTGCAGTCTAGTACTACCATGTCGACCTGGCAAGTGCACCCACTTGCCAGGCCCTAACCTTCCCTTTTCTTACATGTTAGTCACCCCTAAAGTAGGCCCAAGGTACCCATGTGGGCAGGGTGCAGTGTATGTGAAAGGTAGGACATGCCCTGATGTGTGTGGCATGTCCCGATAGTGAAATACTGCCAATTTCGTTTTTCACTATTGTAAGGCTATCTGTCCCTATAGGATAGAATGAGGAGTTTGCTCAAAACTTCTTCTGAGTATTACTGCCCATGGGAACAAGATAGGAGAATAAAGTTTGATATGCCTGAATTCAGAATGTTAAGATGCATCTTTTAGTGAGGGTGATTTTTAGCTTCTGGGTTTGGAAATACCACTTTTAGAAAGTAGGTATTTTCTTGCTTAACCATCCAGTGTGCCTCTGCTAGGTTGTGTATTGACTGGCTGGCTTTGGAGTGACAGGGGCTGGGGATGTGCATTCTGTTCAGACAGCCACTTGGGGGGGGGGCGGGGGGTTGAGGTGTGTCCTGCCTTTCCAGGGTGAGTCAGGGCTGGGCTGAATAGACCTGGGCTGCATTCAGAGTAGGGGGAGGAGATTTCTTTCACACCTGAATGGGCCTGGTCTACCAAGGACAATGCTGTCTCCACCTCCTGCCAGGAAGCTGCACCAGAGAGGACAGAACTGGCTTTGGCTGGGCAAAGAGCTTCTCTGCCACAGAGAACAAAGAGATTTACTGTATAAAAAGAGGGGTCCAGACCCCAGACTTTTGGATCACTGTGGGGAATCAAGAGGAACGTTTGCCAAGGAGAAGAGCTGGAGAAACTGAGGAGGAATACTGCCCCGGTGCTGTTTGCTGTCTTGGGTTGGCCTGCAGTGGCTACTTTCTGCCAAAGAAAGGGAAAAGGACTTTGCTGTCTGCTTGAGGAAGATCTCCAAGGGCTTGAAGAAGAGCTTGCCTCTTGTTCTGAAGGTTCAGGGACACAAAGACTTCACCCCCAGCTCCTCAGGACTTCCTTGCTGGGAGTTCTGACCTGCCAAGAGGTGCCTGTAGTTGTTCTGGGCCTCGGGAGGTTGTTCTGGCTGTGGGAGCTGGAAAAGCAACAATCCAACGAGAAGCGCGATGCATCCGTACCGGCTTCCGATGCATCGTCATCATGCCGCTGAAGAAACCGACAGAGCGCCTGCCCACGGCTCGAGAAATCGCTGCATCGGGTGCACCTATCTCCGAAGTCTGAGATCACCGCACTGATTCCGACGCAAGCCCTGCTGTGCGGCTGCAAGAACCCACGCATCGTCCCAGATCATTGCATCGCATCGAGGCGCAAGGTCTGTCGCATAGTTGGACGCAGTAAGAAACCGACGCATTACCTCCTCTCCGGTTAGGAACAGACTCATCACCTCCCCTGCGCAGCAGTAAGTAACCGACACATCACCTCCCCCGGATCAAGGAACAGACGCATCACCTTCCCTGCGACCCTTTTTGTTTGTGTGCGCGACGCATCCAAGGTACTTTGTGTGAAAAGTGTTGCATCTGCAATTTGCTTTGAACTGAACTATTTCTACCATTTGAAAGTCATATTTTTATTACTGTATTGTGGACTTTTGTCATTTTGGTCTTGTTTGGTTTAGATAAAGATAACTTATTTTTTTCTAAACTGGTGAGGTGTCCATTTGTAGTGTTTTCACTGTATTACTGTATGTGTTCACAAATGCTTTACACACTGCCTCTGAGATAAGCCTGTCTGCTCGTGCCAAGCTACCAAGGGGGGTGAGCAGGGGTTATTTTAGAAGTGTACCCCCCTTACCCTGACTAGGAAGAAGGGTCCCTACTTGGACAACGGTGCAAACCATTGCCAACTAGAGACCCCCATTTCTAACGTTAGTGGTCAGCGGTGAGGATCTGGCCTTGCATTTGTGTCTTACATACAGTGATTGGTGTACACTACTAGTAGAGTGCAGACCATCACAAAACCACATACAATTGGTGGAACTTTTTTCTTTGCGACTATTTTTTCTTGCAACTGAGAACTGCCAATCTTAATCATTTCAAAGCCAGAATCACTTGCATCTGTGGATATTGAGTTTGAAGAGGATAGGGTTGAAATCTACACTGTGCCACAATTGAAAGCTATCTGCAAGAAGTTTAAAATCTCTGTAAGAGGCCTCTCCAGAAAGGAGGAATTCCAAAAGGCGCTGAGGACCTGGTTGGAGTCAAGGGAAGCCAGCGAGCATGACGACCAGCATATGGGTGAGGTGGATAATTTAGATGGGCAGCAGGATAGGCTATTGGGTCTGCCTGGGGGGAGGTTACCTTCCCGGGAGGGCAGCAGTGTATCTTCAAAGCGGCTGTCTCCAGCAGAAGAGCTGGAGGACAGGGAGAAAAACAGGATGCATGAATTGGAACTCACAAAGCTCAGGCTGGGGAAAGAAGGTAAGGAGTTGCCATTTCAGAGGGAGAAATTAGCCCTGGAAGAGAAGAAGATGCTCTTAGAGCATGAAAGAGGTTTGAGGGAACTGAATCTAAAAGCAGAAAGTATAGAGTCCAATCCCAATGGTGGCAGAGCACCATCAGTACCTGGAGAATGGAGGGTATACATCCCCAAGGAGGTTATTAAGGATTTTGTGAAGCAGGAAGACATTGGTCAGTGTTTTAAGGCCTATGAGGTAGCGATGAGGTCCTACAGAGTCCCTGAGAGAGACTGGCGAGCGGGGTTGTGGAGCCGCTTCCTAACTGAGGGGAGGGAAATGCTGCTAGCATTGCCCACTGAGGATCAGATGTCTTATGCCCCAATGAAGGAAGCCTTAGCAAGGAAGTATGGGTTGACCCTGGAGCTAGACAGGCAGAAGTTGAGGGTCTGTAAGAAGCTGGAGTCAAGCAGTTGGGTGGAGTATGTGTCCTATTTTTGCAGAGCGCTGGATGGATGGGTGAAGGGTAGCCTGGTAAATGATTTCCAGGGGCTCTATGATTTGGTTGCATGGGAGCACTTGTCAGATAATTGTTTTCCAAAGCTACGCCAGCACTTGATTGATAGTAGGCTGACTGACCCCAGGAAGCTTGCTGTGGAGTCGGACCGCTGGGTCAGTACCAGGGTCCAAAAAGGTTGTGTGGGAGACTCCGCCAAAGTGGGCAGGGTCCCCACAAGAAGAGTGGGGAGACCAGGGTAAACAGAAGGAGTTCCATAAAAGGGCCATAAAGTAATTCCCAAGGGAAGGGTTCCCAGCCTCCCACTGAAAAGAAGCCATGGGTCCCTACAGGTAAACCTATTCAGAAGGGCCCCAGGGCATGTTATGGTTGTGGTCAGGTGGGTCACTTCCAAGGGGACCCTAGGTGTCCCAAAAAGATTACCACTGCACCGACTGGTGCACCACCCCGGGAGATGGCTAGTACAGCCTTGGGGGAGGAGGCGGGTGCCCAAGAGGGTTGGGGGTCTGCAGAAATGACCCAGCTCTCTTTAGGAGACAGTGAGATCGTCCCAAGAGCTCACCTGCCTGATAACACTAAGAGGTACAGGCAGTGGGTGACTATCAATGGCCGTAGTGTGGAAGCTCTGAGAGACACTTGAGCCAGTGTGACAGCTGTCAGTTGTCGGCTAGTGTCTGAGGAGCAGGTGGTCCCCAACACATTCTACCCAGTAGTTACCGCTGACAACTCTGAGTGCCTCTGCAAAGTGGCACAGGTTCCCTTTGAGTGGGGGGTAGGGGGGTCTCAGGTACCTTGAGAGTAGCTGTGAGGCCAGTCATGCCTGCTGACTGTCTGCTAGGCAACGATTTGGAGAGAGAAGGTGGAGCGTAAGTCTCATTTGGAGATGTTGGGTCTGCCTGAGTGGGCGTGTGTGACCACTCGTTCTATGGCAGCCGGTAAGGGCATTCAAGAGTACCTTGAGTCTGAAACAGTCGCCCAGGTGCCTGCCAGAACGAGAAGAGGCAGGGGACGTGGGAAACCGGCCCCTGAAGTTCCGACGGTCCAGGAGGAAGCAAATCTTGAGGGGGGATGCCCTGGAGCCTACATGGGAGCAAGTGGCCGAACTGGGGGACCTGCCTGAGCTGACCCATTGGCAGCAGGAAGGGGGCCCCTCCAGGGAGGAATTCTGCCAGGAGCAGCAGAAGTGCCCTTCTCTTGGTTTGCGGCAGCGGGCTGCAAACCAGGCAGCAGGTGATCAATCTGTATCACATTGGATTTACTGGGAGAATGGTCTCCTGTATAGTGAGCCTAAGGTTGCTGAGCCTGGGTCAGCCCGTGTGCTGGTGGTACCCCAGCGCTTCAGAGCCTTCCTACTGGGTCTGGCTCACGATGTGCCTTTGGCAGGGCATTTGGGGCAAGACAAGGCCTTTAAAAGGCTTATGACCCGCTTCTACTGGCCCCAAATGCGTAAGAACTCTGACACACATTGTAGATCTTGTCAGACTTGCCAGGCAAGTGGCAAGAGTGGGAGGAAGTGCAAGGCTCCCCACCAACCTTTCCCTGTAGTCAGCACCCCCTTTGAGAGGGTGGGTATTGACATTGTGGGGCCTCTGGATCCCAAGACAGCCATGGGCAACAGGTTCATCCTGGTCTTGGTGGGCCAAGCCACCCGGTACCCGGAAGCCATCCCTCTCCGGACTTTGACGGCCCACGTGGTGTGTCGTGTGTTGATGGTGATTTTCTCCAGCATGGGGTTCCCCAGAGAGGTGGTGTCTGAGCGGGGTACCAACTTCATATCCAAGTATATGAGGTCCCTGTGGCAGGAGTGCAGTGTTACCTACAGGTTCACCACTCCTTACACCCCAAGGTAACGGGCTGGTTGAGAGATTCAACCGGACCATGGAGGGCATTAATATGGGTCTCGGTGAACCCATGAGGCGTAAGTGGGACGCCCTCTTACAATGCCTGTTGTTTGCTTACAGGGAGGTACCGCAGAAGTCCTTAGGGTTCAGTACCTTTGAGCTCCTGTATGGCCATCCTGTAAGAGGACTTCTAAGTCTGGTCAAAGAAGGCTGGGAGAAAGCTCCCAGTAAACCTCCCCAGGATGTATATAGCTACATGCTGACCTTCAGGAACCAGACTAAGCGCTTCAGGCAACTCGCTCAGGCGAATCTGGAAGCCATCCAGGAAGAGATGAAACGGTGGTATGATCAGAATGCCACTCTGATCGAGTTTCAGCCTGGCTAGAAAGTGGGGGTCATGGCCCCAGTGGAGCCTTTTGCCCTCCAGGATAAGTGGACTGGGCCATTTGAGGTGGTGGAGCGCACGAGTAAAGTCACCTATCTGGTGGACTTGCAGTCTCCAAGGAACCCTTTGCGGGTCCTGCATGTGAACCGCCTTAAGCCCCACTTGGAGAGGTCCGAAGTGGGCATGCTCCTAGTGACAGATGTTGGAATGGAGGAGGAGACTGAGCCTCTTCCTGACCTCCTGTCTGCTAAGGAACATGATGGGTCATTGGACGGTGTAACTCTCTCCCCCGCCCTGACTCCTGAACAGCAGAGTGACTTCCGCCAACTGTTGGGACAGTCGGCTGCTCTGTTTTCCCTGACCCCGGTGTCACTCAGTGGTGTGTCCATGATGTGGACACTGGGGACAGTCCTCCTGTGAAGCACAAAATTTACATAGTGACTGACTGGGTCAAGGCTTGCATCAAGGAGGAGGTCTCCAATATGTTAGCGCTAGGGGCGATTGAGCCCTAAAACAGCCCTTGGGCCAGCCCAGTGGTCTTGGTCCCAAAGGCTGCCGCATCTGGTGCCACGCTAGAACTCCGGTTCTGTGTGGACTACCGAGGGCTCAATTCAGTCACCAGGACTGATGCACACCCCATCCCCAGAGCTGATGAGCTCATGGCGAAGTGTGGCTCAATGGTTAGAGCGGCAGACCCTGATGCAGAGATCTGGCCCGGGACCAGGGTTCAATTCCCGCCTCGGCGTGTCTTGGGCTCAATTTCCTCGGACCTGATAATTCTCGCCTCGGTGCCTATTCTAATCATGGGTCCCACTCTGCAACTCTGGGCAATAGCTTGCTTAATCTCCACAACGGCCCCAACAGCGCTGGGATGCCTGGCTTCACCCTGGGGGTGCCCAGGAGTGGACATTTCACAGGGAAAAGCCAGGAAGGGTTCCACAGCGGTATGCGTACAGCGCCAGGACACCTCTTTGGGGGTATAAGTGCGCTTTACAAGTACAAATTTCATTTCATTTCATTTCATCGATCGGTTGGTAGCTGCCAAGTACCTCAGTATGGTTGACTTAACATCTGGGTACTGGCAGATTGCCTTAACTGATGGGGCAAAGGAGAGATCAGCATTTTCAACGCCAGAGGGGCACTACCAATTCCGGGTGATGTCCTTTGGGTTGAAGAATGCCCCTGCCACCTTTCAGAGGTTGGTCAACCAGGTGTTGGCTGGACTGGAAGATTTCAGTGCCGCCTACCTGGATGACATTACAGTGTTGATTTTTTTTTTTTTGTAAACAAATTTTATTCAGTTGACGTTACAACTCAAACAATCACTGTATGGGGACAGTGAGCATACATTGATAAATGCACACTGGATGCCAACGTGCAGACAGTAAACCATCCACCCCTATACGTCGGCGTTTGCCGTGCGTGCCTCATTTACCTCTATTTTGGGCAGCCCACGTAAATAGCAAACATTGGTGGCAGTATCTGTCAACTCAACCAGGATCTGCAAATAAATCATATTCCACGTCCCAGCAATAAATATTTCACATCCTTCAAGCCAACTCCGATGAGGCCCACAGGAAACGCAATAAGAGATGCAATAACAATACCAATCCACCCACCCTCGCAGTCCCCCTCCCTCTCCCGCAACTCTTCCCCACCCACCTCCCTATCCCTCCCCCCAGGCATGCCGCTCACCCATGGGAACTCCTGTGGAAAGACAGAGTCCGTCTGTCAGGTAGTCTAACACCCCAGTATCCGCTCAGTAGAGTCAAGCTAAAGGGTGGAAGTGTACTCTCGCATGGTAATTTTATCCGCCAACCCGTTAGAAGGCCTGGGGGAAGTTTGGTTGGGGCAGAATGTCAGGCCCCACTTATTACCCTACTCAGTTGACAGAGGGTTCGTCATCATCCTCACTCGGGCGCTTGAGCTCCTCCACCAACGCCACCCACGCCTTTGCGGCCTCCAATGTCTTGTCGTTACCCGTTCTGTGTGCCATTTGGAGCCGAAAGGTACCCTCACTATCCGCCCACTTTGTAAGCTCCCGCATCCACCTCAAGATACTTGGGGGGGGGGGGGGGGGGTGCTCGCCTTCCAATGACAGGTAATTTCTCGCTTGGCCAATACTAGTCCTAGATCGATAAATTTACTGGTGATCTTGTTCCTGGCAGTGTGAGGAAACCAGTGTAACAGACAAGTCCCTGGAGTCAGCTCGATCTCCCGGTCCGTTATGTCATTCAGTCTGGTCAGTATCTCCCTCCAAAACCCCAGGAGTGATGGGCAGACCCAGAACATGTGTAAAAACTCGGCATTGTCTAGGTTGCATCTCGGGCAAACCGCACTGGTCCCAAAATATTTGTTAATTTTATGAGGAGTGAGGTACGCTCGGTGGAGGACAAAGAAGTGTATTAATTGGAACCTCGCGTTCCTGGTACTCTTCCATGCTCTTTCTACCAACGCTCCCCATGGTTTCTCTTCGATGGGCATTTTCAAGGGTTGGGATGCACACCTCCTCAGCAAAATTCGTAAATGTTTATCCGATTCTTGAATTGAATGCGTGCAGTTTGGCTGGTGCCATGCCCAAACGGCACCGAGGTAAACAACATCATCTGATCTAGGGAGAGAACTCTCCCCCTCCAAACGCACAGCTAAGAACGCACGCTGGGCAGCCATCTAAATATACCAAATGTATCCAATGTTCCATATGTAATCCATAAGTAAACCCTTTTGTTCCACTTGTTTTTCAACATGTTTTCTCCACACGCAGAGTGGTATTTGCTAATTTTCTCATTTTCTTATGCTTGAGCTGGGCCATCCGAACCTCTTGCAAAAACACGAATAATGCAATTTCGTCTAAGGCAGTGTTGTTTATTTTAAAAGTACCCAATTCATTTCGGGCCACTGGTGCCCTTCGTCAGGGGTCACTACAATGACAAATAAAACAGCTACTATTACCAAAAAGTAACGCTAATATCATATTACTGTACAATGATTAAAATGCTCTATGTAATTAAACGTAACCATTCATATTTCCCACAATGATAAAACATATCCGTTCGTATTTCCCATGGTGATTATATACAACATTCAACTGACGGGACACTAAACCATTCCCCAATAATTTCTCTCCCCAGTTTTCATCATTACCAACACCATCTAACTTATCCCCTCTCCCTTGTATTAACATATCTTCATTCACCCCTGCATTCATACATTCCACTTGTTTTACCTAGCACATCTCTCTCTAAACTTGCACTTCCACAACACCAAACCCCAGCTCTATGCATTCACACTTTCCAACTCTGTCACTTAATTCCGACACGTAACTTGACTCCAACTAACCTCCACTCTTACACCACTCCCCCAAACAGAACCCACCCTGAAACCGAAATACAAACACACGCACTTCCACGCCTCACATCCACGCAACTACTTGCCTCCCCTCTTTGACGACTACTGACACAGACTAACATCACCATCTATCTCTAACCCCATTCACAAATCTTCCATCCACTCGCACCCGACTAAAAAAACAAATTACTTCTATCTTTCACTCTACAATCGCGCCTTTCCATACCTGCCGCGGCCGTTGCCGAACAATCATCCTCTTTACTTCTCGCAAGTGCTGATACCCTCCCTTTTTCCGCCCTTCATTTAAACACATTCACTCCTCCCCATTGGTCAGCTACTTTCTCAATTCCCGCCAGCAAAACTGAAGGCTAATCAATCCCGAAGACTCCATTTCCCATAACCCATTACTATTGTGGGAGTTTGCAAAAATATTTCAATCATATGGTTATTGTAATAACATTCAAAAACATTATGAATATCAACGCATTTCATTTTCAATAAATGCTCATGAAGGATTTCCAGTTCTTATTTTTTCAACACCGTCTTTTATGACGAACCACGTTATCTCGCCTATCGTGTGGAATCAGTCAATGTTCATTATTCTTCTGTCGCTTTTAACTTTTCTTGCGGGTGCTATCCCGATGTAGGGCATCAATATCAACATGCATTTTCAAGGGTTGGGATGCACACCTCCTCAGCAAAATTCGTAAATGTTTATCCGATTCTTGAATTGAATGCGTGCAGTTTGGCTGGTGCCATGCCCAAACGGCACCGAGGTAAACAACATCATCTGATCTAGGGAGAGAACTCTCCCCCTCCAAACGCACAGCTAAGAACGCCCGCTGGGCAGCCATCTGAATATACCAAATGTATCCAATGTTCCATATGTAATCCATAAGTAAACCCTTTTGTTCCACTTGTTTTTCAACATGTTTTCTCCACACGTAGAGTGGTATTTGCTAATTTTCTCATTTTCTTATGCTTGAGCTGGGCCATCCGAACCTCTTGCAAAAACACGAATAATGCAATTTCGTCTAAGGCAGTGTTGTTTATTTTAAAAGTACCCAATGCATTTCGGGCCACTGGTGCCCTTCGTCAGGGGTCACTACAATGACAAATAAAACAGCTACTATTACCAAAAAGTAACGCTAATATCATCATATTACTGTACAATGCTCTATGTAATTAAACGTAACCATTCATATTTCCCACAATGATAAAACATATCCGTTCGTATTTCCCATAAAAGGGCGGAAAAAGGGAGGGTATCAGCACTTGCGAGAAGTAAAGAGGATGATTGTTCGGCCGCGGCAGGTATGGAAAGGCGCGATTGTAGAGTGAAAGATAGAAGTAATTTGTTTTTTTAGTCGAGTGCGAGTGGATGGAAGATTTGTGAATGGGGTTAGAGATAGATGGTGATGTTAGTCTGTGTCAGTAGTCGTCAAAGAGGGGAGGCAAGTAGTTGCGTGGATGTGAGGCGTGGAAGTGCGTGTGTTTGTATTTCGGTTTCAGGGTGGGTTCTGTTTGGGGGAGTGGTGTAAGAGTGGAGGTTAGTTGGAGTCAAGTTACGTGTCGGAATTAAGTGACTGAGAGAGTTGGAAAGTGTGAATGCATAGAGCTGGGGTTTGGTGTTGTGGAAGTGCAAGTTTAGAGAGAGATGTGCTAGGTAAAACAAGTGGAATGTATGAATGCAGGGGTGAATGAAGATATGTTAATACAAGGGAGAGGGGATAAGTTAGATGGTGTTGGTAATGATGAAAACTGGGGAGAGAAATTATTGGGGAATGGTTTAGTGTCCAGTCAGTTGAATGTTGTATATAATCACTATGGGAAATACGAACGGATATGTTTTATCATTGTGGGAAATATGAATGGTTACGTTTAATTACATAGAGCATTTTAATCATTGTACAGTAATATGATGATATTAGCGTTACTTTTTGGTAATAGTAGCTGTTTTATTTGTCATTGTAGTGACCCCTGACGAAGGGCACCAGTGGCCCGAAATGCATTGGGTACTTTTAAAATAAACAACACTGCCTTAGACGAAATTGCATTATTCGTGTTTTTGCAAGAGGTTCGGATGGCCCAGCTCAAGCATAAGAAAATGAGAAAATTAGCAAATACCACTCTACGTGTGGAGAAAACATGTTGAAAAACAAGTGGAACAAAAGGGTTTACTTATGGATTACATATGGAACATTGGATACATTTGGTATATTCAGATGGCTGCCCAGCGGGCGTTCTTAGCTGTGCGTTTGGAGGGGGAGAGTTCTCTCCCTAGATCAGATGATGTTCTCTTCGATGGGCACACCAAGATCTATCTCCCATTTAAGGCGCAGGCTATCTAGAGGGCGTCGCAACTCCTGAGTAAGTCGCCTATAGAGGCAAGTCACTGCCTTGACCGTCCCAGCCGCGGTCACCACATATTGGCAAGGCAGGGAAATCGCTGGCTCTGTGATCCCCATCTGCCAATGCTTACGAATGGCTGCTGTTAGGGAAGCGTGCAGAAGGAAGTCCCCCCCCCCCCTAGGAATGTCATACCGCTCTAGCAAATCATTGAAGGGTAGGAGGGTATTATCTTCATAAAGGTCTCCTATGGCGGAGATGCCCGCCTCCCTCCAAACCCGCAATCCTTGCCAGTCCCCCCCATGCGGTAATGTCTCACAAAGCAGCAATGGAATCTTGGGCGCGTACGGGGGTCCCCGTGAGGCCCTCCGGGCCGCCCGATTCCAACACCTGCGCATCGCCCACAGGTCCCCGTGGGCCCCCCTTTCACGCAGTGGGAGCCGCATCAGTACGCGGGCAAGTTGATGTAGGGTCGGGTCTGTGGTCTCAACACCCTCCTCATTACGAAGCCGCCCAGCCACCCACTTCGTGAACCATTGTATTTGGGCTGCGTGATAGTAGGCCTCTAGATCCGGCACAGCAAATCCTCCCTCTCCTCTAGGCCTCATCATGGTGGTAAGTGCTACTCTGCGCCTCCCAGTACCCCATAGAAATCCCGTGATCATGGTGTTAAGGAGAGTAAAACATTTCCTCGGGATCCACAGTGGCAGCGCGCCAAAGTAATAAAGCAAGCGCGGCAGTGTGACCATTTTCAGGAGCGCCACCCGCCCCGCTACCGAGAGAGGAAGGGTCCCCCAAAAATCAAAGCTACTCCTGGTGTTCCGTATCGCCCGGACTATGTTACCATCCAACACATCCGCAGCCGCGTGATACACGCGAACCCCCAGGTATGTCAGGCACCTACTTTCCCACTTCACATCCAGCGCATTCGGGGAAGCATTCCTTCCGGCCCGCATGGGGAACAAGCACGTCTTGTTCCAGTTGACCTTAAGGCCCGCTACCCTTCCCAGCCTGTACAACAAGTCCCTGGCGCCCTGCAGATCGTCCGCCGAGTTGGCAAGGAACATTAACAGATCATCTGCATATAGTGCTATGAATTGAGTTTGGTTCCCCACATCCAATCCCCGGTAGTAGCGCCCCGATCTTGCGTGTACTGCCAGAGGCTCCACCGCCAGCGCAAACAACAGGGGAGACAGCGGGCAGCCCTGCCTCGTGCCTCTACCCACTACACAGGCTTCTGAAATCACTCCTCCCGTGCGTACTCTGGCAGTGGAGCTCCTGTATAGTATTGCCGTCCACGCCACAAAGTCCTCTCCCAGCCCAAACGCTCTCAAGACCCTAAAGAGATATGGCCACTCAAGGCTATCGAAGGCTTTCTCAATATCAATCGATAAGATACATGCCTCCTCCTTGTCATAGGTGGTCGCATCTAACAGACGAAACAGCCGCCGTATATTCATGGCTGTGTTGCAGGACGGGATAAAACCCGACTTGTCCGCATGAATAAGCGCCGTCATATGGTTCAGCAGACGATCGGCCAAGACACAGCTCAATATTTTGTAATCTAAATTGAGCATGGCCAAGGGACGATAGGCCGTGCGGTCCCAGGGCGGCTTATCCGGCTTCAGGAGCGGTATGATTACTGCTTCCTTTGTCGAGTCCGGCAAACACCCATCCCTCCTTGACCTATTGTATAGAGCCATCAGACGAGGGGAGAGGGTGTCCGAGTAGGCAGAATAAAACTCAACCGGGAGGCCATCCGTGCCAGGAGTTTTGTTCCTGGCCATGTGTTTTATGGCTTTCCTAATCTCACCTAGCTCAATGTCCCGACCCAGGGTCTTCGCTGCGTCTGCACCAATTTGAGGCAGAGCGATATCATCTAGGAATCCTTCATCCTCCGCTGCCCCCGCTTCTAACTGGCTCCGATACAAGGAGGTGTAGTAGTCCAGGAACTGGTTGTTTATGCCCTGTTGGCCATAGTGGCTCAAACTATCAGGTCCCCGAATTTCTAAGATCACTGACCCTCTGCGCGCCGGGTTGGCCAACCAAGCCAGAAGCGCCCCAGATTTGTCCCTCTCCGCATGCGCCTGAGCCGTGTATGCCCTATAATCGAAGCATCTCAGCCGTTCTACCTGTATTGCCAGGGCCTCCTTGGCCTCCAGGAGATCTGCCTGTCTGTCTACTCTTTCGGGCCTATCCCTTTCCGCGCACCGGAGCCGTTGTTCTGCTGCCAACACCTCATCCTTGAGGACCCTCCGCACTCCCACCGCCTCTCCTATACAGCGACCCCTGATAACCACCTTGAAAGCGTCCCACTCCTTGTGGGGGCTGTTAGCTGTGCCAGTATTATGTAGGAAGCAGTCCTCTATGGCCGCACCTATGGTCGACCGGAACACCTGATCTTCTAACCCTTCCGGGCGAAGTCGCCAGGTGGGGATCGAGGGCCTAGTTCTCACCCAGTGCAAGGATATTAGCAGGGGATTATGGTCAGACACCGTCCGAGCTAAGTATTCACTCAGAGTAATCATAGCATGTATATCCGGGGAGCAGAGAATATAGTCTAAGCGCACGTGGAGCTCATGTAAGCCCGAAAAATAGGAGTAGTCTCTGTCCAACGGGTGGTGTACCCTCCAGGTGTCCATCAGTCCCCAGTGTTGTTGCCAGTCTCGTCTGGCCTCTGCAACCCTGTGGGCTAGAGCGTCAGGGAGCGGCGGATGTGAGCAGTCCAGGTCAGTATCAACAATGCTATTGAAGTCACCCCCCAATAGCACCGCCCCAGTCAACTGCTGCGCCAATGTCTGTGAAAGTTGTACTAGAAATGAGGGCTGATCTACGTTGGGGGCATATACACTCCCTATTGTGATGTCTCGGCCATCTAGTCATCCCGTCACCACTACATACCTGCCCCCCGGGTCTATGATTTGTTGGACACATTGAAAGGGGATCCCCGCCCGCACCCAAATTAAGGCCCCCCTGGCAAACGCCGAGTACGCGGTGTGGAACACCTGTCCTCTCCAGCGACGTTGCAACGCCTCTCCCTCCTTCTGTGTCAAATGAGTTTCCTGCAATAATGCGATTTGTGCCCCCCTTCTCACCAGGTAAGCGTGTATTCTGTGTCGGCGAGTCATAGTGTGCATCCCTCTAACGTTCCAGGTTATACATTTGATACCTACGGCGGAACCCATGGCTCAATCCCCTGACCTTCTCGATACCCACCCCGTAGAGCGACATGCCTGATGACATTACAGTGTTCATTACCACTTGGGAGGAATATCCGCACCACCTCTGGGAAATGTTGAAGGCTCTGCAGAGGGCAGGCCTGACGATCAAGGAAAGCAAGTGCCAGATCGGGCAGGGTTGAGTGGTGTACTTGGGACACCAGGTAGGGAGCGGCCAGGTGGCGCCCCTACAGCCTAAGATTGACACAATTCTGGCTTGGGAACCCCCCAAGACCCAGACAGAGGTGAGAGCCTTTTTAGGCCTCACTGGATATTACAGGAGATTTGTCAAGGGATATGGCTCCATTGTTGCCCTCTTGACAGTGCTGACTTCCAGGACGTAGCCCAGGAAGGTGAACTGGACTGACGGCTGCCAAAAAGCTTTTGATGCCCTGAAATCTGCTGTGTGCATGGCGCCCGTGCTCAAGGCACCCAACTTCTCACAGGAATTCGTGGTGCAGACAATTGCTTCAGTTATTTAGGAAGACAAGGGTACCCCAATATGCGAACCTGGGGTGATACGTTGTTTAAAGGAACAATGGTTCTAGTGTGGCCTAAAAGATCCAAGGGGAAGTAACCCTGTAGAGGGCACTAAGGTAAGTAAAGGTTTAGGAACTTAATTCACAAAAGAGAGCAGTAGGAAATATAACGAGGGACATGTAGGTCAATGTATGACAAGTGTTTATTACACAATGAAGGTATTCAGGTGCTCACACAGTAAGTGACAATAAGCGTGAAGTGAGGGTGAACTTAAAATAAAGACATCGCATTGACAACAATGATAGAAGCTCCTTTAAAGATTTTTACAGAGTATAAGGAGTTCATGTTGTAAGGGGTCGACGACGTTTCTAACTCAATTATTCGATCATCTTCAGGACAAAGAGTGTGAGCAATTTGAATCTGGAATTAATGGGCGCGAGGGGGAGAAGGGAAATAATAAAGGATAAATAAATATACCATAGTTTAGTCCCTAGATATAACAACATCATTGTCAGCTCAATATTAAAAAAGTGAATTGTGCTCTCTAGTGGGTGGTACAGCACAGCTTATTGTCACTTACTGTGTCAGCACCTGAATACCTTCATTGTGTAATAAACACTTGTCATACATTGACCTACATGTCCCTCGTTATAGTTCCTACTGCTCTCTTTTGTGAATTAAGTTCCTAAACCTTTACTTACCTTAGTGCCCTCTACAGGGTTACTTCCCCTTGGATCTTTTAGGCCACACTAGAACCATTGTTCCTTTAAACGACAATTGCTTCAGAGCATGGTGTCGGGCTGTGCTCTCACAGCTAAATGAGGAGGACCTAGACCAACCTGTAGCCTTCATTAGTAGGAGGTTACTTCCACAGGAACAGAGGTGGAGTGCGATTGAGCGTGAGGCTTTTGCTGTGGTCTGGGCGCTGAAGAAGCTGAGGCCCTACTTGTTTGGGACTCACTTCCGGGTTCAGACCGACCACAGGCCCCTCAGATGGTTGATGCAGATGAGGGGTGAGAACCTAAAGTTGTTGAGGTGGTCCATTTCCCTACAGGGGATGGACTTCACTGTGGAATACCGCCCTGGTACAGAACACGCCAATGCTGATGGTCTGTCCAGATTTTTCTGCCTTTGTGAAGAGAACTCCCAAGAGGGTGGGTAGTTCTCCCCACATTTCAGCTGGAGGGGACACGTGTTAGACCTGGCATCATTGGCGTGGGTTTCTGTAATATCCTATCCAGCAGAAGAACGACACGTACTGCAATATGTTGGGTTCTTTAGGTTAAATGGAGCATAGGAACCCTGTGCCTGAACAGCCAGACACCAACAGCCCCCACTGGTCTCAACCGACCTAGAACCCACCTATGTCACTATCCCCACATTCTACTCAGGACTAGATACACAAGGAAAGAGTAAAGAAAGATTAAGAAAGACCAAGACACATAGGTTTCCCCTGTATTTTTGCCTTTATCTCTTATTTTGCTGTAATTACTGCAATTGATCTAGTCAATATATGAAAATTGCTCGAGGATTCCACATCACCAGCCTAACATTGGATCCAACATCAGCAGTGTAACATCCCTGTTTACTCCACACGCCCATTTACACAAGCACTAGGTTCAAACTTTCAAAAGTATAGATTTCCCCCTTGCAGCACGAAGTCTAGCAGAACCCCCTGCTGAGACACAAGGATTACCACAGCTGCCCCAGATTTGGGGGAGTGTCAAAGGACTGCACCCTTGTGACACATACAGTAGAGACAGCATCTCCCCCGAGTTTGGTTGGATGGTCACTGTGACCCACTGCTGCCGTAAGAATGCAACCATAGGGGAAACCTAAAATCCAGCACACCACTCTTGATATAGTGGGTATGGTCTGTCCATGTTCACCCGCATGGTCAACTGTCCTTGGCCAACCTTCAAATACACACACATGTCTACAAGGAAAAGTGCTAAGGGGCCAAGTAAATGGGGCAGGGGGGGGCGGGGGCGCGAAGCGTACATTATGTAAGAAACGCATATCACAACATCCGAAATCATTGGACCAAGAGGATATTTTCTGAGGTGCTCTGGGGTGCCCTTCACCCGCCTCTAACCCCACCTCTCGCACCTCAGGGACCTTTACTGCGCCCTGCAATTCATTCTGTAGTGCACCACAACAAGCAGCCGAAATTACAACCTTCTTCTCATAACATCACTGGCAATCTCCGTTGGGGAATCTGCACAAGACATTAAACACAAAATGGTAACTTTACACTAAGAAGTGCTATATTTTAATATATAGTGTTAGTAGAAGCCAACTCCTGAGGTCATGGGGTTCTAGAACGGTGAGTAGATAAGATGAGAGAGAGAGCTGGGAGAAGGGGTTGGTGCTGCCGGGTCTTACACTGTTACTTGAAGAATAAACTTTCACAAACGGATCTGCCTTGGTGTGGTCCTTAAAAGAAGCACGTTTTCCTTCCAAAAGGGATGAATGCTTATCTTATTCTCGAAATAGCTGCCCCTCCAAGTCAGGCTGGAGGTGCGGGGTCACGTGACTTGCGTCCCAGGGACGGCTGGAACTGGTATAATGAACTGCTGTTCTCAGAGACAGACCCTCTGTGGCAGCACAGTACAGAAGCCCTACTGCTGAGTCTGTGGGCAGCATTGCTGGCCAGCCTATAAGTTGCACAGTGATTCAGCGTTGTGTGGGCACCCACGGTACACCACAAATAAATACATTGCACTGAAGTGTGGCGACATCACTTACCGCGCTTTAGCTGGTTTACAAAAAGCTCTTTAATTTTCAGACTGGTAACACAGACATGCCTGAATGTTGGCATTCGAGCTGTACAGCAATCTGATGTTGCTGCTCACCATCTGACATCCAGAGGAGCCAGCACGGGTTTGCAGCCTTCATCACTGTGAAATGCTCCTCTAGAAGGGGAACATATTTGGCATGCTGGCAGACTTCGACATCCCAGCCTCCCCGTGTGCAGGCAGCAGCCCCCTTTAAAAGGCATTCATTCACTGCTGCTCGATGTAATCTTTTATTTGTGTAATAAATTGTGGATTGAGTGCTGTAATGAAAGCCAGCACTGTGCGGGCGCCCTCCCATGTGCGCCCCCCCCTTAATTGGAAAGTGAAATGACTGCGCCACTGTTGAGCTTTCTTCCCCAGCTCGCCGCAGGAGCGCATTTGTGTTCAGACCACAGCCAGACAGCCTTGGTGTTTATCTACCCGTGGCTGCTTCTGAAGCACACTGGTGGCTTGGCGCACTTTGTCACAGTGCCGGCAACAGACAGATTGGAAACTAGTCAGGCACCGACTGAAGTTAATGGCGCAACAGGCCATATCCGAAAAAACTTGGCTGCGCAAACCGTGTCTTCAGGGCGCTGCATGCTTCTTGGGTAATGAATGATACTGCACGCTCGTAAGTACTAGGGCCCGAAGCAAAAGTTGTCTGAATACTCAGAAAATTCGTAGACTTCCCACAAGTTGGTGCCTCAGGGCTAATACTCTTGCTGTTGAGTTAGTAGCCTGAGAGCCCTTAGAGTCTCCCAGTGGGCTGCGCATTCCACCAGAAGTACAAATATTAAACAAGCACTGGCAAAGCCAATAGGTCTTCCTTGTATGTGCCAACACATGCAAACACGGATATGCACAAATGCTATCTGCAAGCATTAGACCTTTAAAGCCAGGCATATTAGCTTTGCCATGGCTAGGCCCCCCAAGAGTGAGAAGCATTCTGTGCCCCGAGCTCAATTATATTTTGTAGTAGAACCCCCCCGCCCACACACACACACACACGCACCTTCCTTTCCACTAGCAACACAGACTTTTATGAATGCACCTTGTTGCAACATGACACCATCTTTGGTGGAGTCTGCCTATAATGACCTTATAATTTAGCACCAGCCTGGGGTGACTGCAGATGAAGTGTGGAGCAGGTGCAGCCCTCCCTAAAGCAAAACTCCCCATGCATCAGAATTGACAGATATGTTTGGCCACAGTAGCTTTTTCCAAGGTGTTCCCTACTTCAGCCCACCAACTGAATGCTCAAGTCAAATGCCTGGCTCAGACTCGGCTCGAGGTCCCCTTGGATCCTAGTGCCCAAAACTAGCCGAGCTTAAATGTGGCTTCTGCGTGCCACCCACACACTAACCTATGTTGGCAAGAATTGAAAAAATATTAACCTTTGATGTAAAACGGGAGAGGGAAATGGATACCTCTCTAGTGGCTGAATGGCACAACGTTTAATCGGAAAACCTAGGATTTTTCCTGACTTGACCAATTTGAGTGATCCTAGGCAAATATTTTATTTCACCCTGCTTCCTTTTTAGGTCGAGCTTAGAGCCAGCGCGCATGCGCTGCTCTGCGAGACTTCTTGTAGAGGAGTAGAAGCTCCGCCATCTCTCCGCCCATATTTGGCATAGGCTTGTCATTGTCCGTCCTAAATGCTGGCTTCTGATTCGTTAATAGGCTTGTTAGTCCCTCCATAGTACCGGCTCCTCTTAATTTGTCACCTCCCATGGCGACTGGCCCCTTTACTTCGAGTGTTACACAGTGCGTGTTATTTAGACTGTGAGCACTATTTTCGTTAATGAGGTTCTCCTACTGCACGCACAAAGTGCTTTGGTGCCTTCTTTCCCCTGCCAGCCCTCCCTCCCTCCCGTTGTCCGTGCCTTTCACTCCCCCCAATCCCGTTGTCCGTGCGCGTTGTCCGTGCCTTTCACTCCCCCCCATTGTCCGTGCCTTTCACACACACCCACCCACCCTCCCTCCCATTGTCCGTGCGCGCTGTCCGTGCCTTTCACACCCCCCACCCTCCCTCCCGTTGTCCGTGCGCGTTGTCCCTGCCTTTCACTCCCCCCGCCCTCCCTCCCGTTGCCCGTGCCTCTCCCACCCGTTGTCTGTGGGCGTTGTCCGTGCCTTTCACCCCCGCCCTCCCGTTGTCTGTGCCTTTCACTCCCCACCCCCCACCTTCCCTCCCGTTGTCCCTGCCTCTCACTCCCCCCCCCCTCCCTCCCGTTGCCCGTGCCTCTCCCACCCGTTGTCTGTGGGCGTTGTCCGTGCCTTTCACCCCCGCCCTCCCGTTGTCTGTGCCTTTCACTCCCCACCCCACCCCCCGCCTTCCCTCCCGTTGTCGTGCCTCTCACTCCCCCCTCCCTCCCGTTGTCTGTGATGCCCCCCCTCCCTCCCGTTGTCCGTGATGCCCCCCCTCCCGTTGTCCGTGATGCCTCCCATTTGTAATGCAATAGGTCTCGCGTGAATGCGAAACCTATTGCATTACAAATGCTTGTCTTTTCAATTACATACATTGCACCAATGCTAGTGCAATGTTGAACCAGCACTTCTGCACTTCTGGGATGCTGTGTTACACTCGTACCGACGCAGTTTTGTGCTGACATTTGCAGCACATCGTGTTAAATACAAATACATTTGCACTGACTAACCAGTGAAAAGACGTCCAAGCGATGGTGCCCGATGGATCTAGCACCAGTGCAATGTATATAACGTAGCGCCTAGGGTCTAGCTTCTGTGCCCTACCATAATCTCCCTTCTGGTGGTGGGCGTCATGATCTACGCTGTATGTGGAAGGCGCGAGGGCACCCTGAAGACGTCAACGGTGAAGCACGCAGACGTGGAGTTGGAACAGTGCTTGAGAGTGCCTATCAGCAGAGTTTCTAGGCGCTTCGGGGGGTGAAAGGATGGCTGCGTCAGCGAGCCATGCCTTCTGAGAGCCAGATGTGGTCTAGCCTACCGGGGGACAAGGAGCTTTTCACAACAGATGCTTGTCTCAGTAAGGTGGGGTGGGCTGGGACAGAGTCGATCAGTGGCTCATGAGTAAATTGCTTCCTGCTGGCATCCTAAATCCAAACAGAGCGTGCTCAACCCTATTTCATCACGAGGTAAGTACATTGGGCGATATGAATACCTGTTATTACGGTGCTAAGGAGGTGCCATACTGACCTAGCAAACACTTTATAAAACTTCACCTTTCTTTTGTTGCACAAGAGCACAGAACCGTGTGAGTAGGCCCCGTCAGGTGCACCGTGGCAGGCGACGGGTGGCCACTTTACAGATCCAGAGTGGCGAGCCTCAAAATCAGAAGTGGATCTGTTCGAGTCTTTGCAAACCCCGTGCCTGCTGCCTGCTCACAGCCTGGCAAGCTGCAGAGAAAGTTGGGTGTGGCCTTATATGTGAAATTGTTATAGGTTGCCACTGCTTGTGTTGCATTTAATAGAAACCGTCCCTGGCTTCCTTCCTGCACGAGCCGAGGCCAGGCCGGAGGCAGTACCATTCCCCACCATCTTGTTTGTTAGAGAATTGATTCCATGGCAGTGGAGGCGGGGCTGTCCAGGCCAGGTTTTCAGGGTGACCTCCGAGGATGTAAATCAGCACCTGTCCTTCATTTCATATATGCAAATATATCTCGGGATATCCTGCAAATCCGGCTCTCCTGGACTTAAGTTGGACACCCTTGCGCCAGAGCGGTTTGCTTGATGGTGGACTGACAGGTGTTCATGTTATTACTTGTTCATGCCTCCACCATTCGCAGGGGCATGACCTCGCACAACGTGCCTGCATCTTCACTGCACGCACCCCCTCATTCTCACCATGAGCACAAAGGTTTTGTAATGTTTAAGAAACTACACAACTTTCAGCATTCGGGCTGAGTTCATTGTCCGGCATGATTCTTGTGATTTTTTGTGATTTTTATTTCCTGAACTGCACCTTTCTCAAGAAAGTTAGTTTCTTTTATTTCTAATAAACTGTTGAGAATGCTGGAAATCACCTTGTGTGTACACGACAAGACATTTATTTATTTTAATGAAAGGCAAGTAAACTAAAAGAAATCGAGACGGAAAGACTATGGCTGAATGGCTTAAACATAAACCTGTGCCCTGATGCTTGCTGCTGAAATATTGAGATTTTAGAAAAAGCACTGAAAATGTGCATTACTAAAGGCCAAGTTTTTTGCAGAGTAAGCAAATCCACAGGAAAAGAATGTCTTGCCAATAAAAATGCTGATTCACCCTTTGTAGTTAACCAATTCAATAGGTCTTGCATTTGGAGAGTTTAAGATGTTGGCATTGTAAATGACAATGCCTTTTATTTATTTGTTTTAAAAACAACACATAAATAAAAGGCCTTGTCATTTACAATGCCAATAGCTCAAACCCTCGTACATGCGAGACCTATTGCATTGCAAATGCTTGTTTATATTATTACATAGAGAGCACATTCAAATACATTAATTCGGGGCGTGTGCTATACGTGCACCTCCATAGTGTCTGATTTAAATGTATTATGTTCCCCATATAAGAATCTAGGCTACATACAGGGTTCACACACCAACGACTTGCCTCTTAATCCACTAACGGCATTGCGGTCATGGCTGAGGATTATATGGTGTTTGCTGCACAGTTTAGGTGCCAAAATGTTCAGGGCTCGGCTGGTGCATGGTCTCTTAGAGCCCAGCCAGAACCTCGGCTTACCCTGTTAATTTGCTCACCTGTAACCCCCACATGCATGCACATACACTGGGGTACCACATTAGCATCCACAGTACACACTTCAGAGATGCTAAATTTGCTTTACAAACAGTGACACTCTCCTGGTTGCTGGCTGTTTTGTTTTCCTTCACTTTCATCGTAGCATAGTAGTGTGAGTGAAGTGTTAACTGCTGGCAAGCTGTTTGTAAGCCATCACTGCTCTTGGCTGTGTTACATTTGTCCTGTGTATGTGTGGACGACAGCTTGCACTGCTGCTGCATTCACATGTTATCGGAGTGAAAAAAATGATTGTTTTCTATACAAACATCCAATAGCACAAGGTGAAAGAGAAATATTCCTCTGGGTGGAGTCAAAGCTCACTTTGTATATATTTTTTTAAACTGTCAAAATAGATCTTGCAGACAGCTGAACCGTCAAGTCACATGTAAACAAGCATCTCCAGGTTGTACGAGAATATAAAAAAAAAAGCTTCAAGAGGTGGGAGCACTATTGTAAGCTGGTTTTCAGCTTTTTTTCGTGTCTCACGGTTATCATTGTATGTTTCAAGTAGCCTGAAAATATTGCATAGGAGTCTAGTTAACGCTTACCAAATATGTGTACTGTGGCAACCACTGTGCTGATCACATCACACATTTGGTGGATTGTGAAAGGACTGTTTGTAACAAACATTGAATGCCCACTTCTAAGTATTCACATTTTTTTCTGAAATATGCCCAGTCTACAAAACGTTAGTGTAAACCTTTTCACAAACATTTGCATACAAGGCAACAAGGTTTCTGGGATCTAAAACAAAATGTTGGAAGTTCTAGGGAGATTAAAGGAAAAGCTGGAAAAATACTGTGTGGTGGTCGGAGGCGGGTTTGGCAGCCTGAACTGATGCTTCCTGATAGTTCTGAGTAACACGCTGCTGTGTGCAAGATACTAGTGTATCTGGGGATGTGGTTGTATCTGGCCCGGGTCACCTGGCATGATCTTGTCCACCTATGAGAATGAGAGGTGCGTGATGATCATTGCATCCTCTTGAATGGCATATTTCTGCTAAGGGGGTAGCATGCAAGATCTTTGCATCTAAAAGGTTGCCAAAAATCTACTCATCTTAATACCAGGGTTACTGGACCGATTGTTATTCAGCTTTTTCGTGCAAGTCTACAGCTCTCGTGCCCCAGTAGCTACATTTACGTGTTATCAGCATTGTTATAGGACATCTGCTGTTAGTTTGGTCTTGTAACTACATGGCCTGTCTGTGCACGTCCACATGATTCTAGTTTTCCTTGCAGACCAGAGCCAAAGTTGAGTTTGGGGTATTGTGATCTTGTCATTCTACAGAAATGTGATGTGTCTATTGCGCAGTGTTTAGAATGAACATTTAGTTGCAATGCAAGATACGTAAGTGGTTGTGTTAGATGTTTGGCATTGTCTTATTCAATAAGCGATGAGTGTGTCCTTTGTATGTGGGACGAAGCTGCTTGAGGACTTAAACACTTGCTAATACCTTTACCGAATAAATGTTTTGAAATAAATAAATAAGTGGACCATGCCCAGGGCAAAACACTTGTGACTGATTCACTAAAATACATTCTGCTTCCAAGACTAACTCATCCATTACAGATGAATACTTTACATACAAGTAAAATGCTCACAATTCACACACCAAAGTAGACGTGAAAATTATGCACTTGATTGTGAACTCTGCGTTACAGTAGCCATTCTTGCGGAGTGTCCAAAGAGCAGGCGTGATGCAAATGATGGCCTACTCGGGGTGGGAGTGGGAGGTGTCGCCAAAGTTTTCTATAACCAGAGCTACTTTTGTCCAATTAAAACCATCCCGAGCTGCAGATATTATTAGTGTTTTATTAGTGCCCACATCAGTCAAGATTACAGGGTAGGGTTGTCAGCAGTAAAGTAAAAAAAGGTTTTATCAGTTTGGAATGCATATAAATGGGTAGCATAAAACAGCCAAAATTTCGATGCCTATGGGTCCATTGTAATAATGTCAGTAATAAGTCTCCTTAACACCAAATGATGTATGACTCAAAAATCACCTTTAAATATATTGTGGAATTCAGCCATTTTTCTACAAACATCAGCTTATGAGTTTGAAAATGTACACATTGTCGTCTCAAATACACTCTCAATTCTGGTATGCATATATTAATTAATCTTAGAAAAGTATTTTAAGTTAGTAGGGTGTGCTGCACACAGGACAGCTACTTACAGGTAGCTGGAGAGCTACTCCTTGGAGAAGTCTGCCCAACACCAAGTAAGAGAGAAATTTCAAATCAGCGTTACCAAAGCAAAGAATAAGGTCTGTTCCTATTATATTCCATACACCTGTTTAAATCATGCATGTGGAGCATAAAATGTGGCACATTTGAGAAAAGTATTGCAGATTCCATATATAATCCCAACTGCAGTAATGCTTCTCGCGTTGATGGGGTCCTGTTTTAAGATGAGGGGGGAAGTTACTTTTTTCCATTAAACAAAAAAAAAAAAAATGTTCCATTTTTCCTGTGCCAATAAAAAGTACTCTTTAAACGGTAATAGTGTGACTCTTGTAGTGAATCTGAAGAATGGACATTACTTTCTTAGGCTACGTGCAAGATCCGTGCTGAGGGCGTGCCGCAGGTGTGCGGCCGCAGTGTTCCACTAATGTGCCCTAGATACTCCAGGCTGAACTCCTCGTGTAAATTAGTGGGATGTATGTGACGCAGCAAAACTCACTGCTTACCCTTAACAATATGTTCTTCGAAATTCCATTAAGCGTTGCCGAGCCAGCACCACCTTGGCAGTGTTTTTTTCACTGTGCGTCCTGCATTTCATGACTTCCTCTGCTGTCTCTCTAGCCTTTCGTACCTCAAAGCACTCCGAAACCCAGTGAGGCAGTATGTCGGCATTATATATACTAAACCCAAATAAAGTGAGTAGGGTTTTTTTAAACTAGAATTGCTGTGCTAAACGTAATAAATGCAAGAGATACTTCTACATACCACATGGTGACATCGTTTAATAGGCATGCCATGTATAATTATTACAATACTTTATTGGAAGTAAAAAAACAAATCCCTTAAATGGTTATCAAAATGTGATGTATAAATCCAGTGGGTTGTCTTTCAAATACATACTCCGCACGAGACCTGCAGTTTTAAAATCAGCAGTGTTGAAACAGCCGTCCATAGTCTGGTCGCATTTAGCGTTCAGTGCCACGAAGGAGCTCGGTGCATGAGGCTGGCGTGCAGGAATGTACCAGGGATGCCCACCACGGTCTGCCTGTCCAGTAACAATATGCAGGCAGAGCAGTCACTGCGCAGCAGGCATCGAGCCCCCCAGCGTTAATAAATATTGGCAGTATGTGACATGAGCGAGTAAGGCGCGTGCATACCCTGCAACTGGTGAGATTTGGGCTGTGCATGCGACCAGCGGCAACTCTGTGCTCCCCTCACGGTCCAGAGCGCCCAGGGGAACCAGTGAGCAACATAGTCAGTCACCTCGTGCCTCCGACCGGCCGATCGTGTTGGGCTACACTCCTGCTGAGCGCAGGGCTGGGAGAGAGTATCCTTGGATCTGACTGCGTCTCGTGCCCGTTGTTCACGACGATCTGCGTAGTTGTGTTTTGGGGCACGCCGAAGCTGCGCAACATATACACAGCCCGCGTTGGCACCATCTAGGTGGCCGCACGCGAAGCATCCACTGTGATGATCGGGGCTGCAAGACGCACAGCAAGGGTCTTTGTGAATTCCACACCCATTATTTGGCAATCCGACATTCTAGGATGCTTAGAAATAAGTTATATCCCCATCAACCCTGGTGGTCATAACACCTTGTGACAGACGCCTTCACTCGTGAAGCTGTCTGCCCTTAGCCTCCCTGCTCTGACTCCTGATGGGTTCCTTCGCCGCGCGGTACCCAGCGCGCAGCCTTCTTGTCCTGCGGCTAGTTTCCTGCTTTCGCCCCTGTATCCCCAGTCCCTTCTCTGCATTTATCGCTTACCTCAAATGCTCTCTGTTGCCAGCATTTCTCTGATATTTATCTATTTTTGACTACCAGCAACAGGTCGTGTGCCCTCCCCTTTTCATCCAGAACCGTTCCCATCTCCACCTCTTTAACAGAGTGTCACCCTCGTTGGATTTATTTTACCGCCGTAACAATGGACATGCCTCCAATGGACTTCAGTCGGATCACCTCTCCTGACCCCCCGTCCCCCAACATTTTAGATCTTGCGTCAGAAGGTACAGCAGCCATAGTCTTGTGATGTAAAGATTTTTGGAACCTCCTAAAGTTGAGGAGTGCTGCTCTTTTGCTTCAGCGCCTTAGCTGCCTTTACGTGCGCATTGTCACTTAGCCTCACAGAATATTTCCCTGGCCACTAATTATTAAAATGTTCTTATCTGCCCTGGATCCCCGCCTCATCTGGCCTCTCTGCCCCCTCACCATCCCATTATCCCCTCCATTCCATCGTGCCCTCCTTCGGTCCCTTGACTCACTGACTCCGAGTTCACCACTACTGGCCTCGAGGCTCCTGCCCTTTTCTCCACCAGTGTCCAGTGCCTCTACTTGATAAAGTGCAGCGCGTCGCTGTGCACGATGGAGCCCTTGGCGGGGTCGAGGTTGGTGAGCAGGCGGAAGCCCCCGCGCAGGGCCAGCATGATGGCCTCGAACTTGAGCGTCTCCAGTGTGCACACGAAGGTGCTGTCCTCCTTGAGCACCAGGCGGGTGCCGTTTTCGGACTTGACGAAGTACTTGAACTGCAGCACGTTGGTAGACACGGCGAACTCTTCGGGGAAGCCGTCGAGCCGGCTCTTGGACACCAGCACGATGCGCGCCTTGAGGCGAGCGATGAAGTCGGGCGCGCTGCAGAAGACTCGCAGCCCCTGCGACCGGTCGTGCTGGTCGGTCACCTCCAGGAAGGTGCTCTCCCGCGCCGCCGCCTGCTCGCGCTCCCAGCGCGCCCGCACCTCCGCGGCCAGCACCCGCAGCCCCAGGTGGTCGGCCTCCTGAGCCAGCAGTCCGTACTCGCGGAAGCCCTCGGGAAGCAGCAGCTCTCCGTTGCGCAGGAAGTTGAGGACGTGCCTGAAGAGCAGCCCGTCACGGTCCAAGAAGAGGTGGCCGTCGGCGTCCAGCGGGAAGGGCGTGCGGCCACTCACCGCGCCCTCCAGGAGCGAGTCCGGGTAGCGCTGCACCGTCTGCCGCTGCGTTATGTACAGGTAGCCGCCAACGTTAAGCGTGAGCAGCGAGGCTGGGGCGGCGACCGGGGCTGCGGGGCGCTCCCCGCCCGGGGCTGCGCCCTCCTCGTCCTTGTCCCTGCGGGCGGCTCTGCGCTCCATACCGGGACCGGGAGCCGCAGCTGTCCGCGCGCACCGGTGCAGCCTCCGCGGTGCTCTGAGCCGGTGCCTTGTGCGAACGGCGCCTCTCACAGGAGCCTCAGCAGCGCCTCTCACAGGACGCACTCCCTAACTCGCCCCCATTCGGAAGGCGACGCCCTCCTTGTAATCCTCTTCATCCCCAGACGAGCTGATTGCCTCTCTGGGCGTCAGAAGGCGCAGCCCGCAGACTTTAGTGGTGTCCGTCCAAAGCCGATGGACTCGAGAGAGAGCTTGTTTGTCATACCGAGAGCCTCAGCATCTCGTTTTCGTCAAACGACCTGCGCACGACCTCACAGAGCCCGCTCTCATCCCATCCTCCTGGAGCGTCACTCACAGCCCCACACCAGGAACATTTTAAACATTTGGGGAGCCCAGGGCCAACGGTATTTTGGGGGCCCCTGTTCCGGACATCTTTGAATTTATAATCCAATTTCAGCTCTTTCATGCCCTCTTTGGCCAGGTCACTGACCATGCACAGGAACACTCGTCCACATTCTATATGTGTTTACAACATCTAATATGCGGCTCTGGAAAATGGTCATCTATTTCAGCTGAGTTACAGCTAAATTACATCTGGACCCAATGGTTTAATGCCAGTGGGTCTCCCATCACAACTCATAGGTTGAAACCCGTTATTTCTAAGCATGTTTCCACGTTTTGTTGCTATTAATGATTCATGCTGCTTGACACGTTTAAATAACGTGTGGAGTTCTACCCTCCCTGAGTCGAAGTATTCATCTTTTCAAATTGCCAGTTTAGTAGGTAGGAGTGCATTGTAATGAGCTTGAAAAGCGTCGGATGCCTATGGAGGTGTGGCGGAGCCAGCGGCTGTAGTGAGCTTTGAATAAGTGATAGCGGCCGCGGGAGGTTTTGCCGGCGGTAGAGGCAGATTGAAGAGCCCGGTTCGCAAAGACTGCTTGGATCTCTTTACCAAACCAGTTGGCCTGCAACCCTAATTGGTGGTGTGGGCAGGTCTATTACTTCTTTACGTTTTTATCAGTCGTCGACCTAGGAACAACCCTTATACCAATCTCCTGGTACTGAATGTTGTGGCTCTTAACAATTTTGCCTCCCCCCTCAATCGACACCTTTACATCTTTGCTTGCACCTACGCTACTCCGTACAGCACAGGGGTTTGGATGGCTAATTGCTGTATCTGCACTACGCCTGCTTGGACACCAAGTAGTACTCAATGATGCTTTTGAGATGGCAAAGGCCGGAGCCGAACGGGAAACAAAAATATCACAGACACAAACCAAATCCACCACCTCCGCCCCCCCAGGACCCCTACCCCAGGGGCCAGGGTCGGATTAGGATCACAGTTTGGCCCGGGCGCTCCCAAAAACGTGGCTCACATTCGCAGATGGTCCCTTTCATAGATCACCATCTGTTAGTCTCATTGGAATCTGGTTGGTTAGTTTTTGTTAATAATTCTTTTTGTAGTTTTATATAGTGTGAACTCGGTCCTAAGGCATTGGAGCAATGTATGTAAGCACCACTTACATTACACGATTCATTCCTATTTTAGGTATGGAGATTAAGTGATTTGCTCAGAATCACAGGATGTTGAGCTGAGGCTGGGACTCGACCCTAGTTTTAACGCCGGCAGCTATAACCACAACACCACGTCCAATTTTATGCAACCCCCCTCTCCCCTCCCCAACAAGGCCTAAAAGACACTGGGGCTGAGGTGACAACCTCTGGCCCCAAGAGAGGCCACTTGTCTTACTCGCCCCCTCCCCAGCTGCCTGTAGCCTCGGGCGATGATCTGGCAGGGAATCGGTCAAGAAAAGAACACTGCCTCTGCTGTTCGAGGGGGCCTTAGGTGAGAATGGCCCGATGGTGCATAATCACCTCCCCCTCCCCCCCACCCTAGCAGGGCCCATGCATACTACCACCCTTCCCACACCCATCATGGCCTAAACGTTATGGGCCAGCGGGGGATAACATTGCTTCTGGCAGGGCAGGCCACACGAGGCAGGGGGCAGAGGTGAGAATGCCCCAAAGACCAAAGCTACACCTGGACCGCAGCCTCAGTTTATAGCATGGCAGGGAAGTGACCAAGATACTGGCGCCTGGCAGGGACTGGGGAAGAAATTAACTCTCTGGGGCCGGTTTACAGAGGCCCAAAAAAACGCCCTCCAAATGCCATTGTGGCCCGATGCCCGACTTCCCGTCTTCCCAATCCGACCCTGGCAGGGATCCCACATAGAACGGGGCAATTGAGGCACTGATTCTGGGAAGTGGCAGAATGGCCAGTCCAGCCATGGGAGAGGAACGTACATCTTGGGTGGGGTACGCTAGTTCAGGAAGGTCTGTGGAGAAAACCGGCTTCAATTTTATGTGCTGTCTTGTGTTAAGCTTTGTATATTCAAAAGATATTAAGGCCTCATGCGCCATCACACCTGCAGTGTTACTGGTTTGACAGCTGTCTGTTCCAGACGCACATCATTTATTTTCCCTTTACCTTCCTGTTATCTCGCGCTCCCACCCTCAGTTGGTCTGTTATGGGTCTGAATGCCACTACTCCTGGCAGTTGTCAGTACTTTGTAGATCCATCACCTCCTCTATTCGCTTGTGTTGAGGCGCACTTGGAGGAAGATTCTCAGAACAGTGTGAGTTTGCCTCTTCTGGGGCCTTATTTTTCTTCTCATGTCGCTCAAAGGTTTGATTATAAATCGATTTGTAGCAATTAAGGCTGTCCAGGTGAGAGGTTCCAGCCTCTGGTGTAATAACAAAGGCTCCCACACAGTCTGCAGCACCTTAAATGCCTCAACTTCTTCATCAGCTTTTCCATTTTCCTACAGGATTCTCCAGTGAGTAGCTTGTGGGCTCCTGGTAGCTCTCCTGTGTGCAGCCCAGCCTACTAAATTAGAATCTTTTACTTGGTTAAATTAATATACATATATCAAGATTGAAAAGTGTGTATTTTCAGAACCCATAAGCTGATGTTTGGCGTACAATGGTTGACTTTCCAAAATATTTTTAAAGTTGATATTTGAGCGATACACTCATCATGCTCTGTTGGGGAGACATTACTATTATTGTTAATTTGGTGCCAGGGGCATTGTATCTTTCCCTGTTCTATATTACCCATGTAAAGTTACTGCATATGTACAAACATTTTTGACATTTGTGCTGGCAACCCTGCCTGATGCACTGAGGGCACCCCTGCTAGAAATCCTGCATAGGCCGGCCAATAATATAATCTTGTTTGATGTGGTCACTATTAAAACTCTAATAGCTCAGTTTGCTTTTCATTCAGCATAAGTAGCTCGTATTACTGAAAAACTTGGAGACCTCTGTAATCTAGATCTACTCTGATTGTTTTTCAAGCCTCCGTCTCTCACAAGTAGGTAGTGGAGAGTGGACCAGCTGGCTGGACATATGTTGATTTTACGATAGTTTAGCACTATTTTATGTCACACCCGTGGGTAGCAGCTTAGCTTACATACTCCACTAGTGTGAAATCACACTTGTGACGTTTATTAGAATCGCATGAATCACCTTTGCTTTATTGCCTACCCACTTCCTTAGAATTTCAGGCCTTTTTTCAGTCCTCGAAAAATCCATCTCGCCCACTCGCAATGGCGAGACAGATTTGATCAGGTTGAGCTATTTTTAACACCTACAGGCCCGTTCTGGCAAGTGAACATAATCTGGAAAGGAACAGGTGATCTGTTAATTCAGAAAGTGAATGTGCAATAAAGATGCAATTAAATCTTGTTTTTATCTTGACACATTTGCTGTCTGTTCAAGGAAAGGGGTCAAATGTCAGTTTGTCTTTTTACTAATTGCTGTTTGTAAAATGGAGTTTATTTTTCTTTCTCTTAGTACACGCAAGCACATTTTTTTGTAATTGAAAAGTGTGATGCAAACAAAGATTTAAATAGCAGCAAAATAAATCAGAACACTTTACGTGATGTGCAAATGACAAATGTTTACAGAAACTCAATTTCCAAACATTGTTTGTACACTACATAGTTTTATCAGTAAAACCACATGTCAGTGGGAAATTTTGTGGCCATTTCAATGTAAAATCTGCTGATTGCAAAGGACAGTGTGCTAACATTTCATGCTTTAGTTTTGTATTTATTAAAAGTGATAGGTTTTAAACATGATTTGAGAAACGTCCCTGCCCTGATGACAATGCTGTTAATGAATTAAGAGGCAAGTTGAAGTTCATTTGTATCCTGTATGTGGCTAGATCTGTATTATATATGGAGCAAAAGTTTAGTCTATTAAATCAAACAAAAGAGTTTTTTGTACAGCAGACATGCTAATATTTACTCAGGATGACATAATTTGAAACCAGTTTATGGGTCAAGAGAATTACAATTAGTTAGAGTAGATTATTTAAGTCACTAGATCTGCAGGTCTAGTAACATTTTTATGGTTTTTCTAGGCCAGTTCTTGATAGGAATCAATTTAGAAATCCTAAATCCCCCACCACTGTTAAAGAGGTATGCCAGGCTAGTGCCTGTGGCGGTGAGAGCAAGCCGGTAGGAAGAGGATAGCACAGGGCATGAGTCGAGGGTACACACACTTAGACGGAATCTACCCACTCTTCACAGGGTGGACGCCGTCTACCCTGCCAAGAGGTTGGGCCCCACAGAAATATTCTTAACATGTCCTGATGTAATTTTCAGACATCGGGACACATTCAGCAGCGCCTGCACACTGTCTGCTTATGTTGGGAGCAGCAAGATGGGGAGGGGACTTAGAAGATTGCAGCTGGGCCCATAACAAAGGCGGAAGTTAAGGGGCCATCAGGCCTTCTTTCGTTGGATTATCCTGGCTAGGAGCTATGGGGGAGCATCACACTTAAATGCAATGGAGGGGAAACAAAGGCACACAGCTTATCACTTCACAGGTACTTAAGAGAGGCATGCTTTTGACTTTGTTCAGTCCCTTTATTTAAGAGATATGCATGCACTGTAAGAATGTCAGTTGTGTTGGTCTGTCTCAGTATTTACACAAATAATAATTGAAATATAGCTATTTTGTTGTATTTTTTTTATAGTGCTACTTATCTCATTACAGGGTGTCAGACCTCTTTACATCATACATGTAGTAAGCTGGCTCTGTATATGGTATACCACTAAGCGGTTATACCGTGCACAGAGCCCAGAGATTCCCCTGAAGTGTACAGGGCTCAATGTAACCCCAAAGTGCTCTATTTGTGGTAGTGTGGACGAGCAGCCTTAAGCCTAACACAGAGGAGTGTAAGACATTTGTTATGTACACAGTGACTAAAAATGACACACAACTCAAAAAGGAGATCCACACCAATTTTAGAAAAATAAGCTGCTTTCAAGATTTATTTTAAGGCCAAGATGTTCTTGTTGTTTTCGCACGGCCCCTGAGCGGCACGAGGTACCCGTGCGCCATCCAGCAGGATTCCCCCTGAGGGTGATCCCCATAACAGATCTCTTCTGGTCACTGACTAGACAAGTTGAACGTAATGTTCGTTTTTTCTGTGGGTAACAGGGAGGGGGGAGGGACAAACACTACTGGCATGTTTGGGATGTTTCAGTGGGGGGGGCGGTAGGGGTATGGGTTAATGAATGTTATGGCATGCACACTTTGCAGCACTTCACCGGTAACTGTGGCTATCGTTGTATCCGAACACTAGTGAGTACAGCATCGCAATGTTGCAGATATTGCACCAAAGGGAGCTATGGGTGACACGAGGGGTGTAGGGCAGCTGAGACTTATGTCCTGGAACGTCAGAGGACTGGGGGACCCCCGGAAACGTAGACAGATATTGGCCTACTTAGATCGTCAACAGATTGACGTTGCTATGCTTCAAGAGACTCACATCAACCCAAACCTTCCTACTACATTTGCGAGCAAATGGGCGGCTTGCAGATTGTTCTCTTCATACTCTTCCTATGCTCGCGGCACGGCGATACTGATCAAACGACAGAAGCCTTTTGTGCTAGCTGGTACAATGGCGGACCCACAGGGACGCTATGCGGTGGTTTGGGGACATCTGGGTACAGACTCAGTTACATTGGTATGCAGTTATGGTCCAAACGTAGACACTCCTGATTTCTTTACCACCCTCTGGGGTAAAATTGTAAATATAGGCTCTACTCATATAATATGGGGGGGGGACTTTAACGTAGCCCTTGACCCGATGCTTGATCGTTCCAATCCTGCACCGCATCATTATAATAAATCGCAGGTAACCCTCCAGGGGATAATTGCTGAGGGAGGATTGATAGATACATGGCGCCATGCACACCCACTAGCCAGAGGGGGCACACATTTCACAACATATGCGGCAACATGGGCTCGACTGGACTACTATCTCGTCACTAGGGGCCTGGGACCGGCAGTTAGAGACGTCACACACCCTGCCAGAACATTTTCCGATCATTGCCCTGTGAAACTCACGATCACTCTACCGGGATATGATAAACCTAGGCCTAGCTGGAGGCTGCAGCCCACGGCGTTACTAGACACTGTCTTTAATACTGAGTTGGGGGAGGAAATTCGTGACTTTTTTCAGAGAAATAGGGGATCTGTGGATAGTGTGGAAACGATATGGGAGGCCTTCAAGGTCACAATTAGAGGGTATTGTATTTCCAAGAGTTTTGGGGTACTCGGGGACATTCGGGGAACGTTAAGGACCCTGGAAAATGGCCTGCAGGTGCTAGAATCTCGAATGGCAGCGGGGGAAACGGGACAAGTACAGACAGACTTCCGAGTGAAAGTGTCGGAGTATACGGAAACGGCAGCGAGAGAGACGAAATTTAGAGGGAGATACTGGGAGGCTCGTAGGTACGGTGAGGGTGAACGGCCCGGAAAGGCATTAGCTGAAGTGACCAGGCGATCGCGCTTTTCTAATTATATACTGGAAATTAAGGGACCTGGGGAGGTAGTGCAACGGGACACCATGGACATATTAGGCACATTCACTGCACACTATACTACACTATATACCACACAACGCAGAGGTGTGCTCGACCTAGATAGCTTCCTGGGCGATGTTGCTCTCGGTTGGTTAGGTGACACACAAAGGGAGTTCTTATGTGCTCCTTTCGAACTTGACGAAGTTAGGGAGGCGATAATGCAGATGAAGTCGGGCAAAACTCTGGGCCTAGACGGCATTCCTGCCAAATTTTACAAAAATTACATAGACATTATGGCCCCTGTGCTTAAAGAAATATATGAAGAAGCCTTGGAGGCTGGCACACTCCCCCCCTCGATGAGGGAAGCACTTATCACGTCCCTTCTGAAGCCCGATAAGCCCCGAACTCCTGTGACTCATATAGACCGCTGTCGCTGCTAAATTGCGACACGAAAATTCTGGCCAAGATCATTGCTAACCGATTGGCACTGATGATGGACAAACTTATCCTACCGGACCAATCGGGGTTTGTCCCCGGGCGTGCTACCACCCACAACCTCCGCACCCTCTTTACTCTTCTTCAGAATGTGGCCCCCGAACTTCCTTTAGCTGCGGTATTTCTCGACGCTACTAAAGCGTTCGATTCTGTGGAATGGGACTATCTCTTTGGCGTGATGCGACGGATGGGTTTTCCCCCTCTGTTCATTTCCTGGATACAACTTTTATATCAACAGCCTAAGGCTAAAGTGCTGATCAATGGCCGTCTCTCCTCCGCGTTCTCTGTCTCGAGAGGTACTCGACAGGGATGTCCACTGTCCCCTCTCTTATTTGCCATTGCGGTTGAACCACTGGCATCCAAGCTGCGTCAACACCATCAAGACAAGGCATTCCGTTGCCACTTGCGTCAAATCCTGGTATCTCTTTATGCAGATGATATCACCCTGTACATACGAGACCCCCAACAGAACATTAATCCTTTGCTGCAGGAATTCATTGTGTTTGGACAGCTCTCGGGGGTGAGTATTAACTGGGGGAAGTCGCAGGTGTTTCCCCTAACACCTGCAGTTACGGCCTTTGCTTTGGACTAACCACTGGAGTGGTGCGATACAGACCTCCGCTACCTAGGGATACAAATTACTAGGGACAGAGAGGAGCTGCTGCGACTCAACTATGGTACAGCCATTAACCGACTTGCCAGTAATGTCACGCGATGGATCTCTCTACCTCTCTCGCTTGCAGGCCGTGCCTCCCTGATAAAAATGGTGGTACTCCCACAGTTTTTATATTTGTTCATGAACGTGCCATATCACCCTGGTCAGAATTTTTTTTAAACTCTTCGCTCGGAATTGCTCCGTTTGCTCTGGGGAGGTAAACAACCAAGGTTAAAGTGGTCTATGCTCACAAGGCCTTATGCGCAGGGTGGATTTGATATCCCAGACTTTGAAGTTTATTTTTTATGTGCGCAGGCTCATTACGCCTATTATTGGATCAACCCACCCAGACACATGCCACAAGGGGCTGCGGAACACTGGCTTGCTAACCCCATCCCTCTGGATGGATTACTACAGGCGCCTGGTCGTACTCGTACTACGCCGCCTACCACTATTACGGGCACTGTGGACGCATGGCGTCGGATTTCTGATCTTCTTGACTCCCCAATGTTGTATTCCTCGAGGCTTCCTTTGACCTTTTATCCCAAAATGCCTCTCCTACAGGAGTGCGGTTTTCAACAACTGTGTGCACGCATCAAAGTTACTAAATGGGGAGAACTCTTTTCAGATGGGGTACTTTGCTCTCCAGAACAATTCTTTCGCGGGACTCAACCCACACCCCTCGATACCTTTCTTTATATCCGACTCCGACAGGGAATGCGGGCCATTATCCCAGAGTTCCCACAGGAGCCTGCAAATTTTGCTCCTCTCCATCAAATGCTGGGATCCACAGATGGAAAACACCTAGTGTCCCGGCTCTATCATACCATACGCGCACAACAAACGGAAGCCCCTAGTAAAGCCCATACACAGTGGAATACTGAACTGGGTAGAGAGGTAACCGACGAACAATGGACATACTGCTGCCTCCAAACTTCACAGATCTCTGCTAGTTGTAGATTACGTGTGATTCACTATAAATTCTTACACCGCCTCTACTATACGCCTGCTAAAAAACTTCGGTTCAAGCTGACCGATAATGACAAATGTGAAAGATGTCACAGACCTGGAGCGGGGTTCCTACATCTGGCATGGGAATGCCCGCAAATACAGGAGTACTGGGTGCAGATATTTGAAGCTGTTAGGCAGATGACAAGTATCACGCTGGATGTTGACCCTGTGCTGGCGCTGTTGGGCTATACAGAGCAGGTACCTAGGACGTACCGTAAGTTCATCGCCATATCGTTCCTGCTCGCCAAGCGTAGGGTGGCATGTAGATGGGGAAGGGGAAGAGCCCCGAAATTCAAGGAGTGGCTAGATGACTTACTTTATTGTCAGGGGCAATTAACAATCTATGCAGAAACACTTCCACATGCCTCTAGACCTAAGGACATATGGGGCCCTCTCCAAAGTTATCTTTTAATGCAGGGCGCAGATAGGTCAGATGCCCCCCTTCTGGGGCAAGATACTCGATAGACACATGATCACTCCCTACTCATGTCATCTGAGATCTTTACTTCACCATGTAGGACGTGAGTGCCGCTTCCCAATACACACAGGTGGTGGGCTACGATCCCTCCTGTTACCACTGACGTTCCACCCCTAAGACCTGAGAACCCAAGGACAAAAGTATAATATGCTGTTGATAGAATGTTGATGCTGGCTATCTGGCGTATAGTTTGCTAATAGAATATACCATAATCACAACATCTGATCTTGCTAATGTGGTGCCATGTCAAGGATTTCTTCATTTGCTGTATTCAGAGTTTGGTATGCATGCTCCTCTTTTTTCAGTGCTGAGTTCAAAGTTAGATATTTGTGCTCTTCTCCTTCAGTTCTCTCAATGCAGGAAGGCTGCAAAGCTGTACAATGATTCTCAGAAGATGTAATGTATAATACATATGATGGAAATTGTTAAATAAAAAAAAAAATAAAAAAAAAAAGACCAAGATGTTCGCAAAAAGGTAATTACTTTTTTCAGGAAAAATGCTTTAAAAAGTGGAAACTTAGTGCAGTTTTCAAGCTTTACAATGTTAACCTATGAGAGGAAAACACGAATGCAGTTTGTGCAGGTAAGTACTTGACTTAGAGATTCAGTCTTCGGAGTCTTTGGTCAACACCAGGCATGGTTCAAATCAGTTCTAATAGTGCACCACCAGCGGCACAGGGGCGGCTGAGTGAAAAGGTCAAATTAGAGGTTGGGCGCCCAATGGAGACTGGGGGTACTCAAAGTCGCGCTGCTCACTGGTGAGTAAAGTGGTGTCAGGGGTCGATCTCCTGGAGTTAAGGTAAGTACAAGGGGGGCCACAAGGCAGCTCCAAACTTACACCCTCAGCGGCACAGGGGCGGCCGGCTGCAGAATGCCAACACAGCTTCGGGTGCCCAATGTTAACCAATAGGGGAGATTGGTCTTGAAGAAAGGCTGCAGGCTCAGGTCAGGAGGCCGAACGAAGAAAACCCACAGCTGCCTAGGTAAGTAGAGATGCTAGTGGATGTAGGAACACTAATGGTTGAAGTCCCCAGGGGCTTCAGGTGCAGGGGTGTCCTTAGGCATCAGAAAACTCTAACCGGGCAGGTCGCGGTCAGGGGGAGTCTTCAAGTTGAGGCTGCAGGCGTCGACATGGAGCCCAATGGTGGCCTCGGGCTCAGAAGTGCTGGGGACTGGTGGGCAACTTGGACTCGGACTGTGTGCGTTGGGTGCAGAGGTGGATCCAGAGGCGAGTTCGTGGTTCCTTAGGGCAGATGGTTTCTTCCAGACAGGTCATCTATCCTCGGGAGATTAGGAGTCTTTCTTGAAGGCAGTCAGTCCTCCCAGGGTTCTGGAGGTTGCTGGTCTGCAGGGCGAGTTGCTTTTCTTCAGCAGGGTCTTTGAGGGCTGTCTGGTGGTGGCAGGCTGCCTAAAGCCAGTCAGAGACCACACCAAGGTTGGTAGGTTTTCAGAGGGCACCTCTGAGGTGCCCACTGAGTGCATATTTTAATAAATCCCACACTGGTATCCGTGTGGGTTTATTAAGAAGAGTTGTTTAGTACCAAACACTCCTGGGTTTAGTAAAGCCATCATGGTGCTGGGGAATTTGAGTTGTCGAGTTTCCAGTCCATGTACCCTCCATGGCTTCCCTGGCACTTACATTATTAAGGACTAGACATAAATATTGTAGGGGTATATCTGCTCATGCAGATATGCCCACTCCTGAGATATAGTGCCTTAGGGCATGTAAGGTGTGCTAGAGGGGTGATTTACCTATACCTTAGGCAGTGCTGGTTGGCATGGCACACAGGCAGTGTGCCATGTCGACTTTGTCGTTTTTCACTGCCCCAAGGCATGCAAGCTGCAGTGGCATGGCCTTGGTGAGGGGTCCTTAGGGAACCTTCTTCAGTTCCCATGCCCTAGGTAGCAAGGGTACCATTTGCTAGGGACTTACAGGGTGCTGAAGTTGCCAATCGTGGTACAGTTTTAGGGAAGAAGCCCTGGCACAGGGAACCTGGTTGGCAGGGGACCTGTGCACTACAATTAAAACCACATCATTTTCCAGGCAAAAATTGGGGGGCTAACCATGTCAAAAGAGGCACTTTCTCACAACACATACACATTATACATTGATAATCATGTGTGTAAGTCAATGTTCAGGATGTGTTGCATAAAACAGTGAGGGTTACAAGGTGTAGGAGCCACATGTCCTTCATAGCTTACAGTGCTATGTTAGAAGGATTACAGTTTTTGAACTGCAAGTAACAAAGGGATCTCTGTGTTAAAAGCAGTAACCCACTTACCCATTTAAATAAAATAAAAATCTGTCATCTGCGTGTTACTTAACGTGCTTTGCAGGAGACATTAAATGTTTATGCTACTTTGATTCAAAACTGGGACTAGACAGACAAAGACCTTTCCAAGAATAGTTATCTTACCATTATTCTCTGAGATTTACTGGGCACACAAAGATCTCTGCAGCAGGTACCTTAACCCTGTAAGAGCTTTTAAAATTCAGACTTTGCAACCAATTAAGCAGTACAGATTTACTGCCACGTTTCTTCTTGTTGCCAATTTCTTTGTTGCAGGGCTTTAAAAAATAAATGTCTAAGTAGAGGCCCAGATTTTGCGTCAGGGATGAGTCACTTTTTTGACTCAACCTCTACGCAAAATCTAATTTGTTAAATATTGTAATGTACTCAAATGTACTCATAATAGACCTGCTAAACATTTGTGAGGTCTTAAGATGTGATGTCACTTCTTGTAATGTCATGGTTTGTGATGCCCCTTCCTGTGATGCCATGTGCAGTGTCACGCGCCATCATGTCAGTTGCATACTGCTTAACTTGGTTAGTCCCACCACTTCTTCTTTTTTTTTTTTTTTTTAGGACTTGTGCCCTGGGATAAAAACGATAACACCTAGCACAATAGAGAGTTATGGTGGTAATGCGAACTGTGGCCTAGTCATTAAGCAGCTACCTAAGCACGAGGCCTCAAAACCTGCTTTTCTAATTAAGCACCTTCCCTCGGGCAGTCGACAACAAACCTTGCAAGTGCCTAAGAAATCTGCAAAATGCTCTATAAAAAATCTTTCATTAGTCATTCAGTCCGTATTTTGCAGTTTCAAGGGTTCGTTTTCTTCATGAGAAGAGGCATGATGAGTTAGTCTAAAATGACTATTCAAAAGGCGTCTGCTTTCTCATGTTAAACATAATAGTAAATGTCTGGATTGTCTACACGTGCTGTTTGCTCCCTCTGAGGTATTATTTGCTTTTAGTTCGGAAGTCAGATTCAGAATTTAAGATTCAGGATGTGAAAATGAGTTTTTCCCTTGCAGTGTCAGTTGATAGTAGTCACAGCTATCCACTCCGGATGAATTTATTGTTACTGCAAACATTGAAAAAAACTCTGCTTTCGACCTATTCCCCAGGACTTGTACTTGCAAATGGAGGGCAAAAGCCAGCAAGGGACTCTACTATCCTCTGCGCACTATTTCCATTATTTGTTCCTCTGTCTACGTAACACGCACATTTCATACGTAACATTCCTAATGAGGAGAACCCTCTGTCCACCAAGCATTTTGGTGCCTGAAAGGGCGGAAGCACTGTGTAATAAATGTAACCACAGTTCAGTACAGCACAACAGTAATTTACTGACTGTAGACACTAAAGCCATTATTTATTCTTAATGGCCTGTTTGGATCCATAAAATATTACCTGCCATGCTCGTTAAATAATTTCCCTCTCAGTTAAAACTTGCAGAGAATGCCTGCCATTTGGCGCTCCATGGCGATGTTATGTTACTGGCATTTGTACACCGAGTGGTTTCTTGGCGCTAAAGTAACACAGTCCAGGTGTCGGCTCAAGAATGAGTTTCAAGCATGTTTGAAGAACCATGATTTCAACAGTTGTCTGAATTTCATGTAGTTGGGGGTCATCCTAATTTCCAGGGGCATGGAGTTCCAGATGTGGTGCACTATAACTGAGATTCTGGAGCCGCCTGTCCTTTTTCTTTTTAAATTGAGGAATTGATAATATAAATGGGTGGATCTTGGAGTTCGATTAGGAATGTATTTTTGAATTCAAGTTTTAATGAAGGCTGAACTTTTCATATTGAGGGATTTAAATATAATGCATCCGGTTTTGAAGAAGGACTTTTGTTCAACCAGAAGCAAATAGAGTTTTCTCATCACAGGGGAGATGTGACAGTTTCTGGGAAGTTGGAAAATCAGCCATGCTGCCTGGTTCGGTACCATTGAAGCCTGCGAGTGAGGCAATTGTGGAGGCCCAGGTAGAGAGAGTTATGTTATGTTAAAATATTTGTAAAGCGCATGGCTGTCCCAGCATCGGGGAGTCCCAGCACTATAGTTGCATAATCTATTCTCGATAAGAAGTTGTAGGGAACAGTAGGAGATTACAGTTCCAAGTGGAGTTTTCAGGCAGAGTTCTTCGTCATTAACGCCCCCCAAGGCTCTTTATCAACTTCTTGGGTGTGGGGGGAGCACCCATCACCGAAGGCCAGAATTAGGGGCTCCAAGGGTCAAGCTTGTTTTTGGTGACAACTATCTTTTTTATCAGAGTTTAATTTTAAGTGGTTGCTGTTCATCCATTCACGGATGAACAGCATCGTGTCTTGGAAGACATTCTTAGATTCTGGGAAACTATCAGTTGTGAAAAGAAGTTGCAGATCATCTGCGTAGTTATACATTTTAACCTTCATGTTTTTGAGGTAGTGCACCTGAAGGCAAGATGTATAGGTTAAAGAGATGTGGGGTCAGAGAATAACCTTGAGGTACACCACAATTCATTTGGACTTAAGATTAACTGAAAGGGGTCAGACATACTGATTGTGATCTGTCTTTTAAGAAGGAAATGATACACTTGAGTGCTGAATCATGGAGCTGTGCGGCTCTGACACGGCCCACTAGGAGGTTATGGTCGACTGTGTCAAAGGCTGCTGCCGGGTCAAGGAGGACCAGAGCTTGATTGAGACTTTTGTACACTTCCTCCCCCAAGTCATCCACCACCGAGAGGATGACTGCTTCCATGGAATGGGCTGGATGGAAACCCGCTTTGCAGGGGTAGAGGAAGTTGCATATCATCTGCGTAGTTATACATTTTAACCGTGATTTTTTTGATATAGTGCACGCTTGGCAGGGGTAGAGGAAGTTGGAGTCCTCTAAAAAAGAACAGAGGTTGCAAGCTTCGTGTGCTTATAGCATTTCCGCTAGGCAGAAAAGTAGAGGGATGGGCCGGTAATTCTTTTAATTGAGTTGATGTTTACCAGCTTTCTTTTGGAGAGTTACCACTATTGCTTCTTTAAATAAACTGGGGACACTTTCTTGATTGAGGGACAGGTTAAGAAGAGAGATTGCTGGGTCAGGGAGGAGAGTAACTACCATTTTCTGGACACTCTGGGGTCAGGTATCATTGTGGGAGCCCAATTTGACTTTAGTCAGCAGGTCCATGAGGCCATCCTTGCTGATATTGGGAAAGGCAGATGGAGTGGAAGTATTCCTATCTTATGGTAGAGTTACACTGAGATAAGAGCTCGGGGGAATGCTATATTTATTAATCTCAATTTGTTAATGAAGAATCAGTTGAGAGAATCACAAAGGTTTAGGGTCGGTAAGATGGGTAAAGTGACCCTGTCATGGTTAGCGAGTTCTGTGACGATGCTGAAGATATCTTTAGATTTTTTTTTTTGTGGAGTTTAGAATTTTGTTGGTAAGAAGGTGGATTTAGCTTTCCTGATAAGTGATTTATACCCGTTTAAGATGTTGTACATAGGTTTCCTTAGTGTTGAGTGAGTAGTTGTCCCGCCTTTTGCATTGGCAGCGACATAGTTCCAGTTTGGCTAGTTTCAGCTCTTCTGAGAACCATTTAGAGGCATCATGTCGTCTGGTCTGTTTAGTTTTTTGGAGAGGGCATGCATATTGCTGGCTTCTACTGGCCAATCCGTGACCTCTTTCCCATAGCAATCTACGTTTTCCTTTAATACTGGTAAGGAGTTTTCCAGAGAGTTGCAGAATGTCAGGTCTGCTCGAGACCAGTTCCTCAAGAAGGTTCCGAGACATGTGAGAGGTTTCGAGGGAATAAGATCTTCTAGTGTGAATTTAATCAGGTGGTGATCTGACCATACACAGAGGGAGATTATAAGATTGCTCAAGGATTGGTTTGTTCTCCATACTTGGTCAACGGTGTGATCTTTGATATGAGTGGGCAAAAATATGTGCTCATCTAAATTCAGGCTATTGAGAAGATCGGTTAGATCTGTTGATAGTTGCCCACTCTTTTCCTCGTTTGCCCAGTAGTTGAGATCGCCTATTAGCATTATATTTGCTTAGTCGATGACAAAAGGGGAGATTAGTTTAGCTGGGAGTTGCGGCAAGTGTTGCATATGGCCTGGAGGTCTTTACATGAGGACCCATGTAAGGGAGGATGTAGGAGAGTCCAGTTTGATCACAAAGTTGTCAATAGTCGAGATCTTTAATAACATAAGTTTGGTGAAGTTAATTTGCTTCTTGCTTACAACCGCTACGCCGCCTACGTTACCTGCTGCTCTATTTGATTGCAGAATAAAATAACCTTCTGGGAGGGCTGACAATATATCTGTGGAAGATTCAACAGTGAGTCATGTTTCGGTTAGTAGCAGTATGTGAGGTGAATCGGTGTCTAATAAGTGGAATATTTCCGTCTGGTGTTTGACCACAGATCGTGGGTTAAGATATGTCAAAGTAAGTTGGTTGGGCTTCTGCTTAATGGTGGTAGCGTTGGGTATCTTGGTCAAGGAGCAATGGGGGATTCAGTAGGATAGGGCATGGCTATAGTAGACGTGCAGGTATTTATCAATCCTAGTTTGTGTAGCTTTGATGGGCGGGAGGGGGTGTTATTTGAAGGCTTACTGAGTTAAGTTGTGTAGGGTCCTTCGGGGAGTAGGTAAGAATTTGGCATAGTGGCTGGACCCTGGCCCTTGCAGCAGACTGGCGCAAACGGACTTGCCTTTGGCACGCCTTTGACGCGTCAGCAACACTTCCACACCGGGTGCACATTAAATACCGGGCCAGCTTAGAGCGCTAACCTAAAATGGCGCCCATATGTGTTTACAGCTGCTTGGCTCTAAACACGGCCAATACCCGTCTGTGCGTGTGAGTAATTCTCCTCACTTCCCTAAATTACGGTGATTAAGGGATTTTCCCTTGTTAAGATTCCCTTCGTTCCGGTATTGCACTGGCCCGGAGATTTGAGGGAGTCGCAGCAGCAAGTACAGCAAATTAATTGCAGCAGTGTTAGTTAAAAATAGTTCAGCTAAAATGCTCGAACAGATTAAAAAAAAAAAAACATATGTCTAACATAAAGTGCGGAGCAGCACTCTCTATACTACAGCGTTACCTGGACTGACCGACGCAGTGGCGTTATTTGTGTAGGGGTGATTCCACACGACCAAATCTCTTGTATAGTTCATCTGTGAGTTGCCAGATCTTAATACCTATATACGGAACTGCTCTGGCTACACTGAGCCTGCTGTAGTCCAAACACACGAGCCATGTTCTTTTTTTCCAATGCTGCTCGCTGGTCTAAGGACTAGTATAGCGGAATGTACGCCTAATTGGCTAAACATCATTCAAAACTGCGTTTGTAATGAGACGGCCCCACGAGAGATGCAATTGGGAAATAATATGCACTTAATTGAGAGATTATTCGCGATCTGTAAAGAAAGTGAGATTTGAGAGTGAGAATATACGATGTATACACCTTACAAAGGGACTTGTTGAGCAAGAGTTAAGACGCAAATGTATAAATGTTGGCACAGTGTGCGCAGTTATCTTTCGGACAGGTAGTAGCACACCCTAAAAATGCCAATACTTGTTGTAACCATCCAGATAAGTAGATGTGGTAAGGCACGTTTGGTTATGGTTTGTGGCAAGGCATGCTTTTGTAGGTCATATGCAACGCGGTGTGCATGAGATTCTGTTTGCAAACGTCACAGAAGATGTTCATATTTTTATTAAAACAAACTTTTTAGAGCAATGGCAATGTTACAAGACGTTTTACTTCTTGCATTACATTACTGTGATTTTTAATACATTTAAATTTGCACGTCTTTTTATACTGTAGCATGGTAATTAATGATCGTATTTTATTTGCACTGCTTCATTTTTTATTTGTGAATATAAAACAAAAATGTCTAGTGATCAGAGCTGGCATTGTTAGCAGTTTTCTATGATTTTATACATACAGAATGAAGCACGTACCTGCAAATATAGTAGGTTTCACCTTCCCCAGCCCTCTATCCAAAACCAGGGTTTAGTCAAAGATTCATTACTCTTAGTTTTGCACAGAGGTTTGGTTAAGCCTCCACAGTCTACACTAATACGCACTTGCATTGTTTCCTCTCATCTCTGAGCCTGCTTGAACATTAAACTATTGAAAAATATTGAAATTTGTCACTTGGCAGCATCGTGTCAAGATTGCCCACAGAATGCCAAGAATTATCACAATTAAGACGAGGCAAGAGTTACACTAGGATTTGTCATAATTAGCATCATTAGGCTGTGGCCAGAATTATGGCAAACGTCTGCAGGGGAAATGGATGCCTACAATATGGCAAGAGTTACCACAACACAGCAGAACCATCACTATGCCATGGATGTCCATATTATACCAGGAATTATCACCATTGTACAAGAGTGAACATTAAGCCAGGGCTGGGCACCAATGCAGACTGAGGTCTGCAAAATTACAGAAGTAACCACCATCCTGTCAAGACCTCAATCATGCCATGGGCTGGAACCACAGTGCCATGGATGGCCACAATACGCTGAGAATGACCACCTTTATTCTTGGACAATAATTTTACCAGGGATAGGCTGTATTCCAATGCTGCCCACAAGTTAGCAAGAATTACCACCATTGTGCCACAGCCAGTGTTTGACCGGGGTGGGCACCATGGCATGGATGCCCAGAGGTTGTCAAGAGTTACCGCCATTAAGCGAGGTCCTGTATTTTCCCAAGTGAGCAGTGAGTATCATCCTGTGGATTCTCATAAGTTCACAAAAATTACCACAGTTCTGCCTGGACCAGCTTTTTACCAAAGTGGGCAATGGACATCATTAAAAGAATGCTCACAAGTTCCCACGAATTACCACCATTTTGGCAATGTTGGCATTTGACGGAATTTGTTGAGAATTACTACCATTGTGTGAAGGCCAACATTCCATGAGAGTTTGGCACCCACACAGAAACACATACCTGTTCACTCTCTCGCTCTCTCATGGACATTTGCAGACACAAGCACCCAACATCAATATTTGTGTGAGTTTTTCTAAACTTACCTTTCCCTGTCAAGTTTATGTCCCAAGTTCTGCATTTGGTCTGGGCTGCTGCTCTCTCTGATCCCCCTCACATGACCAGCTTCTACTCCAGCTATGCTCCACGGGAATGGATTGTAGCGTCTCTGCACCTGTTGGTATGGGGTGGGCAGAAGAACCTGAGTGAGAGAATGAAGGTGCCATGTGAAAAGACACTAAGCAGCAGTGCTTGGGAGCAGTTGGCACAAGTGCAGTTGCTTGGACAAGGATTATCTCAAGAAGCAGTTCCTTGGATGGGGGAGATGTATCAAGCAACGCTGCCTAAGTGGTAGGTGGGATCAAGCAGGAGTATCTTCAGGGAGGGTTTTAGTTGGGACAGCCTGATGAAGAGAGGGGTGAAAGCGAGCCAGAGAGACTCATGTGACATGGGGAGAGAGCCAACCATTAGTTGCTTTGGGTGACTGGGAGGAGGGGGCCTTAGCTCCAGCAGAGCTTCTACCACAGGCAGAGGGATTTTTCTTTCTCCCCTTGCTAGAAATGCTAGCACAGGAACTTTTTAAACTTTTTGTTGTGCAAGTGGAAGGTTTCTTCCACATGCCTAGTAGTAAGTTAGTGTGTTTTCCCTTGCCGACGTGTGAGAAGTCATTTTGGGGAAACTACTACAGTAGATGCATCTCAGAGTGGCACTAGGCTGCGCCATTGAGACAGAACTTAAACATCAAAGGGCAGATTTATCATACTGTTGTGTTGCCCTTGTATTACGCAAGGTAACACAAGGGCAATGCAACACTAAATTCAGATTTACCAAGTAACGCAAGGCTACCTTGTGTGGCCCTGTGGTGCTTCATAAATCTAGAGTAACACAAGGCAGCACAAGTCTCTGCCTTGAATTACACTAGCCATTGAAGGCATTCCATGGGTGGAGTGTGGATGTTCCCACGCATCCACCCATGGATTTTGGCGTATTCCCAGATTTACCATGAGTTGTAAATCTGGAAATGCGTCAAAATACTACACCTTCCCAGGGGAGGCGAAACGAGGAGAAATATGTTTATTTCTCCTTGTTTTGAAAGAGGAAATAGCCTCAGAGGATTGTTTTTGTGCAGGAAGGTACACCTCCTGCATACAATTCAGGCACCCTTGCACCACAGCCCAAGAGTGCCTTTGTTGGTGCAAGGCAGCGCATTGTGCGCTACCACAAAGATAGGACAGGAATGCCCCATATTTAGTTAAATACGGCAAATTCCTGCCCTCTTCCCTTCAAGCAGCGCAGCGCACCAAGGTGTCTTGCTGCGTTGTTAAACTTTGATAAATCTGGGTCTAAAATCTTTGTAAATTTGAACATGCTATCTGTCGTTATTGATTTTTTGAAAAGCGATATCACCTGTTAACCTAAAACACTTTGAGAAGAGTCTGAGTGATATCTTTTGAAACTATAAGCAATAACGTATTTTTTTGTTTGCTTTTGTCAAGCATTCAGTTTTTTTTATTTTGGTTTTGATAAAGTTTGACATCAGTCATCTATTTTTTATTTGTATGTGATGAAATAATACTGACTTTTTATTGTGTTCCAAAACATGTATTGGTTAATAGATTCTGTTGTATTGTTGGGTCGAGTCCCACTCTCTCGACATGGAGGTCTCAGGCATCCACTGCATCCTATGACCTAGTCAGTCTTTTCTGCTGGCCACAATGCTACTGAGGTTGAGTGTACCTCCCTCACTATACACAACTGAGGAGAGTCAATCTCCTTCCACTCATTGACTCCATTATGTTTCACCGTAGCAGTGCTTAGCTCCTGTCCGTTGATTCCCCATTCGTGGGTTAAGTGGACACAATTGCCCTGCTTCTGTGCTTTCGAGTTCTCATTCACCAGTGCAAAACCAGGAGAGGAAGAGGCCGACTTCCATGTTTCTGCTGTCAGCAGAGTTGCACAAAATGAATGGCTCCTTGCATTTGGATGTAGAAGATGGCTGGGATCTTGTCCATGTGGACCATCATCAGGTCCATGCCCTGGGTGAGATCGTATTTGCCCCTCCCGCCCTTTTCACAGAAAAATACGTACCACCTACCTACCTTCCGATCTGCACAAATGTCTATACACACAGAAAGCAGCTGTGAGATCTGCCAAGAAGTTCAGAAATGCCTTTTTTATTTTTCTTCATTCTGGGATTAAATAAACACCTTAAATAAAATATACTTCACAAAAATAGTACATAGGCCTGTGGAGCAGATTAATTAATAACCTGCTGGTGCAGGGATCACCACTTCGCCACGGGTTCTTAACAAGTCAGGAGGAATCGACACTGGAGCGAAGTCAAACCATAGGTTATTTATTAAGCATTCATGAATGGGTCTCCATCCGACAAGTACCATCAAGATACCCAAGGAGAGAGCACACTGAACGATGGTTACATGAGTTTTTATAGTAAAGATCACAGACAAGGAACGCCCAGAGGTAAATAGAGCTTTGGGAAGAACACACAAATGAGACAATCAGTAAGAATCAACAACCTTGGTGCCTTGTGTAACTGTCGCGTCCTGAAGCTGCACAACAAGATAGGCTATCTAAGCAAACTTTATCTAAGGCTTTACCATTGTTCAACAAACACACGAAACCCAGTGCAGACATCAGCTGTTCTTTTGTGCTGACTTTGCATGTTTACGCAGCCTACAATGTCTCAATCTAGATTCTTTACCAATGCTGATGCAGGTGCGGTGTCAAGGATAGAGCCAGGCTGAAAACCGGACAGGGGTGAAAATGGATGAAGCACAGCTGAATTAAAAAACAAGAGATTCAGATTTTACATTTACACATTCCTTCCTTTTCAGCTGTGCTGAATCTATTCTAAGGGGTACATGTATTAATCGTGTACATTAATATTCATTAATTCATGAATTTCAGTGTGCATAATCATTTCTCTATTTAATTCATGAACATTGGTTGTGGTGGGTTTAATACTACTGCAAACATTTATACAAGTGGTGCATATCATAGGGGCACATTGAATACAACAGCAGAAAGTTAGAAAGATGGCTCCTATGATTACGATTCCCATTAATAATTTCCAACCCCAAGTGGAGATAAGTCCCTGTAACCATTCAGACCAGGACCAGGTTCCTTGGTCTTGATATATTTCTGCAGCTGTTTTATGTAATTTGGAAATGGCGTTATAGACAGAAGGGGCGTGATCAGGTATGAACACGCAGCAGCTACTACCTATGATGCGGCATGCTCCACCACGATCAGCGAGTACTACATCATGCACCATTCTATTTTGAAGAGTTACAATTCTTGTAATCTGGAGTTCTCCGGTAATGTTTCTTAGAGCCATTGCTGTCTGATTAGTTACTGCTTCTACTACTCGGGTCAGGCGTCTAATTTTTCTTCTGTTTAGGGCTGCACCAACGAAGAAAAAGAGTCCCAAATTGAAATCTACATATTGCTGCAAGGCTGTATCGGTCTGATCTACTTCATCTTTATTTATGGTCCGTTTGAATCTATTTAAAGGGATGTCATTAAATAATTTCAGGTTTTTGTGATAAGAGGCAGGTGCTAAAAACACAGATGAAGTAAGAAAGACACAACAGATGCCAGACCAACTGACTGGTAGATGATAGTAACCCTTGTTTCCACAAATAAAGTAAGTGTTATGGGAAGATAAAAAAGTGCTATTGTTCGTTCCAGTGATATTTAAAACAGTGGTACAGTCACTTTTTCCCACGGGAATACTTCCAATACTGCTCACACAAAGTTCTGCTCGGGCTCTGGTTTCAGCGATAATAGGAGGCCCATTACCCTTGGCTGTTCGAGTGTTGGGGAAGACATATCTGGTGGAGGAATTCCCTCTGCGATACTCCTCCATTTCCCATACAGTTCCTTTGGCTTGGGGATCTCCTTCCTCATCGGGGTAACATACCCTATTTAACTGGGCATTGAGTCTTCCTACATCAGCAAAAACTTTGTGACTTATTTCAGAGGCCCACAATAATGCAAACCAGGCTCTACAGGAGCCATTATGTGAGAATGGCAAGGGGATAAAAGGCGTTCCTCCCTTCTTCTGATGAGCTGGCATCATTCCACACACCCAGCAGTTGGTAGTGTTCGTAGCATTGTGGGTATGATGTAGCATTTCTATGAAAGTGTTATTGAGGTAGGACATGCGGTGTTTTTGTTCATGGTAGGGAAGAGTATAGTACACATGTTCTGTGGGGACAGGACTAGTAGTGAGCAATAGGGTTTGGGCCGGAATCACTTTCTCCATTGTCCAAAATACTGCTGCCAAGATTATCAAGAGTATAATCAAAATCACCATACACAGTGGCTTGTCTTTGTTTCGCATCTGCAACTTAGATCCCAATTTCTGCATTTCTCCTTCTCAGTATCACTACAACCACAGGTTGGAGAGAGATCCAGGTACCACTGAACACGTATCACAATCCCCTCTGAACCTAGTTCAGCCGATTCTATGATCCTACCGTGTCACAGCCGAACCGTTCCACTTATTGAAATCGGTCCTCCGTTATCTCTATCTGCTCCTTCCCTTCCTTGGTCGTAAATCGTACCTTGTTGCTGAAGGCGTAGTTTGATCAGGAAACAAAGTATCTTCATTCAGAGGAGCAACACTTTTCTGAGTTTGTAAGATATCTTTCAGATCGCTTCTGCCTTCTGGCTGGAGAACAGTTGCTGGGATTCGCTTGCAGTGCCCTGCATTAATCCAGTGGCATCTGTTGGTGACACGGACAGCAGTTCGAGTTGCAAGCAGGATCTGTTCCGGATTCTTCCAGCGAGGCTCCAAGTTTTTAGAACACTGGAAATTTTTTATAAGGACATATTCTCCAGGTTGAAGACCATGGGCCGGACCCTCTGACTTGTCTGGAATAGCTTCATGCACCTGCTGATGAATCAGAGACAGTTTTTCAGTCAAGTTTTTAAGATAATCACTCAAAATAGGGTACTGTATTTTTATCATATTTGGCCTTGGGGGTCCACATACATTCATAGGCCTACCAAAGACTATCTCATAGGGAGAAAGTCCAATCTTACTATGTGGGATGGAATGAACAGATAATGCTAAAGGCAAGTCATCTGGCCAATTAAGGCCCGTTGTTGCCTGTATTTTCGCTAGTTTTAACTTTAACGTGGCATTGTACCTTTCTACCAAACCCGCTGCCTGAGGATAATTAGCAGCATGAAACTTCTGCTTTACCCCTAAACCCTTCATTAGGTACTCTATTATCTGGCCAGTAAAGTGGGGGCCATTGTCGCTCCATAGGACTCTACAAACCCCAAAACGGGGGAAGAACTCCTTTAACAAGATTTTGGCTGTTGTCAAGGCTGTGTTGTCTTTGGTGGGATAGGCTTCTACCCACTTACTGAAGGAGCAAACCACAACTAGTACATACTTTAAGTTGTTACAGCGCTCTAATTGGATATAGTCCATTTGGAGTGCTTCAAAAGGAACCTGAGGTGGAGAAAATCCACCAGTAGGGGTCAATACTCCCTTCCCAGGATTGTGCTGTAAACATATCTTACAATTGTTGACCAAATGCTCAGCCGTTTTCCGAATGTGCTTATTATCCCAAACCTGTTCTAATTGGGAGATGGTGTTTTTGGCACTAACGTGAGCAGGTCCATGAGCCATAGTCACAAAAGGCAATACATAGGCATAGGGCAACTTCCATTTTGACATATCCTTTGACCTCCAACATCCCTCATCATCCAAATCTCCTTCCTTTTGCCATTCTGCCCTTTCTTGTTCAGTGGCTGACTGCTGTATTTCCTTAATCTCTGTATACATGTTTTCCCATCTTTCAGCTTGGGATCGTAACACATACATTTTACTCATGAGTGCACTTGCAGTCTCTCGTGCAACTTCGTCAGCGAAAGCATTTCCTTGTCCCACCTTGTCTGTAACTTTCTTGTGGGCACTACATTTGATAATGGCTACACTCTTTGGCAATGTCAAGGCAGTAAGAAGACTATTTACCAATTCACCATGTTGTATTTTAGAACCATGGGAGGTTAGGAATCCCCGTTCCTTCCAGAGTTTGGCAAAGTTGTGTGCCACACCAAATGCATACTGGCTGTCCGTATAAATGTTCACTCTTAATCCCTGACTGAGTTCGCAAGCCCTCAAAAGCGCAATGAGTTCAGCTGCTTGGGCAGATTTTTGCGGAATACGGGCTGTTTCTACCACTGTTTGTAATGTGGTAATGGCATAGGATGCAGAGGTGGTGCATCAGGTAGTCTTAAACAAGAGCCATCCACACATAGTTCTCCCTCAGGGTCTAATAAAGGGGTATCCTTTAGATCTATTCTTCCCTTAGTCTGTTCTTCTGTGAGGAAAATACAGTCATGCAAATCATGAGCTTGTTCAGCTGGCAAAGGTAACAATGTAGCTGGGTTCAACGTCAAGCATCTCTTAAGTGTGATATGAGGTGCCAAAAGCGTAAGTTCGTATCCTGTGAGTCTAGCGCTAGTCAAGTGTTGTGTCTTGGTCTGATTCAGGAGTGCATCTACAGAATGTGGTACCATAACCATAAGCTTGTTGCTCAACACTATCCCCTCAGATTGGCGTATAGAAATCACTGTGGCGGCAACCGCTCTGAGACAACCTAGGAGTCCTCTGGCTACTGGGTCTAATACAGCTGAGGAATAAGCACATGGACGATGCTTATTACCATATGGTTGTGTCAAAACTGACAATGCACATCCTTCTCTCTCGTGTACATATAGTATGAAAGGCTTTGTATAGTCTGGAGTGCCTAACACTGGAGCAGAAAAAAGGGATGCACGGAGCTGCTGATATGCTTCCTGACATTCAGATGTCCATGGTAGAGGAGAGGGAGTGTCTTTAGTAACAAGGGACAAAAGAGGTTTGATAATTAGTGAGAAGTTGGGGATCCACTGTCTACAGTAGGAAGTAATACCAGTAAGTGCCCTGACTTCTTTTTGAGTACTTGGAATAGAAATTTTTAGGATAGTTTGAATCCTGTCTTTGGTCAGAGTGCGGCCTTCCTTAGACAAGAGGTGACCTAAATAAGTGACCTCAGACTGACAATATTGTAGCTTATTCTTAGAGACCTTATGTCCCTTAACAGCAAGATGATGCAATAGAGAGAGAGTGGCTTCTTTACAATGCTCAACTGTGTCTGCGGCTAGCAGAATGTCATCGACATATTGCACAAGTGTAACTCCTGGTGGCAAAAGAAGTTCATCCAACTGTCGTTTAAGTGCCTGACTATAAATGCTAGGACTTTCTGTATATCCTTGTGGAGCCCTACAAAATCTGAATGAGCGGCCCCGTAATGAAAATCCAAAAAGATATCGGCTCTCTTCATGTATAGAAATAGAGAAAAGGGCATTTTTGAGGTCGATAACCGAAAACACAGTGGCTGTAGGTGGGATTAATGTCAACAAAGTCGTAATATCAGAGACGACAGGATATTGAGGAATCACGATTTTGTTGACTTCTCTTAAGTCAATCACAAATCGATAAATCTTATCTCCTGTTCCATCGCCCCGTTTTAAAATGGGGAGAATGGGACTATTGCATACATTAGAGGAAACTTCCTCAACAAGTCCTGTACGTATCATGTCATCAATGATAGATATCAGTGCATCCTCACCTTCTTTTGATATTTTATATTGCGGGACCCTTGGTAAGGAAGCACCCTCCCGAACCTGTATGTATACTGGGGAAATGTCCATTCTTCCCACATCTGTGTCAGCAGTAGCCCAAACACATGAAGGGACAGAATCAAGGTCCGAACATAAAGAAAAATTGTATTGTTTAGGCAATGTCTTTTTCCCAAAAATAACACGTACTCCAGATGGGGAACAATGTATAGTAGCATGGAAGTATTTCAAAAGATCAAGTCCCATCAGATTATCTGGAGCATGTGGGGGAAGCAAAAAGGGGGCTGTAGTGATGAAATTCTCAACCTGTAAAGGTAATTTTTGGGACACAGGGCTAGGAGTTGGTGTTCCATCAAACCCTATCGATGTAATTACTTGGCCAGACAAGGGTGTCCCCGGGACCAGTTTCTGAGATATCGCACTACGTGTCGCCCCTGTATCCACTAAAAATTTCTGATCCTGCCCAAGTATGGTGGCTGTTATATAGGGTCCTGACTGGTCTACAGGTGTCTCAATCATCCTCCTTGTCCTACGCTGTCCTAGGCAAAATGTGTTCCCACAGTTTCCTCTGATTCCCAATCCTCCATCGAATATTGATTATTTCTTTGGTCAAAATAATTTCCTGACCTATTCCTCTCTGGAGCTTGAACCTGCTGTGGCTGTTGTCGGGAAGCTAAAGTCCCTTGATTACTGTTCACCTGTCCCCTTCCTCTTCCACCAGCAGCTAAAACAGGACATTCTGAACGCCAATGTCCTTTCTCCTTGCAGTAAGTACATTGATCTAGCCCTAATGAAGTTTGTCTACGCTGTGGCCCTACTGGAGGTGCTTGTCTATAATTCTGACCATAATTTTGGCCACAGCCTCGACCTTGGGGTCCACATGCCTGAACCATCATTACTTTAGTTTTCAATTCTTTTAATTTTCCTTCTTTTCGTTCTTGCTCAGTGGTCACCTGATTCTGATAATACTGAGCCATATCTAATATAGCTTTCGGGGTTACTGAAGCCCATGTGCTCTCTGAATTCTTTAAACGAACAGATATTTCTGGGAGTAAATTTCCCACAAATCGATCTACGAATAAATGTGCACCCGTAGGTGTAGACGTATCTTGCCCACTAAAATCGTGGAACACTTCCTCAAAGCGAGTAAAGAAATCAGGGACGGCCTCTCCCTGCTTTTGTTTACAAGCAGTAAGGAGTGCCCAGTCTATTTTTCTAGCTGGAACCATCGTTTTAGTATAAGTAAGTATGTTACCAGGAAGATCCAGTATAAGCTGACTAGGTTTCTGACCAGGTTTCCTATCCCTATCAGCTGCTATTATGGCAGTCCAATCTCCTCCCAAATCAACAGCATGATCCTGTTTCCGGGTAAGTCGCCACATATCTGGTGGCAGGATCATACCAAAAAACATATCAATATCTGCTAAGGTCATGATACAAGAATCAATGGCTGCCTGTACATCATCATAAAATCCTCTAGGATTTTTCCGTATGTCTGGTAAGGAGGCTTTTAAAGTGAGTACATCGGTCCTTTTCCAGGGCGTATATATCCAATTATATAAAAAATGGGCTCTAGCATCAGCACTATTTGGGTCATCATTGTCTGCATTCCCTCTTCCAGGAATGAACTGTGGCGCAGCTTCCCTCATAGGTCATATTCGGGGAGAGGAAGAGAGTTCATTACGGTATCCAATTATCGTTGCTATGGCAGAATTAATTCTATTTACAGGGAAGGCCCCTATCTGACACTGTCGATTAATAACTCTAACATCCTCTGGGCCATTCTGTCCTGTAGTCATCTCCCATTGAACCATAGGTTGATGAGAAAGCTTGTTTATAAGACAAAGAAGCTCTCCCTCAGAGAAACCATGTATCTGATCTATCATTTCTTCTACTTCCATTTCTACATCACTTAACCAATTTAATACCATTAACCTTATCGCATCCTGACGAAACTGAGGTACAGTAGAACGAAGAATTCAAGGGGTCAGGACAGATGCAGGAAGTACGGGATCATCAGTCATTTCGGGTGCAGTGGCCTGAGGTGGAGGCGCAGAGGCCTGGGATGGGGGTGCAGTGGCCTGGGTTGGAGGGGGTAAGGAATGTACCGGTACTGGTTGCAAAATAGGGAGCTGGACAACCGCGGGCAAAGGAGGGGGAGCCGGGGTGCAAGGGGGGGCGACATTTGGTGGTCCAGGGGGAAGAGGTGTTAAGGGTACATATGGGGGCGGGGGTCGTTCAATCAACAACCCATCAATATCTGAATCCACATCTTCTTGGTGGACCTGAACTGCTACTGTTGGTCTAACTATATATTCCTTAGATGTTAATAATCTATGCTCTCTATCTAAACATTCCTTTTTCTCCTGAACTTCCTTATCCTTCAATTCTTTATACTTTTGATACTGTGTCTTTCTTTCCTGTTTCCTTTGTACCTTCTCTGCCTTGAGCTGCCGCTCCTTCACTTCTTTCCTCCACATACGCAAACTGTCAAACATAGCTGGCCTAACTTTCTTTAAAAACAATCGTTTCTCTAGATACTCGAGTTTGTGAGGGTCCATAGTTCCCTCTAATGGCCATTGTAACTGGGGATCCCCTTTTGTATATTTGTTCCACAATGCATTATACATGATGGGACAAATACCATATTTGATGTACATCTCAAAATTCGGCGTATCTTCTGGTGGCGCCGGCTGACTTGCTTCCAAAATGCTCTGCTTATCGCAGCAGCAACAACAAAACTTCCAAAGCGTACTAAGTACAGGCATGTTATATAAGATATAAAAAAAAACGTATAAACCGAGAGAAATAAAAAATATTCTCACATTTACCTGTAAGAAAAAATGTTAGTCAAAACAAATAGCAAGTCTCAAAACAAAGCTTAGGTTTCAAAATACAAAACAGATCCTAGGTTTCAAAATTCCAAACAGATTCTGAACGGATTATCAAACAAATACCAAGTCAAGACAAATACCAAGTCAAGCAAAGATCAAACAGATCCTAACCAAATGAACAAATGAACCGGTTCAATACAGATTTACCTCTTACGTAGTCTTCGACTCCCACCTGTCGATCCTCCCTGATCCAAAGAAAATCACCGACCGAAGGACCCAGTCAAGGCCAGCAGCCGCCAGGAAGATCAGAGTCGGAGAGCTGAAAAATCACCTTGGACCAGGAGCAACACTAGTCTCTTCAGGTGGGGCGCCCCTCAGCAAAGTTCGTCTCACCGACACGATCTCCTCCCCCGGTCCGACTGCAAGCCTTTGATGGGGCCCCGCGTTTGGGCGCCAATTTATGGAGCAGATTAATTAATAACCTGCTGGTGCAGGGATCACCACTTCGCCACGGGTTCTTAACAAGTAAGGAGGAATCGACACTGAAGCGAAGTCAAACCATAGGTTATTTATTAAGCATTCATGAATGGGTCTCCATCCGGCAAGTACCATCAAGATACCCAAGGAGAGAGCACACTGAACGATGGTTACATGAGTTTTTTTTTATTTATTTTTTTATTATTTTATTTATGAAGCTTATACAGAACATATAGAAGCAAGATGTCACATCCTGAACACTAAAAAGTGAACACGTGGTGTACAGCTATTTACCAGTAGGCATAATACATACAGATCAGGTACAAATCAACATGTCAGTATGAACAAATACAATGTACCGTACAGCAGACTGTGATGATAACACTGTCAACATCTCCAGAGCGTAACATGAGGAACATATAAATGAGTTTGACATCGGCACAGCAGTCATAGAGTCTACCTAAAAGTGTGACAAGGGGGGTCAATCAGCAGGTGCCGTGCGATCAAGGTTCGGCAAGTCACAGTCAGTCTCAGGGTGGTTCGTCCCTCTGGCAGCTATATATGTTGTGTAAAGTCCCCAATTTTTTTTCGGGCGACTCCTGGGGGGGAGGAGTTCGCTGAAGTTTTCCGTCTGAGTGCTGCAAAAGAGCATGTCCTGAGACCACTGTGCCATTGTGGGAGTAGGGCCGCGAAGCCAGTTAATCGCAACTCTACGTTTTGCTAGGAGAAGTCCCATGTCAATCAGTCTGCGCTCTCCCGGGGGGATCTTTTTAGAATAACCCAGCAAGGCCAGAGCAGGGTCCAGAGGTAGCTCCGTATCGGTTATTCTCCCCAGCTCGCTAAAAACCAACTCCCAGAATTTGTTCACCCCTGGGCACGACCAGGCTAGATGTAAGAAGTCAGCCGTACGTTCAGCACATCTGTCGCAGGCAGGAGTTTCCCTCAACCCGTATCTGTGGAGTCTCTCCGGTGTGTAATACACCCTGTTTAGATATTTAAAATGAATCAGCCGATGCCTACCATTTAATGAAATACGACGCGTACCGGTGCAACAATACGCCCACATAGCATCATCTATCGGCTGCTGTAAGTCTCGCTGCCAGTCCAGTCTGGCTTTGGAGAACTGATTGACCCTGTGGGACATAGCAATCTTATAAATACTGGAAACCAACTTGCGGGGTGATTTAGCTTTAATAGCGTAGGATAGTTCCGCAACTTCTGGGGGTTCCACAAGGCCCTCCCCCAAAATTGCTCGCAGGGCATGCCTCGTCCTATGGAATTGGAATTGCTGCAGCAGAGTATAAGGGGGCTCTTGTTGTTCAAACTCCTCCCATTTTTTGACCACACCGTTCTGAAAGAGATCACCGACCGTTTGTATGTTCAGAGATCTCAGTGCTCGTAGCACCCCTCTGTCTCTACATGGGGGCAGCCAACGGGCCCAGTCGAGCAGCATGACTGGGGAGTATAATAGAGCTCCGGCTTGGAGTTGCAACAGAGAGTGCCAGGCGTGTCGTGTAGCATTGATAGTCCAGTATGCCTGTCCTACGGTCTGTATTCTCAAATATCAAGGCCGGAAGTGGCAGCGGGTCCGCAACAATAGTCTCAATACGGAGGTGGGGAGCGTCTGGAGGACCATGTATCCAGTGATATGCGTGCGCGCTCTGCGCAGCTCTATAATATAAGGTTAAGTCCGGGGCACCCAGTCCCCCCATGTGGTACGGCAAGGTCAGTGTCTGCCACTTAACTCTAGCATGTTTGCCCACCCAGGCTAGTTTTATCATTAGCGTCGTGACCCGTCTGAAAAAAGAAGTGGGCAATACCATGGGGATATTCACGAATAAGAACAAAAACCGGGGAAGCACCACCATTTTCATAATCGATATTCTGCCCATCAGCGACAGAGGCAGCCTGATCCAAGTATCCACGTCATCTTCCAACCTGCTAACTGCAGTCCCATAATTGTCCCTGAAGACTACTTCTGAGTCAGGGTGCACCTGAAAACCCAGATACCTGATCGAGTCAGTGGACCATTGCAGTGGGTAGTCCGGTTCGTACGGAGTCGTGACGGGCGTAAGGGGAACGGCGATACACTAGGTCCAATTAACCCCCAGCCTCGAGAGGGCACCAAAGTGTACCACCTCCCGCAAGACAGAAGAGAGGTTGTTTTCCGGATCTCGAACGTAGAGTAAGGTGTTGTCGGCGTAGGTAGACACAATTAAGTCGTACTTCGGCAGTCTAATGCCCTTGAGGCTGTGGTATTCTCGCAGTACGCAGGCCAGAGGTTCAGCCACTAAGGCGTATAGTATAGGGGACAGCGGGCATCCCTGCCTCGTCCCCCGTGTGATATTGAAGGGGTCCGTCACCAGATTGCCAACTCTGACTCTGGCGGAAGGACGATCGTACAGCACCCCAATCAGCTGCAAGAAAACCGGACCAAGACCCATCCTAGTCAGGACTTGGCGCATGAAGGGCCATTCGACCGAGTCGAAGGCGTTCTCCATGTCAAGAAAGACCCCCACCGCCATTGTGTCTTGCCGGATATGCTGTAGAGCCCCGAAGACCGTTCGCAAATTATAAGTGAGGTTCCTGTCCGGAATAAACCCAGCTTGCTCAGGGGCTACAAGAATCTGCGCATGGGGAACTATCCGGTTCGCGAGAATTTTAGCGAAGATTTTGGTGTCTACGTTAAGTAAGGAAAGCGGTCGGTATGATCCGCACTCCTCTGGTGGTTTACCCGGCTTGGGTATAGCGACTATGACAGCCTCTCTCATCGTGGGCGGCATCATGCCAGATTGACACATGTCGTCAAAGAGCGCAGACATGTGTGGTAATAAAATATCAAGGAACGCCTTATAAAAGGCCACAGTGAGTGCATCCACGCCCGGGGCGCTACCGGGCATTATGCCCGACAGGGCCAGCAATATCTCATCCTTCTCCACGGGTCTCATCGGGAACTCCCGGTGCGTATCTGTGAGAAAGGGGAGTTTAATGTGAGAGAGATAATCCAAGATTTCATCATCCGTCCCAGAGGAGCGGGTAGAATATAAGTCTGCATAATAACTTCTAAAACGTTCCGCAATATCTGCCTCCTCAGTCAACACCTCACCTTCCGCGGATTTCATTTCAGCGACCTGTGCATTACTACGACGCCTCTTAAGCAACTGAGCCAGAACCGAACCCGGCCGCTCCCCCTCCCCATACACCCGAACCGTGGCGTATTTACCTAAGTGTTTGAGCTCGGCATCCGCAGCGTCATGGTATTCCTCTAAAAGTGCCTTAATTTCCGATGCAACTGCAGCGTCGGCGTGCGCCAACTGCTGCCGTTCTAGTGTACCCAATTTCTTTTCTAACTCAACCAGGCGGCAGCGAATATCGCGGAGGACCCCCGAGGGTTTGGACATAGCTATGCCTCGAATATAAACCTTAAAGATTTCCCAGATCACTTGAAAACTATCTACAGATCCCACGTTAGTGATGAAGAACGTCTCAATAGCTTCCGCCAGCTCGGCCTTGAAAACCGGGTCCAATAGCGAATAGGGAGGGAATCTCCAAGTAAATGGCGGTATACTCTTCTTGGGGGTAGCTATCGCTACTAACAAAGGGGAATGATCGGACAGAGTGCGGGGGAGGACCCTACACTCCCTAACGTTATCATACAGAATCGGGGATGCCAGCCAGTAATCGATACTAGTATGTAGGTTATGATAAGCGGAATAATGTGTGTATCCCCCGTATGTGGGTGTTTTGCGCGCCAGACGTCGCACAGGTCCAGGCGAAGCATAGCGCCCTCCAGTGCCCTAGCTGCCGCGCAGGGACGTCTCTCGGGGCCCCCCGAACGATCCGCGTTCGGGTTCCTGACCAAATTTAGATCCCCTCCCCAGAGGAACTGGCCTACCCTGTATTTGTTGGCTACAGACACCAGTGAGTGAAAGAAGTCAGGGCAGTCGTAGTTGGGGCCATATATGTTTACTATCACTAAATCGATGCCCTTCCCCTTACATCTAGATATCGTATATCTACCGTCTGTCAGTGTCAAGCGGAACTAGTGTATAGGGAGATTTGGGGTTAACCCATGTAAGCACCCCTCTGGTATGTGAAGTAAAACCAGAGGCGTGTATATTATCCTGTAGGCCCCTACTGCGCAAGAGGGGACTGCTGAGTGGAAGGTGCGTCTCCTGAAGCAGGGCTACATCTATAGCATGGTTTTGTAAATAGTGCAGTACCTTACGGAGTTTCCTATGGTCGTTAAGTCCCCTAACGTTCCACGTGAGCGCTCGGAGAGCATCTGCCGACAAGTTCCCACTGACATCGCTAGGTGCCACCATCGCACTTGTCCAATCTGGCTCCACAATATGATCTGTGTACTAAACAGTGTTCACTCTCGCAATGTGTGTACTGGTAAAGAACATCGGTCTGGAATAACATCCAAATGCTTCTCAAAACCCGCCACCCCCCCTCCCACAACAGATGTGCCTTCCGGAGAGATATATCTAACATAACAAACAACATTGCAAACTGCTTGACCCTTCCACCCCACACCCACATCAGACCATCCCCAACTTGGTCATGGCGAGTCCCCAAGGCCCCTCCCTCTGCCCTAGCCTCCTCCCTCGATCAACAAACCCCCCATGCGTGATTCACACGTGGGCGGATGTTGCTCGCCCGAAAAAAGGTGCTATCTGGCCGAAATGTGGCCCTACTCCAAGCACCGTCAAACAAAATTTTTTTTTGCAGCTGCTTAAGACTATGCTCCCCCGGACCCATCTAACGTTACAAGCTGCAGGCCCACATGGCTAACAGTCTATCCTGCGGATAAGCAGTGGCGTTCCGCCAGGGTATGATCATTGTCCAGAAACACGCGTCTCCAGAACCAGCTGGGATCCTGACTCTGTATCGGAGCTCCTCCCTTCTAACCACTGTCCCCCAGCAGACCCATTCTGTTTACAGCATACAGTGATCTTAGGCGTGACTTAAAAATATATACTGCCCACAGTGTCACTAAGCTAGAACTCGGTCTCTCACATAGTAGCCTGCGCCCAAGGGCCCATCAAACCAATCACAGTGTCCAATGTGCAGCCACCCTGCCAGTACTTATCTGCCGGCTCCACGTAGCTGTTAGTCCTGCTCGTCTAATTGTCCTCCTGCCGCTTCATCAAGGAGCTGGCGCTCCGGGCTGCGACGTTTGTCCTTGGACCAATCTTTCAAAGCTTTCTGCAATGCCTTTGGATCGGTAAAGATGTGCGAGTGACCTTGCCTGTTCACGCGGAATCTGGCTGGGTACAGCATAGCGTAATCAATGCCTAGGTCCCAAAGCTGCTTTTTCATCGGGGCAAAGTGACGTCGCGCTTCCTGTACGCGAATCGTAGAGTCAGGGAACAGTGAAATAGTTGACCCTTCGTAATGCAAAGGCTGCTTGTCTCTTGCCGCTTTCAGTGCTGCGTCTCTGTCCCGGTAATTGAGCAATTTAGCAATGACCGGCCGGGGCGCAGCCCCCACAGGGGGACGCGGTCCCAGGGATCGATGCGCACGCTCCACGACATTCATGGGTGAGAATATATCGCTTCCCAGCAGAGTGACGAGTAGCCTCTCAATAAATTGCTCCATATTACCCGTGTTGGTTGTCTCCGGCAGGCCAATAATTTGAAGGTTGCACCTCCGAGTACGCGCCTCCAAGTCCTCGGTTTTATCTTGTAGCACCCGCAGGACTCTACCCAGTTGTTTATGATCAGTATCCAACGTGGTTTGCGCTTCCTCCACTTCGGTCAACCTGCGTTCGGACAAGTCCAGTCTTTCCGCATGTTTGTCCATCCTCTCAGCCATGCGGTCCATTCTGTAGGACAGGGCGTCCATCTTGGTGCCCAGCGCGGAGATACCAGTTTGCAGGCTTTTCTCCATAGCTATCAGCATGCCACGGATGTCTGAGCTGAGCTCTTCTGGGGCCTGCCCCTGCATTCTCTCCGTCTCCTCCACCGAGGCATCCCGGGATTTCGAGCGCTTATTTTCAAAGGACAGCTTCGGTTGTGCCTTGCCCATATTCACCAGCAAATAGTCCCAGAGTGGGACCTGACACTGCCCAGGAGCAACAAAGGCGAAGTGGACGTGTGGGAGTTGTTCCCCCTGAATCTCCAGATGCGCCTCGGCAACTAGGCTCAGTCACTGGGTGTTATCGAGGCCGATCACTGCCCTCGCTATTTAAATGTGCGCACTCCACGTTTGAAGCTTCTGTCCCACGCAGGCTCCGAGCAGTTGCCCCTCAGGTCGCCACCCCCAACGCCGCCTCATAGGTTCCGGCAGGTCAGCCGGTCGTCTCTGCTTCAGCGCACTGGTTCCAGTGTATCTGCGTCCCCCTCGTGTTCTTTGACTCTTCCAGCTGCGAGGGGTACGTAAACGCAGAGAGCTCTCAAGGAGGAGTGCCCCCTCGCTGCAGTACCTGGGTGGTATCTGTGCACACGTGGGTTGCGTCTCTGAGTGCACTGTTATTCCCAAGCAGGGTAAACACTATGGTGGCTTTACAGCGTATGGGAGGAGCCCCAGGCCGCTCACATCCGTAGGTAACGGTCGCTCCGCTCTCACCTTTAAGCTCTGCGTCAGGCGTGCCAGCCACTCCTTGCGAGGCCTCCTCGGTACCCCCCAGGGCAACAGGACACCCAGCTGTCCCACAGCACGGCGCAACGCTGGGGCGTCGCCGCAAAAAGGCGGGTCCAGGGGTGCAGGGCTCCTTCCCCGCTCAGGGTATCATCATTACTTCCCTGTCAGCTCCCTCTGCACAGAAGCAGACACTCCTACCTTCAGAACCGTCTGAGAGGGCCACCGGGGTATGCGCTGCGTCCCCGCACTTCAGGTCTCAACTCGCCACCTCGGCAAGGCTGCCACTCAGCGTCTGCCCCCAGTCGCACTCCGGTGACTCACGCGCATCGGCTTAGGGGGATAGACACATGCCGCTTAACAATGGTCCCGTGGCCCCCGGGTGTCAATATCCTTCACCGCACACCGTGGGTTCCGCTGGTTGTTCACCGCCCGGACCTCCCGCGCCGCTCCAGGATTGGGCGCCGGACCGCACCAGGTGTAACTCCAGGCTGGGGATCAGAGCTCGGCAGGGCCCGACTTGCGCAGATTCTCTCAGCTCCGTCTGCGAACGCCGTACCGGAGCCAGAAGCTGCTCTCCACAGTCCGGAGGATCTAACAAAGTCAGGGAAGCACCCTGAAAAGAACAAAAAGGGCAGCAGCTGTCGGATAATTATCGGATTTTGAAACGGTGACTCGGAGCTCGTAGCTCAAGCGGCCATCACAGTCGCGAGCAAGCTCCGCCCGCTACATGAGTTTTTATAGTAAAGATCACAGACAAGATCCCAGAGGTAAATAGAGCTTTGGGAAGAACACACAAATGAGACAATCGGTAAGAATCAACAACCTTGGTGCCTTGTGTAACTGTCGCGTCCTGAAGCTGCACAACAAGATAGGCTATCTAAGCAAACTTTATCTAAGGCTTTACCATTGTTTAACAAACACACGAAACCCAGTGCAGACATCAGCTGTTCTTTTGTGCTGACTTTGCATGTTTACGCAGCCTACAATGTCTCAATCTAGATTCTTTACCAATGCTGATGCAGGTGCGGTGTCAAGGATAGAGCCAGGCTGAAAACAGGACAGGGGTGAAAATGGATGAAGCACAGCTTAATTAAAAAACGAGAGATTCAGATTTTACATTTTCACAGGCCTTTCTGGTTGCTTAAACAGGATGATAATTTTGTACAGGCATTTTTCACTGAAGTGCACATGTATCATTGAAATTTACATTTTCTGGCCTTTCTGTTTGCAAATTTCTTTATCAGATGGAAAAAAATCGATATCTTGTGTGATGTCATTTTCAATGGAAAGTACTTCCAGTGACACCAACCTCTCTTTGATCATATTAGAGTGCAAATAAGTTCTAATTCGCTTCAACTTGGAGAAACTTCTTTCTTCACTGGCAATAGAGATTGGTATTGTCAGAAGTACTCATAAAACAACTCGGGTATTTGGGAAAGTATCCTGCAGATTAAAGCAATGAATGAATGGAAGTGCATCAAGTGGTTTCTCAATACCTTCTGGAAGCTTGTCCTTAAGACCACAAAGCGGGGAGAAGACCAGAGGCGACATTGACCCCTAACCTGTCCATGCTCCGGACACTGGAGGTCGGAGGGAGAGCCCGCCAGATAGATGATACAAGTGCTTACGACCCAGAGACACCAACGCATGCACAATGGACATCAACTGACTTATAGCCTGGGGGGGCGGGAGGGGGGCGGGGACTAGGTATTCCACACGGCATACGAACTGAAGCTGAATCGAAACTCGGAGTATCGGATGTGCTAGTTTGTTAAAATAAGTTTATATATTTGTTAGTGATCCAGCGCTAACAATAAAAATTCTTCTCCTATATGACTCGGTCATCCAGGTACAACTATCCCTCCAATACACAAACTATATCCATATGACGGTGGGGCCCATAAACACCGCATATACATTCACTTACTCATTTATTCCCTGGATTACCTCCGTCCTTAACCTAGGAGAAAAACAGTAAAACGATTTGCTGGAAGGAGACGGGATACCTCTTTTTAACACGACATAATATTTCTCATTGCTTTTAAGGTATTCCGCTCATTGGTCGATGGACCAACTAGTAGGAATCAGTTGATGGTGATTAAGACCAGCTCAATCACAATAAACTCTTTAACATTTTACCTTAATTATTGAGCTAAAGAATCACTGAGTCATTTGTTTAAAGATAATAAAGTTTATATAAAGTTTTAGAAACAATGCATAAGTTTTAAGTTTATCACTCAGATTATTACATTTATCATCATTATAAGAATAAATTGAAATTACAATGCATACCTATTAGATGGAAGATAAAGTTATGTCACAGCAAGAACTCCAAAAAGATCTACCTATCTTTCTTAGAAAATCTAATAGCTCTAAAGGAAAAATCTATCAGGAGTAAAGAGGTTCTCCAAAAACAGCATCTTATACTTAATAAAATAGCAGCAGCCGCTTCGATCATCCGCAACAGCAACTCAGCACCCGCAACTCCTCTATCAGCAATCTCAGCTCTCTCTTCTCCTAACAGTACGCTTGCTCATCATCATCAATAATAATAACTATATTAATTCCTCCCACCAGGAGTAGGTCTTCTTATACCCTAATTCTCGCTTACTAAATAAAATGTTGCCTCTTTATGGCGTGATTCTCTCTCATTGGTCCATTCGAGTCCATATACATTTTTTATCAAACTTCCTTGTCTTAACCAGTTCTTGTGGAATGTCCATGCTTGCATCGTTTCCCACAGTTCATGACATTACTCATCAGTTTCGATCAGTCCAATTTGTATCATTTTTCTGATACTTTTTAGGTTCAACAGTTCCGTTTGTCCATTTATTCATTTTGACTTCTCACGCTTCTTGCTGATCATCTTGGCACACATTTGCTCAGTAAGGTCACAATAGCCTTGACCATACTTCCATCCTAGGCTCTCAGCACGAACACGTGGTCATTCTTGTTCACGGCCTTTCTCCTTTTCCACACGGCTTCTCGCACATGCGTACTCTAGCTTATGGCGGCCATTTTATATCGCTGCTCAACAGGCCTAAGCGCACTATTTATAAAGATAAACAAAATATTGTTAAAATAAGGAATATAAACCCTTTCGTTTCCCTCCCGTCTTTCTACGTACCCCAATTAGGTATTACCTAGCAAAAAGCAACATATAAAGCCGTCCCTTACTTACCATTGCTTTATTTTGCCACCACACGTTTTTATTTTCAAAGCACAAATCATGCGTTTATTATTTTATTAGTATGCAAATATTAGATTGTTCGTCACGTCAACAATTATAAGTAGATTCATTTGCACATAAAATAGCGTGTTACCTTTAACCCTTCACATGTAACATACATTGTTGGTTATTTACTTAAACGAACATGTTTATTAATTATTTTACGTAAAATATTAGGAGGTTAAAATTTTTCATTTATCCTGCTCCATCAACTCCCCCCTTTGGTGATTTTTAATATCACCACAAAACCCAAGATATACAATTCTCTCAGACAGCATATTTCTTTTATCCGTTTGCTTTTGTTAGTTTACACAACTGTATCCCTTTCAACTTGTCTCTTGGTCTTCTTGTACATGTTCTCTTTTATCTCTTCTAGCTCTATTTCACCCATTTCTCTCTCTCTCCTTGTTTATCATGTTTTCTTTTTCTATTTTATTCTGTCTTCTTCTTTTCTTTATACATGTAATTACAAGCTTCAGCACCAAAATTATTATGATTATCATGGTTGCTATTATTATAACTTTCCCTATTATTAATCCACTCATTCTTGTTAACCAATTTATTACTGAAGAAAACCCTTTTCAAGTTTTCCAAACGCACTTCCAACCTCCAGTGGAACAAGTTCTTTGTGCAAACTTGTAATATTCTTGTATATACTTTTGTATATTTTCACTTTTATCTGGAATGTAAGTGCAACAATGTTGGACTTTCAGCATTCCACAGACTCCACCCTCTTTTGCCAAAAGAATGTCAAGGGCAAGTCGATTTTGCATTACCATAGCTCTCATGGCAACCATCTCGGTATTTACCATCAAGAACCCTCCTGCAGTATCTGTAGATAAACGATCTACCACTGTGGATAATTTCCGAATTTTAAATGCATTCAAAGATATTCCCACTGCTGGTATCAATGCACAAAAAATATCACCTGCTATTTCTGAAAAACTTTCCCTTTTTCTACGTGTAAAGGTATTTATCATTTTGTGTGTTCCTTTCTCTTTTCTATCCATATGAAAAATCTTTGGAAAGACCAGGCCTAAATAACATGACCCATACCAATGGTCCGGCAACCTGTAATAAGCCCTATTACCGCAAACATAATAGATCCCTGGAAATATTGGATCTTTTCCCCCTTTGAATCCCCATCCGCCTAAAATTTGATAATTGTCATGGCAACCACTGGAACCCACAAAATAATTGTCATATCTTGTTCTATTTCTTCTAATGCACAACCTTCCCTGTTGGGGCCAATCCAGAGTCATAGCTGCATTTGTCTTTTTCTTGTCATGATTGTCTTCCTCAAACGCCCAAAGAGGTGTTTTTGTCTCTTCTATCACTTTTCTTTGAAATTTCGCTCTTCTTTCTTCAACCATCTCTAAAAATACTTTTTCTTCCTTCTTTAACTCACAGGTAAGGTTGTTTTTAACTATATTATCTAATGTTAAAATCTTATCTTCTATGAAATATTCACCAAACGTTTTTCCCTCTTTTATTTTGTTTAGTTCGGGAACTACAGGAATTTTCGCAAAAATCTTATCTATGTCAGTGTAATAATATTCTAATCTACCTGTTTTATAAAATAAACTTGCTAAAACACTACATGTTATTCCATACGTCAAAGGAAGGTGATGATAAGTCACACCCTCTGCTACAGACGCAGGCAATTGCATACAAACATAGCAATCTCTTACATCCATTGTTTCTACATACTCATATAATAATTTAGTAAAAACATTCTTTGAAAAATCTGTTATTGATTTGTCTTTATGTAACTCTGCACTACTTTTTAATATAACTGGTTCTTGAGTGTTAGCTCCTTTTTCTTTCTCTGTGTGATTAGACGTTTCTTCTACAGCTAAACTAATTGGAATAGTGATTGCTAAAACCACCCATACCGTCATTAATAATCCTGTACAAAAGAAGCACATCTTACACCATCTACTTAAAAACTCACATCTACATTTTATATCTCTAGTATCCTCCATTTTGTTTTATAACCTATTTATTTATTTACAAGAAAATTGTCACTACACCTCAGAAATGATTTCTTAGCCACTCTGCACTTCAATGTTTTTGTCTTCGTTCGGTACTTTCTTTTATTTCTTTTCAGAATTCTTTCTTTGTCAAATCCAGTATTTTGTCAAATCCGGTATAAATTCATCAGATCCAGTATTTTGTCAAGTCCGGTAGAAATTCGTTTAAATTTCTTCAAGTTTGTTGCACTTCACCTTCACCCATTAGGTTTCTTTGTTCTGGGTTCTCGTGAGTGTTCTTTTCTTCTTTGATATCAGTTAAAGCAAGGTACAACCATTCAGGCGATCTATACTTCGGATTTACCTTCTTTACTCTTTTCGTTTTCTGCAAGTGTTTTCCACCTTGTTTTTCTTGCTCTTTCTGACTTGTTATTTCATTCACTTGTTCAGCACTTTTTCCATCTAACCTTATGATCCTGTATCTTAATTTTCTTACTTCGTTGGGCCAATTGTCTCCTTTTCTTGACCTTTTTGCCTCACTTCCTTTTTCCTCTCTTTCTGTTTTCCAAGTTCTTTTTCTTGACTCTAGTTTTTGGTTTCTTTCTTCTCCACTTTCTTCAGACTCTGTTTCATTTTTCTCTTTATTGTCTCTTATTTTGGATCTTATAATTTCATTTTCTTCCTCTACTTGTGGTTCTTTTCTTATCTTCCTTCGTTCACCTACTTCTGTCCCTCCTCGAGGTTCTTCCGAATTTGTGTCAATCTCTCTATCTGCTTCTAAATTTCCCTGTTCTTTTGTTTGGCTATCTGTCCCTATTGCTCCTCGGGGATCTTCCGATTTTTCTAACTTTCTGTTTGAAACTCTCCCTTCTTCATCTATTAATATTATCTCCGAAGGATTTTTACCACAACTTGTACTTGGTTGCTCACTGTTACTATCTTCGTGCTCAGTTTCTTCTCTTATGCTTTCAAATTTCCAATTTCTTTTCAGATTTTCCTCACAATCCGAATGATCTGTATCAGATTCTGAACTGGTGTCTGATATTTCCAGATGTCGACTCACATGTCGATCTTCAGGTTCTGGAACTTCTGCTATTTCCTCCACTTCTTCTGTCGTTGCACTTGTAGTTGGGTCTTCCAGATGTCGACTTACAGGTCGATCTTCAGATTCTGGCACCCTGTTCGTTTCTTCTTCCGCTTCTGATGCTGAACTGTTATCCAACACTTCCAGATGTCGACTCACATGTCGATCTTCAGGTTCTGGAACTCTGATGGTGTGACTGGCATGCACCCAGTGTTTCACTCCTGCACATTTGACTGCAGTGGTTGTCACCAGGATCACCTGTCGTGGTTCGTCCCAACGAGGAACCAAACAGTTTCTTCTCCTGTGGACTTTTATGCGGACCCAATCTCCTGGATTCAAGTCGTGAGCTGGTTTTCTTTCAAGAGTAGTAGCATCCGGTCCAACCTGATGAAACACAGAACGCACCACATCAGCCAATCCTTTGCAATAATCCAGCACCAGATCATCAGTTATAGTCAGTAGTTTGTTGACAGGTACATGTGCTTGTCTCATTGCTCGTCCCATAATTATCTCATGGGGACTGAGTCCAGTTTTCCTTTCCGGAATACTTCTGATTGTCATTAAAACTAATGGCAAGGCATCTGGCCATTTGAGTCCTGTGGCTTGACACATTTTTCCTAACCTGTTCTTAATTGTTCCATTCACTTGCTCTACTATTCCAGAAGCCTCTGGTCTGTATGCACAATGCAGTTTCTGTTTAATACTAAGTGCTTCACAAATCAGTTTAATTAATTCGTTTTGGAAATGTGTTCCTCTATCTGTTTCAATCGTGACTGGAAAACCATACCTCGGAATGAATTCTCGCAGCATAAGTTTTGCTACCGTTATTCCATCATTCCTTCTGGTCGGGTATGCTTCCACCCAACGGGAAAACAAACAGACGACTACGAGGACATACCTTAGCCTGTTGCTCGGGGGCATTTCTATAAAATCCATTTGCATTCTAGTGAACGGACCTCCTTCTCGTCCTATTGTTCCTAGACTCACTACTGTCTTCCTTCCTGGATTTAACTGTTGACAAATAAGACATCTTTGACAAAGACTCTCAGCTATGGCTCTGAATTTTGGATTATACCATGTTTGTCTAAAAAGTCTGATCATTGAATCTCTCCCAATATGGGCTTGTCCATGGTACATCCGTGCCATGTCAGAAATCATGCTATCAGGCATAACTGGTCTTTCATCTCTGTAAACCCAAACATCATTTTCCTCATGTTTTCTACATCCTGCTTTTATCCATGTATCTTTTTCCTCATCATCTGCTGCTTCCTGTAACTGTCTCACCTCATCCCATGTCTCAACAGGGTTAGTAAAAAGCAAAGGACAAGAAATATGCTCTCTTTCTCGGTTCCTGTTCAAAGAGACCATATTCTTTGCACAGTACTGTGCAATCTCATCAGCATACTTATTGCCGACAGTTATGTAGTCTTCCCCATTTTTATGTGCATTGCACTTCACCACAGCAATCTGTTTAGGCAGCTGTATCGCCTCAAGCAACTTTTTCACAAAATCTCCATTTCTAATTGGCGTTCCTGCAGACGTCAAGAAACCTCTTTGTGACCAAATCTGACCAAAATCATGCACCACTCCAAAACCGTATTGGCTATCTGTCACAATCGTAACCCGTACATTTCTTCCCAACTTGCAGGCTTGAATCAGAGCTATCAGTTCTGCGACTTGGGCAGACCGTATCCCTTTCAGACAAGATGCTTCCATTACAGTTGCTACTGTGCAAACTGCATACGCTGCACTTAGAACTCCATCATTCGTTCTCAAACATGAGCCATCCACGAACAGAATATAATCTGATTCCTTTAAGGGCTCATCTCGTATATCTGGTCTCGGTTTTGTACAATATTCAAGCACATTCAGACAATCGTGATCTACTTCATCCATTTCAATCACACTCTCTTCATCTGGCAATGATGTCGAAGGATTCACATTCATACATCTGTCAATGGTCACATTATCTGCACTCAAAATTACCTTTTCATACCTAGTCAGCCGACTATGTGTCATGTATTGGGTTTTCGTTCTTGTCAAGAGAATTTCCACAGAATGGGGAACATATACTCTCAGTGGATATCCCATCACTATGCCTTCACTCTGTTCCAGACTCACACAAGTAGCAGCAACTGCTTTCAAACATCCAGGCAACGCTTTTGCTACAGGGTCTAAAACAGCTGAAAAATATGCAATGGGTCTTTTCATGGTTCCATGTCTCTGTACCAAGACTGAAAACGCACACCCATCTCTTTCACTGCAATACAACTCAAAGTCTTTCTCATAGTCAGGCATTCCCAATGCTGGAGCTTCACACAATTTCTTTTTCAGCTCTCTGAATGCTTTCATTTCCTCATCATTCATTTCAAAAGGATCTTTAACATCCTTCTTTGTTAGTTTTTGCAACGGTTTGGCGATCAACGAAAAACCGCTTATCCATTGTCGACAATATCCAACCATTCCCAGAAACATTCTTACCTCTCTTTGCGTCATTGGAGCTCTCATTCCTTGAATCATCTTTATTCTCTCAGTCGTTACCTTTCGCACTCCTTTCTCAATTTTATGCCCTAAATATTGGACTTCTTGTTGACAAAACTGCAATTTTGATGGGGACACTTTATGTCCTCTTTTGGCTAAATGATTCAGCAAAGCAATTGTATCATTGACACATGCTTCCTTCGTTTTTGATGCCACCAGTAGGTCATCAATATACTGAACCATCACTGACTTTTCTGGCATTTTTAAATCTTCCAAGGATTTCTTTAGAATCTGATTAAAGATCGAGGGGCTTTCTGTGTACCCTTGAGGAATTCGGCACCATGCCAAAATACGCTCTCCAAACCTGAACGCAAATAATGGCTGGCTATCTGGATGCAATGGAATAGAGAAAAATGCATGACATAAATCAATTACTGTGTACCATTCTGCTTCACGTGGAATCTGGTATAGAATCACAGCAGGGTTCGGTACTATTGGGCAACAAGGCACTACAATTTTGTTTACCTTCCTCAAATCCTGTACAATTCTATATGTTCCGTTTGGCTTTTTCAGTCCCATTATTGGCGAATTACATGGACTGCTCATGATTTCTTTTAGAATCCCTTGTTCAACCATTTTATTTATTACTGGCGTTATTCCTTCAATTATTTCTGGTGTCAATTTATACTGGGGCGTATTTGGGTAACTCGTTCCCTCTTTTACGGAGATTTTAACGGGATCTACTTCTTTCATTAGTCCTATATCTTCTCCTGTAAAGTCCCACACTTCCTCTTTCACTGTCTCTTTCAGTTCAATTGGGATTTTCTCTGCATCAAATACAGGAAACAAATCATTTACTTCTGGTTCTAAATTTACCAGTGTCATTTTATACAATACATCTTCATCTGGGGTCTGAAATGCAATTCCATCTGAAGTACAATAGATAGTGCAATTCATTTTGCACAATAGATCGCGTCCTAATAGGTTCACAGGACTACAATCACATACCACAAATCGGTGTATTTCACTAAATGGACCAATCTTTACCTCCACTAATTTAGTAAGAGGCGTCTTAATTTGCTGATTCGATACTCCAATTACTTGGATATGTTCACCTGAGAGAGGAAGGTTTGGAATTTCCACTGACCTAACAGTAGAACGGGTAGCTCCAGTGTCCACAAGGAATGTTACATTTGCACCATTCACTTCTCCATCCACAAATGGACCAGACTGATCTACCTCTAGAGTTGCGCCAAGCACGCACTCTTCCCCTCTCCTAGGCACCGTCAGAAGCTTTCATCCGTTTCATCCTCATCCTGTCGTAACCAATATTGAGAAATGGCAGCTGCACGCGGCAACTGTGTTACCTGCTCTCCTCCGTAGAATCCTGTTTCTGCACTGAATTTCTGTTGGTTAACACTCTTGGGAAGTGGTGGTTGTGGCACCTGACTCTGTTGAGTAACTACCTCACTCTGCACCTGTGGATTTAATGATTGATTTTCCACATTAAGTTTTGGAGGAAATTTACACTCGTTTCTCCAATGCCCTAGCTTTCCGCAGTTGTGGCATGGCCACTTTTTCTTTGCCTCATCTATGCTCATTTGTCCTTTTCCTTTGCCTATATTTGGTCGAAATCTAGCCTGTCCTGCTTCATTACCTGTATTACTCAATTGAGCTTCTTGTTTCTCTGCAACTTTCACCTGTGCCCACATGGCTTTTTCTTTCAATTTACGCTGTCTACTCTCAATATCATCACTGCAATACTTAGCATATCTCAAAACTTCATCGACTGTGCTATTCTGCCAACAAATCATATGCTGTTTAATCATCTCACTTATCTCTGGTTTCAACCCATATACAAATCTATATACAAAATGACTCATATCCTTCTCATTTAGTGTCTCATAACCACTATACTGTTTGAAAACTAACAACGGTCTCTCATAGTAAGCATGCACTGATTCTTTACTTTCCTGCGTGGTTCTATCTATTTTTACCCAATCTGTTTCTTTAGGTGGAATCTTATTCTTCAAAAAGGTAATTACTTGATCGTACTTTCTCATCACTTCTGGTCCTGGCGCTCCTGTTTTAGCATCCCTTGGATATTCTACAGTTGGCCAATCAATAGTAATCTTACATTCTGTCCACAAATCAGCTGGCACTACTATATCAAACAATCCATCCAAGTCTATCCACAACACCTTTGAAACTTTAACAAATCTCTCCACTTGTCTGAACCATTCTACTGGCTTCTCTCTCAACTTGGGGAAATCATTTGTAAATGACAGTATATCCTGTCTAGACCATGGAACATGCACATAACTACCTCCTGGAGTTTCTCTCATCGGGTACTCCCTTACAATTGGTTCCTTATCTGTCACTGCAAAAGCCAAAGATGCTTTATCTGTTACTTTCTCATTCCTTTTCGTCCATCTACTTCTCCATCTATCCACATCACCCCATTTTCTCAGCAAAACAATTAATTCTTTTATTTGGGTCAATCGTCCTGATGTGTTCAGATTCTCTATATCTTTCTCACAAAAATCTACTCTATATGGTTTCTGCAACGTTCTCACTTTTACAAATTCTACTCCTAGTTCAATCGCTGTCTCTTCTAATTTGTCATGTAAATTTCTAGCTCTCCATGTAATACTCTTGCACAAAAACATAATCTCATCATCCTGATAACTTTTCAATTTTTCTGTACCAATCGTTCCTAAAATCAATTCTTCCATGTCTATTTTTAACCTAATTACATCTAATGGTTTTACTTCTGTTTCTTTCGTTTTTAGCGTTTTCATCCATTCATTTAACTCATCTGAAGTCGGACCTACAGGCGTACTATTTAATTCTATCCAATTGTTACTTCTTTCTGGTGTCTCTGATGCAGACTCCATTACCATAGGTATTCTCCTGAACTCATTCTCATTTATCGTCAAATTAGTACGTGGGCTTGGTCTATAGGTACTAACCAAATGGTGTGCACCTTCATTGTTCAGTTCCATCCCTTCTCTTTTTCTTTGCAAATGTGAATTCATAGGAATCATTAAAGAACGTTCATCAATTTTCAGATTCTCAAAAACTGGCATTACTGGACCTATCGTTACTGGTACAGTTACAGCTTCCATATTCTTTGTCAATTCTCTTATTTTTTCTGTCAATTCTCTTGTGGTTTTTGCTAATTCAGTTGCATTGTCACTTTCCATCTCTTCATTTTGTGAAGTTTTTAATTGATCTTGTGACCTATTTATCTCATGACTTCGTTCGGGAATTTTATTCCTGCCAGTTTCCATTAGTGGTGCATTAGGTGTCACCACCGCAGAAGTCTGTTGGTATGGAGGTGGGTTTCTGTTTAAAATATCTTCCAGCAATTCATCGTCCGTTTCACTACCACCATACCTATACTTTTCCATAACTACATGTTTCTTTTTCTCTGTACACTTTCTCTTTGCTTCTTCCTCAACTGTAAAAGCTGGAAACAAACCTCCTGTCATATTAGCACATCTCCAACGCTTTATTCTGTCCTCATGATTTACTCCCCATAACCTTCCAGGCACAAACTCATGATTCTTTAATCCTCTGAATCTCTCTCGTTCATACATCTCATCTTCCCATTCACTTAAAGCTTCAAACTGTGTCGGTCTAGGTCTAGGTTCTAACATTGCCATCTTCTCTCTCAAATTCCGAAGTACTGCTACACTAAATGAACCATTCTCAGGGAAAGCCAATGCTCCATCATTCTTGGTATATTTTGTCCAATTTTCTAACCATATGCATGTATGATATCCATATTTCAGCATCATGTGCGAAGCTGGTGATTTCGGCGGAGGAATTACTTGTCCCTCTCTAGTTATTACCTTTTTGTCTTTCTTAAAGAAGTTCTTAACTTTCGACATCCACGACGTTTTCTCTCTACCATACTCATAATAAGACATGATTCACAATCGCTTTCTCTCCTCAAACGATCCACAATTCAACACTGTTCTCTATGCGTTATTCCAACCAATACTAGCGCGACTCACACCAACACTCCAATCACAAACTTCCACGTCACTAGTCTATTCGACCAATACTAGCGCGACTCCCACCAACACTCCAATCACAGCAGTTTCTGTCTACAACGCACTGTCCAATCCCAGCGCGGCTTTTGTCTGTCAGCTTTGCTCCTGTCTCTGTATGACTAGCGCACTGTCCAATCCCAGCGCGGCTTTTGTCTACGTCAGTTCTGCTCCTGACCCCTCCTTTACAAAATTTATCGGCAATTTCTTTTTCAACAATTCTTCGTTAGTTACAACGTTTAAAACACATTTCCATTGTCTGATTCACTAAACCAAAGAGATAGCTTTGTCCATTTACACAAGAATTCTGTATTTTCCAGTAGGCAGCGCTTACCTCTACCCTACCACAGAATTTTTTTCGGTTTCGCCGATAAAGTAGCACTTACCCTTCTTTCAAGCAAGCGGTAAACCCGTTTCTCTGGGGATAAAACACATGTGGAGACTATACTGCTCCTGAGAATTAAGGCCAGAGTTTCACAAGAAAACCGGTCACTATTTCACTTACACACCTTTTATGCGGAAAATGTCCCTATCATAACACAACCTGTGTTATCACCAATATGAACTCAGACAATGCACTATTCCATGTGGCTTCTCTTGCCACATGTGTTCCACTTCCTACTTCCCAGAAGCGTGAAAACTTACATATAACATAACGCGACTCAACATAAAGTGTTAGACATGAATTTATCAATAATCAATAATCACCAAACTAATCTATAGTAACCATAACTCTGCTACCAAGAAATCTGATCCAGCGCTAACAATAAAAATTCTTCTCCTATATGACTCGGTCATCCAGGTACAACTATCCCTCCAATACACAAACTATATCCATATGACGGTGGGGCCCATAAACACCGCATATACATTCACTTACTCATTTATTCCCTGGATTACCTCCGTCCTTAACCTAGGAGAAAAAACAGTAAAACGATTCGCTGGAAGGAGACGGGATACCTCTTTTTAACACGACATAATATTTCTCATTGCTTTTAAGGTATTCCGCTCATTGGTCGATGGACCAACTAGTAGGAATCAGTTGATGGTGATTAAGACCAGCTCAATCACAATAAACTCTTTAACATTTTACCTTAATTATTGAGCTAAAGAATCACTGAGTCATTTGTTTAAAGATAATAAAGTTTATATAAAGTTTTAGAAACAATGCATAAGTTTTAAGTTTATCACTCAGATTATTACATTTATCATCATTATAAGAATAAATTGAAATTACAATGCATACCTATTAGATGGAAGATAAAGTTATGTCACAGCAAGAACTCCAATAAGATCTATCTATCTTTCTTAGAAAATCTAATAGCTCTAAAGGAAAAATCTATCAGGAGTAAAAGGTTCTCCAAAAACAGCATCTTATACTTAATAAAATAGCAGCAGCAGCTTGATCATCCGCAACAGCAACTCAGCTCCGCAACTCATCTATCAGCAATCTCAGCTCTCTCTTCTCCTAACAGTACGCTTGCTCATCATCATCAATAATAATAACTATATTAATTCCTCCCACCCGGAGTAAGTCTTCTTATACCCTAATTCTCGCTTACTAAATAAAATGTTGCCTCTTTATGGCGTGATTCTCTCTCATTGGTCCATTCGAGTCCATATACATTTTTTATCAAACTTCCTTGTCTTAACCAGTTCTTGTGGAATGTCCATGCTTGCATCGTTTCCCACAGTTCATGACATTACTCATCAGTTTCGATCAGTCCAATTTGTATCATTTTTCTGATACTTTTTAGGTTCAACAGTTCCGTTTGTCCATTTATTCATTTTGACTTCTCACGCTTCTTGCTGATCATCTTGGCACACATTTGCTCAGTAAGGTCACAATAGCCTTGACCATACTTCCATCCTAGGCTCTCAGCACGAACACGTGGTCATTCTTGTTCAGGGCCTTTCTCCTTTTCCACACGGCTTCTCGCACATGCGTACTCTAGCTTATGGCGGCCATTTTATATCGCTGCTCAACAGGCCTAAGCGCACTATTTATAAAGATAAACAAAATATTGTTAAAATAAGGAATATAAACCCTTTCGTTTCCCTCCCGTCTTTCTACGTACCCCAATTAGGTATTACCTAGCAAAAAGCAACATATAAAGCCGTCCCTTACTTACCATTGCTTTATTTTGCCACCACACGTTTTTATTTTCAAAGCACAAATCATGCGTTTATTATTTTATTAGTATGCAAATATTAGATTATGTTAGTCACGTCAACAATTATAAGTAGATTAATTTGCACATAAAATAGCGTGTTACCTTTAACCCTTCACATGTAACATACATTGTTGGTTATTTACTTAAACGAACATGTTTATTAATTATTTTACGTAAAATATTAGGAGGTTAAAATTTTTCATTTATCCTGCTCCATCAATAGCATTACGTTGTTCCAATCCAGGGAGCGGGGACTGAACAGACTCAGTGCGAATCTGGAACAACTGCTGCCCAATAGGTTTGAAGCGATGTAATGATATTTTAAACAGGTAAAGTACTATACTACACCATATGCTGAACCCAGTTGTAACAGGCATTCACCATTGAATTATATTGCCAGCCCACTGTAACTGTTGAGCCTTTACGATGTATAACAGAAAACAGAACTCAATGAAATGACACGCTTTGTAAAATATGCCCTGTGTTTGCTGTAAAGAACCATATTGAAAATGCAAATACAGAAATTTAAATAAATGTGTGAATTTTGAGGGAGGCATAAGGTTTCGTGAAAGTCTCTGGCTACCAAAGATTCCATATCCAAAGTGCGAGAACGGGAGCGTAATTGCCTTTTTATTACTGATTTGATGGTTGCATAGTTAATTGGGCGATTAAGAACTTCCCCATTCCTTATCTTTCTTTTATAGTGAACATTTGAGAAATGGATATCCAAAGAATCTTTTGGAAAATGCATATCAATATGTTTGGCAGGGCCAGCAACAACAATGTGATCTCGTATGGGACCACTAATAATTGTAGGCCATTGTGCTGGATGTGAAAAGTCACATTTTTCTTGAATTAGTAGAACATTTTCTAGTATTGTAAAGTCTTTAACATCATTTTGTTCACCGCTGCTGGTGTCAAGATGGGGTGTTGGTCCTCCAAGAATCCAGTTTCATGTTGTGTATCCATAGATGAAGAACATGAACCAGCAGAAAAAGTAGCTGTGCATGTTCTTTTCACATACTTCATTATTCCATCCTTTCATTCTGCACGTCTTGATCCTGCAGAGCTTTGTTTCCAATTTTGAAAGACAGAACGCTTGGATTTTAAAGACCTTGTTTTAGGTATTTGCTAGCTGATAAAATTCTACCTCTTTCTTTGATCTCCACTTGCAGGGTACTCTTTCTTCCCCTTGTGGAGCTTGAGCCAGACACCATTTGCTTCTTGACAAAGCCTGGCCTCAGTGTTTAATTGGCACATCCACTATATAGGCAATATTTTTGAACAACAAGTTCGATTAGGAAATTTTCAAGTGTAACTTGCTCCACTTGGCACGCCATTTGTGTAACATATGTTCCATTGCAAGTACTGAAATTTGGGTATTGTCATGTACATCCATCTTGAGACTTCAAATCGCCATCTCACTTGATACAACAGTATTTTATGTGGGAGCGCAATGAAATACATATGCTCTATGAAGGACAACACTAAATACAATAGAGTAGTATCTGAGAACCACACAAATATATTAATACACTACATAGTCTGTTTTCAGACTCCAAATTGAGGTAGATCAATGAGCTTTCATTAGGTTTCAACAAATGCAATATTAGTGTTAGTAGGGCTGTTCTCTTTCACCAGCTTTGTTTTCTCTTCCAGTGAGTGCCAGAAAAGCCAAAGGGGTGTCCATTGCAATTGTGCAGCCAGATACTATTGTTGAAAATCAGGTGCATTGGCACACCCTGCTCCTCAGTCAATTCCAATTTAGCCAATGCCCTGCTCTGTCTCCCATATGTACACAAGGGAAACCCAAAGATTGTAAGGGACCAAGGGTACTTGAGTGATTCTAGAGACAACGGCTCCTTAACAAAAAAATTAATTAGTTGTTCTGGATACAAAAATCAGTTCATAAACAAATTCATTCTATCAAAGCTTTCAATTTTATTACTACAATTTGAACAACAATTTGAATTACACCAGCCGGAATAATTTAAAAAAAACAAGGATCAAGAGAGCAAAAAAACAATGAACTGAAACAAACAATGAGCAAAAAAACAATAATGCACAGAAATCCAGGTATTAAAAACTGACAACAGAAAACATATAGCTATATACAGGCAAGCAAACCGTGACCAACATTAATATAACACCTTTAGGTCACTTCTTATTAAAAGCAAAACACTACTGCACCCAAAACAAATACTACAAAGCATAGTGTAACGGGTCAGAGTGTATGTCGACGATGTTTCGATCCTGTAAAAATATGGGATCATCATCAGGACTGAGGATCAGTTGCCTGGCATGGTATCAATTGATATATTACATGAAGCACCTGATTTTTCAACAACCTGTAAATAAGCAAACAACAGGCTTTGTCAACACGATTAGTGTATCATACGAAGATTAAGCACCTAAAATAAACAAGAAGAGAAAAGGAAGTAATGGGAATGAGAATTAGGAGAATGAAGAAATCATTTTGATGTTTAAGATATGTATATTTGGGCCATGCACCTAGAGAGATGTGTACTGCGAAATGTTCTCTTGAAGTAGTGGAAGCAAAGGACCAAAAAACAAACATGCATGAACCGTGAGACAAGGGCAACATGCTATCTTGTGCCCTGGCAACAAATGATTACTAGTAACACACCGATCAATAATCCATAGCGTCAAGGAGACTGGTAAGAGTGTGATTGCAGTCCCATGCACGTGTGAAGAATCGAAAAATATAAGGGCAGACATACCTACAAAGGTAGTGCACAACATCACTCCGCGCCACCACAGCATCACTCAGCACCACCATAGCTTCACTCAGGGCCAACACTGCATCACTCAGCACCACCACAGCATCACTCAGCACCACCACAGCATCACTCAGCACCACCACAGCATCACTCAGCGCCAAGACAATATCACTCAGCACCACCACAGCATCATTCAGCGCCAAGACAATATCACTCAGCACCACCACAGCATCACTCAGCACCACAGCAGTATCACTCAGCAAGACCTGAGTATCATTCAGCATCACCTCAGCATCGTCTCCGCAACAGTCACCACCACCACCACTACCACCTCAGCATCACTCAGCACCACCTCAGCCTGCTCTCGGAATCTGGCATCTGTTGATTCTCCCCTAGCGTCTGGCCGCTGCTAGTGTTATAATACAGGTACTAGTTCCCAACCTTCACCCTCCGATTGTTTATGCCCCCTCAAAAAAAAGCTTTAACAAACAACCATTGCAATAGGCAGAAACAAGTTGCCAGCATTGCAAGAACAAAAGAAAACGGAGGACATTTTTTATTGTAAATACTTTTTTTAATATGGTCGTTCAGTTTTACATAATGCCTTCTTGGTCATATATAAAGTAACAAAAATGCTTCTGACACTTTTTTATTATAACTTTTCAGCATGCTGCACAGCAGCCACACTTCTCTACAGCACAGCTTGAAGACATTGGCAAAGTCAATAGCTCTGGCTAAACACTTATAAGGCCCCAAAGGCGAGACCTATTGGCTATGCCAATGCTTGTTTAGTAAGCGATTAAATGGCGGTCTGTAGTTCCTTTGTGGGGTTTCCGTTGAGTCTCATGTAGTGATCATTGTTTAAGATCTGTCTTGTGATCTCCTTGTAATCAGAAATATCCTGAAGTACAATCCTTCTGCCCTTGTCGCCAGGTTTAACAATAAGAGTTTTGTTCATTTTCAGGTTCTTGAGTGCTTGTTTTTAGGACAGAGTTATATTGTAGGGGACAAATACTTTTTTGGGGGGAAACTTAGCGATATATTTTAATACCAGATTTTCAAATGTGAGAACTTCAGGTGGAATGGCGGAGGATGGGGGCGAGAATGTGGATGGGGGTTTGAAACTGGTGTATGCCTGAGAAGGAATGAAAAAATTATTCTTAAAAAAAAGCATGCAGCCTGATTTTCCTAAAAAATCTGAATATGTCTGTTTGTAATTCCCCGAAATTGGGGTGGGTCGTGGGCACGAAGGATATTCTTTTGCTCACTAACGATATTTCACTTGTGGATAAATTGTGGGTAGACAGATTAAGTACGGGATGGTTTGGTCATTTCATATGTCGGTGAAATTAGAAATGGGGATGTTTGTTTCTGGTTCCCGCATTGGTAGTATTTGTGACGAGTTTGTCTTTCCCCTAGCGTGTCGAAATACCATTGTACTCTGCCCCTTCCTCTCCCCCTCTCACGTCTCGGGGGGGGGGGGGGTCTGTCTGTGCCAGCCCCTAAAAAATTAGATTTAAGATTGGTTTTCAAGGAACTCGGACCCTCTCCGGGGTCTGAACTGTCTGATGATTCCGCAGATAAATCAGTAAAGGTTATCCGTCTACTCTTTTTATTGAATCTGCCCCAGGTCTGTTCGTAACTGGGGTTGTAGAAATTTCTGTTATTGTAGAATTCCTCGTTGAGTTACGGGTAATTCTTCTCAATCGTGCAGTTCCTTATGTCTTTTTTAAGTTTATTGGATTTTTTCTCCTGTTCTATTCAGGTAAATTCTGTTATAGTCTTCCCAATTTTAGTATCCGGTATTACACTGGATTCTGACAATTGTTTTTCTACTTCTATAATTTTTTTCTAACAATTTTTTAGAATGGTAAATGGTGGTGTCTATGCCCAATACCATCCAATGTCGGGAACAAGTAGTTCCAATATAGCTAAATCCTTGTTTGTATTCTTTGTCTTCAGGAAAGACTCCAGGTATATTTCTTACTCAGTATTGTGTCGGCTTTTAGATATTCCGTTATACGGATCATTAGTTGCAATGTTGTATATTTTTTCCAAGTTTTTCAGAGAGACTGGATTCTACTGGTTGAGCTGTGTCGGGCGAATCAGAAAAAAGTGAAGATCCTTCAAGTATTTTTTTTTAATCATCAGTATATAAGGGTGCATGGTCTGACATATCTTAAGAAAAAGGAGGAAAAGTGACGGAGGGGGACTTTCTTAGTCAGAAAGTGAGGATTTTCACCAAATCCCTTGCAATTATGCGATTGCGCAAATCTAATATAGGTACACAAGGAAACCCAAAGATCGTAAGGGACCAAGGGTACTTGAGTAATTCTTTAGACAACGACCCCTTAAAAAAATGAATTACAGTTGTTCTGGTAACAAAAATCAGTTCCATAAACAGATTCAATTATCAAAGTTTTCAATTTTATTACTACAATTCAAACAAAAATTTCAATTACCCCAGCCGGACAAATTTAAAAAACTAAAGATCAAGTGAGCAAAAAACAATGAACTGAAACAAACAATGAGCAAAAAAACAATAATGCACAGAAAATCAGGTGTTAAAAACTGACAACAGAAAACATTTAGACATATACAGGCAAGCAAACCGTGACCAACATTAATATAACACCTTTAGGTCACTTCTTATTAAAAGCAAAACACTACTGCACCCAAAACAAATACTACAAAGCATAGTGTAACGGGTCAGAGTGTATGTCGACGATGTTTCAATCCTGTAAAAATATGGGATCATCATCAGGACTGAGGATCAGTTGCCTGGCATGGTATCAATTGATATATTACATGAAGCACCTGATTTTTCAACAACCTGTGAATAAGCAAACAACAGGCTTTGTCAACACGATTAGTGTATCATACGAAGATTAAGCACCTAAAATAAACAAGAAGAGAAAAGGAAGTAATGGGAATGAGAATTAGGAGAATGAAGAAATCATTTTGATGTTTAAGATATGTATATTTGGGCCATGCACCTAGAGAGATGTGTACTGCGAAAAGTTCTCTTGAAGTAGTGGAAGCAAAGGACCAAAAAACAAACATGCATGAACCGTGAGACAAGGGCAACATGCTATCTTGTGCCCTGGCAACAAATGATTACTAGTAACACACCGATCAATAATCCATAGCGTCAGGGTGACTGGTAAGAGTGTGATTGCAGTCCCATGCACGTGTGAAGAATCGAAAAATATAAGGGCAGATATACCTACAAAGGTAGTGCACTGTTGTATCCAGAAAATTGCGGCGGATTTGGGAGAAATCTAAATATACACCCATATAACGATACGATCAATTTCTAAAATAAAGGAATTGAGTGAGTATAACGTATATTCTGTTGTAGGAGACTAGTATAGTAATAATTCAGAAGACCCTTACTAGTGCTGCTTCTATTAACACGCGTTTTCAATACGATGCAAGGGTAAACCACATGTAGGAATCAATCAATGCCTGTCCGGAAAGGAATTACAATGATTAAACAAATCTAGCATGAGAGCAATGTGTAAAATAAATAGCTCTCCCGATTATGGAGAGCGTCTTTTTGGCAAAAGAGAAAGAAAATATCAGTGCGGATGGTGGGTCTTACCTTAATAGAGAAGTGGTCCCGAATGAGAGTGCATTCATGTCATGCTGACCTGACAGCAATGTGCAAAGCAGAGCATGCTTACAAACAGAGGGAGTAGAAATAGGACAGGCTCAAATTGGAAAGCAGAGCATGCTCACAAAACGAGGAAGTAGAAATAGGACTTGTTCAAATTGGAAATAGTAAATGTTTTTGAGAAGATAGCGGCCATCTTGGAAGGGCCCTTAGTATCGATAGGCCTTATTGAGAAACAATCAATTGTATAGTGAGAAACCAAAAGAAGAGAAAAATGGGGGGTTCATATTATCAAAATCATATAAAATATTTTGTTTAAAAAGTCATTCTCTTGTCGTCATAATCTACACTGGTGTGCAAATAAACATACCGTAATCAAAATTAATAAAATGGACATAATGCTGACGAAATCATATTGTGTAGATGTGCGCCAACGTCATTTAGCACATTCAGCCATTAATGCAGTTATATGAGTTATGATCACACGAGCGTAGACCAGTCCTACATCCGGTTTGGTCCTTTTTGAAAGCTATCCGTCTTCAGAATCCATTTTAGTTCAGTTATGTTGAGAATGGCTGAGATGTCTACTCCGCGCATAAGTGCCTTAATGACTTCCATGACTTTAATGTCATTCTCATCATGTCCAATCCTTTGGAAATGTTCCACCAGTGGTGCATTTGCCACCTTGCATCTTATTCGACTCCTCTGTTGGCAAATTCTGATGCATATTTTTTGTGTGGTTTGCCCTACATAAATCATTTTGAAGGACATATAATCACATAAATAACATTCTGGGTATTGCAGTTAGAAAAATCTGTTAAAACATTTCTCACATTGTTGTGAACAAACTCTTTTGTTTCAATTGTGTATTCGCACACATTGCATTCTCCACATTTAAATGTCCGACCAAAGGTGTGGATCCCCAAAGGTCGTGCAATGTTAAATTTGTCTTAGTAGGAAGAAGGCATGCCCTAACTAAGTGCTCTTTTATGTTCTTGCTTTTTTTTAAAGCAAAAAATGGGCGTTCAATGGATAATTCATCTGTATTTAGAGTATGCCATTGACGTTTGATAATTGTTTTGAGTTCATTAGAAATTGGTGAAAAAGTGGTCACGCATACCATTTTGTCTGAGCTTTTTTTGGTGTTGGGGGAGAGTAGTATCTCACGCAGGCTGTACCATGCCCTCTTAATGGATTTGGTGATAAGTTTGCGTGGGTAACCTCTGGCCAACAGTTTCGTCTTGAGCACCTCTGCTTCTTTGAAGAAATCCTCTTTGAAAAAGCAATTTCTACGTATTCTAAGAAATTTTGAGTATGGAAGTGAGTCCCTCAGTGCTCTGGGATGAAATCTTGAGTATGCTAGTAATGTGTTTCGTTCAGTGAGTTTGCGGTATAGGGCAGTGTACAGCTGCCCATCATAAGGTATATGCTCTTACTGAGTGGGGTGCCAACAAAAGACAGAAAATACCATACAGGGAGCAATAACTCCCTCAGCCACTGTAAATCACAAATGTAGCACAAACTGTGCTCCGTCAAATTACTCTGCACATGCTGTTCATCCTTAATAAAGCATGTTCTGTAGGTCCATGTTTGAGTGATCAATCCAATCCAGGAATCTGGTACTACTAAATCTGTTTATGCCTTTAAAAAATGAAGGGCTACATTCAGACAGTTGACGCATCATCACCACCAGGGGGAGGGGAAAGGGAGGGAAGGGGGGTGGGGGGCTTGTTTATATCATAGTTGGGGTGGGATTCAGTTTTTTCCCTTTTTGTTTATGTTCGACCTGATGGGGTAAAAAAAAGGTCATGACTTGAAGGGGGGAGGGCAGCAGAAGGACATCACAGAACGAGAAACTGAACAATGATTAGATGCAATTGTATGAACAATGTCCTATGCTTGCTTCTGACTCTCACCTAAATGTAATGGATCTGTACCAGTCATGCTGTTTAAATAAAGTATATATAAAAAATTTAAAAAATGAAGGGCTACATATACCAGAATGCAAAGAAAAAACTGAAGTAGGTCAACTACTAACACATGCACATGGGATACATGAGAGCTTCGATACTGTAAAATGAATGGGCACTGACTACATTTCCAAGACTTTGAAAAATATGTCAGAGACATAACTAACATGATGGCAGATCACTGCTACATACTTACCAATGCTACTGAAGTACTAGCTGTCTCTGGGAGGACTGGTGGAAAGTCAAGCTGTAGTCTTGAAAAACAAGACCGATCGATTTGTCCCCTTTGGTGCACCAGTTGAAATGGAGAACAAGGCACATCACAAAGTGTATTCATTAATATGTGATTGCTGCGCCTAATTTTAGTGATATTAACAAATTCTATTCTAAACCATACACAGTTTAAGGGATGAGGAGCTCCATAATGTGAATTCTTGGGCAAACTCTCCTGTGAAAAAACAAATACATATGGACTCAGTTTGCAATTTTCCTAATTGAAAATAGCATTTGTATACTTGGAAAGCATGTACTTTATTGCGCACCTCCCCATCTCCATTTCCTGTCTCTTATACAGCCACACACCCTCTCTCTTCACCTGATAACCTGCAATGCTCTTTTACATTGGCCCTGTCCATATTTCTGCACTGTGTATACCTCCTTCACATACTTTAGCATAACAGTAGTTATAGCTGGTACATAGGCAAGGCCAGTGGCATTTGGATATTGTGTGACTTTTCTTTCTGTAAAGTTATGGATTTGCCAAATAATCCATCATCTGGTGCTTCATCTGCAGATTTAAAATTCAGAATTTTGTTTCTAGCTCAGTCGGATCAAAAGCTGGTGATGTGTTACTGTGCAGCGGAAGGCCATTTGAAAAGTTTGACTGATCACCATCTTCTAGTTGTTTATTGCTGTATTTGGTTGTTAAGCTGGTACTAAGGAAAATCTTTGCCCAGACTGTGTGTGAAAATGATAAAATAATGAAGCAACGCTATCGCAAAAAGCGCTGCATTACATAGCTAATTTGCCTTTTCTTGCACATAATTTAGTCAACCCGGCCACATAATTTTGTCTTTCTCTGGCATATCATGAAAAATTTCCTAGCTATCGTAATGGAAAGTTTCAATTCTATTAAGGACTCGGAGGCGAGGATTATGCCTTCTCTCTTCATTTTATTCAACACAGCCTTTAAACACAACAAGACTACATTTCCCATGAACCATAGGGAAAACTGTAGTCCGCAACAAAAATGTCCAATAGCAACAGTCCTGGAATCCTCCAATCAGGTCCCTCCAGCGTACACCTAGTCTGCTCCTCACTGGCCCCTCTTCCTCTTTCTTTGCGCGAAGTCAGCAGAAAACCGACCGTCAAGCGTCTTGTTTGCTGGTATCCGAACCTACGAGGATAAAGGGGTCACCAGATCACTGAAGGAAAGTAATATAACCAAACATGATCACATGAGGCAGACAATCAACTCATCACAGAGAACATTGGAACAAGGTATAATTCAATCGGAGGACAACAGTCCGCCCAAGAACAGCAACGCTAACGTTGCACAACCATTGTAAATCATCAGTCCCAAACAACAGACCCAAACAAATTTACTTACTGAAGTACGGGGTGGGACATCCTCTAGCGATCCCTAGGGCGGGATAATCCTCGCCTCCGAGTCCTTAATAGAATTGAAACTTTCCGTTACGATAGCTAGGACATTTTTAATTCTATGTCCGGACTGGAGGCGAGGATTATGCTAGTTCAAAGCCTGCTCACCACGAGGTGAGCCATGTCCAGCACTGGCTTAAAATAAAACCTCTTAAAGGTAGAGTCCGAGGACCAGTCAGCCGCATTTAGAATATCCTCTAAACGGGCACCCAAGCCAAAGGCTTTTGAGGCCATAGCTCCTCGAGTAGAGTGAGCTCCAAAATCCTTCAGGCTTATGCCAGCCTCCTGCATGACCCACCTAACCCAACAGGCTATGGTCGGGGAAGAAACGGCCTTAAAGGGCTTGCGCAGAGAAATAAGAAGCTGGCGTTCCCCGGGAGGCCTGAACTCCTCCGTCATCTCCTCATAAGCCTTTAAGCATCGAACCACACACAACTTCGGTGAGTCTGGAAATTCCGGGTATGAAATGACTCTAGTGTGACATTTAGTTTGTCTGTGCAAGGTAAAGGTGACCCCAGACGGGGAAAACATCCTGGAAGTGACATCCAGCGCTCTAACATCAGATACACGTCTACAGGAGACTAGGCACAACAACATCGCCAGTTTCGCGGACAATTCCTTGCGTGACAGAAATCTGAAAGAGACACGTTAGTGATAGATTCCTTACCTTAGAATATCCCCAGGCGTCAGACTGGATCCGGAAAGTTTTGCTAGCAATACCCCTGCGCGCCAGTAGGTGGCGTCGTGCGGCTCCGCGTCCGTTGCTGGCGTCGTAAGCGCCGAGATGACGTCACGGAGACTACTTAGGCGCCACCCATGCGCGCTGACGTCAGTTCTTTCTTTTTCCGCGCCAGAAAGCGCAGATCCGGTTAGAGCTCGTACCCTAGTCGCTTTTTGACTATCTCTTTTGGGACTTTTGTCTCCCTTTTTCCAGTTGGTTTCCTGGTGCACGTAGAGATGCCTGGATTTAAGTCTTGTGGGGCCTGCCGTCGCAACATGTCGGTGGCGGGCCCCCATGATTTCTGCCTCTACTGCCTGGAGACCGACCACGACTCTCGGTCTTGTCCGGATTGTCGGGCCATGGCCCCGAAGGCCTTGCGAGAGCGGCGCCGGAAACTGCTGGAGGTCCGGCACTCGTCCCTGCGCCGTTCCCGGTCCAGAGGCCGTTCCAGGGAACGCTCGCGGTGCCACAGCCATCGCTCCTCGTCACCCTCGGATTCGGGTAAGAGACGACACAAAAAGAAGTCGAAGAAGCGTGTTCGCTCTCCGACGTCCCCCCGCCGGTCCTCGGATGCGGATGAGGGGGACAGGGCCTTGCCCCTGCGGCTCCTTTGGAGCTCGAGAGTCCCGCGGCCTACCCGCCTTACCCGGGTCCGTCGGCGACTCCCGCACAGGTGCAAGAATTTCTTGCTACCATGGACCGCCTTTTTAGGCCTCGGGCTCCCGCTGGCGCGCCCTCGGGCCCCGCGGTCCCATCTCTGGATCCTGTTGGACCGCCGGCGGATCCAGCTTCGGCGCCACAGGATCCTGCGCCGCTGGCTCTGGCCACGGCGCCACGAGGTCCAACGCTGCCGGCTCCGGCCCCAGCGCCGCCCTCGGCGCCGCAGTGGGTGCCTTTCGTCCCGCCATTACCCAGGTTCCAGGATGTTCCTACCTGGGATCCGCATTGGGACACGGCACCGGTTCGGCCCCTACCGGCGCCGTTCTCGGCGCCGTTTCCGACGCCGTATGTTCCCTCTCCGGCTCCTGCCCCGCCTCTGCGGTCGGTGCCACCGGCGGCGGTGGTGGAGGACGACTGGGAGGGGTCCGAGGACCCTCTCGCCCGTCAGTGTGACTCCGAGCAGGACTGGGCGGACGACTTGGAGGACGCCGGCGACCTCGACGTCTCTTCTGACCCGGGGTTTGCCTCTCCCCCGCCTACTATGGAGGAGGGCGCCTCCTACACGATGGTGCTCCGTCGGGCAGCTGAGGTCCTCAACCTTGATCTCCCTATGGTGGCCCTCAAAACTAACCTCCTTACTGAGGTGCTCCAGACGGCGACCACCTCGTCGGAGCCCCTGCTCCCGTTTAACGACGCCCTTAGTGATTATCTTGCTGGGCACTTGGTCGCGGCCATCCACTGGGGCCCCTGTGGATAAGAATGTCGCCAGGCGTCATCACCCGGCGCCGGGTGACCCCGCTTTTTTGACCACTCATCCTACGCCTGAGAGTCTGGTCATCCAAGCTTCGACGTCGCAGAGTGCCATTCCCACTGATCCGCCGGATAAGGACTCTAAGAAGCTGGAACAGTTCGGTAAACGTTTGTTCTCTTCGGCCAGCTTGGGGCTTCGGTCAGTGAATACCGCCTGCCTATTGGGCCGCTATTCCCACGCGGTGTGGGACACAGTTGCGCAGGTGTTACCTCAGTGTCCTGAGGAGACCCAAGCTGTATTGTCCCAAGCCATTGCAGTTCCACCGCATGTCGGGGGACCACTTGGCACTTCTCCTGCAGGAAGTCACGGCCCTCTTGGCCAAGGGGGCCATCAAGTGTGTTCCTGGGCCAGAAGTAGGGAGTGGTTGTTATTCCCACTACTTTCTGGTTCCCAAGAAGGACAAGGGGGGCTTGCGCCCCATCTTGGACCTCAGGAACGTCAATCGCTTCCTCCGGAAGGAGAAGTTCAAGATGTTGACTCTGGCTCAGGTCTTGGCTGCCCTCGACCCTGGAGACTGGATGGTAGCATTGGACATGCAGGACGCCTATTTTCACATCCCCGTCCTGCCGGCCCACCGGCGTTACCTGCGGTTCACGGTAGGCCAAGAGCATTTTCAGTTTGCCGTGCTCCCCTTCGACCTTACCAGCGCCCCTCGGGTGTTCACGAAGGTGATGACGGTGGTCGCAGCTCATCTGCGCAGGTCAGGGGTGTCAGTCTTCCCCTACCTCGACGACTGGTTGTTGAAGGCGGGCTCGCCCCAGGCAGTCGTCACCCACCTTCAGACTACGGCCGACCTCCTGCATTTGCTGGGGTTCTCCATCAACGTGCCGAAGTCGCACCTGAGTCCCTCTCAGAAGCTCCCCTTCATCGGGGCGGTTCTGGATTCGACGCTGTTTCGGGTTTATCCTCCCGGGCAGCGAGTCCGGGATATTCAGGCTATGATTCCGATCTTTCAGCCTCTATCCTGGGTTTCGGTCAGGATGACCCTCCGGCTCCTGGGCCTGATGGCCTCCTGCATCCTGCTGGTGCAGCATGCCAGATGGCATATACGGGCTCTGCAGTGGGACTTGAAGTTCCAGTGGGCACAGCATCAGGGCAACCTGTCCGATCATGTCCAGATCTCGGAGGGCACTGCACGACAATTGCAGTGGTGGCTCACGAATCGCGATTGGGTCAATGGCAGATCCCTCTCCCTTCCCCAACTGGAGCACACAGTGGTGACGGATGCGTCCCTCCTGGGATGGGGTGGCCACTTGGGGGAGGCGGAGATCAGAGGCCTCTGGTCTCCGGCGGAGTCCCGGCTCCATATCAATCTTTTGGAGCTTCGGGCGATCCGGCTTTCACTGAAGGCATTCCTTCCCTCTGTCCGGGGAAGTGTAGTGCAGGTGTTCACGGACAACACCACCACCATGTGGTATTGCAACAAGCAGGGCGGGGTGGGGTCGTGGACCCTATGTCAGGAGGCTCTGCGCCTCTGGACTTGGCTGGAACTTCAAGGCATTACCTTGGTGGTTCAACACCTGGCAGGTTCTCTGAACGCCAGGGCGGACGAACTCAGCCGCCGGTGCTTGATGGATCACGAATGGCGTCTGAACTCGGACGTGGTGCAAGGTCTCTTTCTGCAGTGGGGAGAGCCTTGGTTAGATCTATTCGCCACCGAAGAGAACGCACAATGTCATCAGTTCTGCGCGTTGGAATTTCCAAGGCGGCACTCGCTCGGCGACGCTTTTCGTCGCGAGTGGAGTTGCGGTCTGTTGTACGCCTTTCCGCCTATACCACTTCTGCCCAGAGTGCTGAAGAAGATTCGGCGCGACCGGGCCCAAGTCATCCTTGTGGCTCCGGATTGGGCACGAAGATACTGGTATCCCGAGCTACTCAACATGGCGATCGATCCCCCGATCCGACTGCCTCTTCGGGAGGATCTTCTGTCGCAGCAGCAGGGGATGGTCCTCCACCCGAACCTGTGCAGCCTCCACCTCCATGTGTGGAGATTGAGCGGCGGCAGTTGACAGCCTTCGATCTTCCCCCCGAAGTCTGTGATGCCATTCTGGCAGCCAGGCGTCCCTCCACTAAAACGGTATACGCCTGCAGGTGGAACAAGTTTGTGGCATGGTGCACAGCTAAGGCTGTGGATCCCCTTTCTGCCCCTCTTTCCGAGGTCCTTCTGTTCCTTCTTTCTTTAACCCAGCAGGGCTCTGCTCTGGGCACTATCAAAGGTTATCTTTCGGCCATCTCCGCCTTTCTCCGGCTTCCAGATCAGCCTTCTCTTTTAAGTCCCCGGTTGTTAACCGTTTCTTGAAAGGCGTTACGCACATGTTTCCTCCCGTGCCGTTCATTATGCCTCAATGGGACTTAAACCTTGTCTTGACATATCTGATGTGCGCTCCCTTCGAGCCCCTTCATACCTGTCCTTTGCGTCTTCTCACTCTCAAGATGGCTTTCCTGGTGGCTATCACCTCTGCCAGAAGAGTGAGTGAGCTCCAGGCTCTTTCTGCCAAACCTCCTTTCCTTTCTGTTCATCCGGACAAGGTGGTTTTAAGGACCCGTCCTTCTTTCTTGCCAAAGGTTGTCACGCCCTTCCACATCGGGCAGACCATCACTTTGCCCACCTTCTTTCCGCCTCCGCATCCTTCAAAAGAGGAGGAGAGGCTCCACCGTCTGGACCCAAAACGTGCGCTCTCGTTCTACCTGCAGCGCACGCAACAGTTCCGGGTGGATGACCAGCTCTTTGTTGGCTACGTGGGCGCCAAAAAAGGTCGGGCCGTGCACAAACGGACCATCTCTCGGTGGGTCGTTCTCTGCATCAAAGCCTGTTACTCGTTGGCTAAGAAGGAGCCTCCTGTGGGGCTGCGTGCCCATTCCACCAGGGCGACGGCAGCCACTACTGCCTTGGGACGCGGCGTTCCTTTGCAGGACATTTGTCAGGCAGCTACGTGGGCTTCGCTGCACACGTTTACCAAGCATTACTGCCTTGACAGTCAAGTCCGGAGAGACGGCTTCTTTGGCCGTTCTGTTCTCCGTGACTTTCTGGTGTAATCTTGTTCGCAGACCCACCACCGGGGTTGGTATTGCTGGGGTATCTATTCTAAGGTAAGGAATCTATCACTAATGTGTCTCTTTCAGATGCACAAGTTACTACTTGTGTAACGATATATCTGTAAGAGACATTAGTTGGTGATGGATTCCTTACCGCCCCTCCCATCCTCCCCGTTCTGCGAACTGATTTCTAGGGTTAAGGTCATCCCTTTTAGGGCCCTAGTTTCATGGCACCAGTGGTCAGTTTCTTGCATGGCTCTACGTTCCTGGCGCGGAAAGTCGTGTACAGAACTGACGTCAGCACGCATGGGTGGCGCCTAAGTAGTCTCCGTGACGTCATCTCGGCGCTTACGACGCCAGCGACGGACGCGAAGTCGCACGATGCCACCTACTGGCGCGCAGGGGTACTGCTAGCAAAACTTTCCGGATCCAGTCTGACGCCTGTGGATATTCTAAGGTAAGGAATCTATCACTAACTAATGTCTCTTACAGATATATCGTTACACAAGTAGTAACTTGTGCACCGGTTGGGTTGCCAGGATAAAAATAAGTTTAGGACCTGGTTCACATCCCATAAAGCTGAGTAACGCGGTTCAGGGGGCAAGGATAGTCGAATGCCCCGGAGAAGTTTACAGACAAGGGGGTGTTCCCCGACCGGAGCGTTATCCAGAGGCAAATAACCAGCGGAAATAGCGAAGCGGAAGGAATTGATAGACCGGTAGGCCAAGCCACTAGAAGCCAAATGGGCCAAAAAATTCAGAATGTATACTACGCCGGCGTCCAACGGATTGGTATTTCGCCGCAGACACCAACGGGACCATCTGCCCCAAGCGGATCTGTAGCGTTTGACAGTACTATCCGCCCATGCTTTTGCCATGAGCTCTTCAGCCTTTGCCGAAAGGCCAGGGACTTCCCAGCGTCGCCGGTAATCCGCCACGCTACAAGTCGCAACGAGTCCTGCAGGGCCAGAGGATGAGGTTCATGATCGAGATGTAGAAGAAGACTCGGAAAGAGGGGGAGTAGGATTAGAGAATCCCAGGAAAGTTCCAGAAGAACTGGAAACCACTCCTGAGACCTCCACAGGGGGGCAAGGATTACTAAATCCGCCCCTTGCCTCCTGACCTGCGCTGTCACACGAGTGATCATCGCAAAGGGGGGGAACGCATACCCCTTCTCCTGACTCCAATCCTGGAGAAAAGCATCCGTGGCCTCTGCCAAGGGATCCGGCCTCCAACTGTAAAACCGTGGGAGCTGGAAATCCAGCCTGGAGGCAAACAGATCCACCGAGAATGGACCCCAAAGGCCGTTCAACCACTGGAAAACCTCTTAGTCCAGTTTCCACAGGCTGGAGTCCCTGAAATGGCGTGACTGGTAATCCGCTACAAGATTCTCCCTCCCGGGAAGGTACTCCGCCGTCACCGAGACATGGTGATCCAGACAGTACTGCCAGAAGCTGGCGGCCAAATTGGAGAGGGCTTCGGACCTCGTACCTCCCAGGTGGTTGATATACCGGACTGCGGAAACATTGTCCATTTTCAAAAGGACCGAAGACTGAATGGACTCTCTTGTCCAGCAACGTACTGCGAAGGAGCCCGCCAGGAGCTCCAGATAATTGATATGTAAAGTGCGTTCATCTGGAGACCACAACCCTCCTGTAGAAAAGTCGCCGCACCTGGCTCCCCAGCCGCTGGCGTCCAACTCTATGACCAAATCTGGAGCAGAGCCGAAAATAGCCCGACCGTTCCAGGCTTCCATATGCTGGAGCCACCATGAATCTCTTCCCGAGCTTCGTCTGAAAGGAACACTCTGTGAGAGTAGGGACGCCCCTTCCGAAGGTGGAAAGCCTTGAGATGCTGCAACGCCCGATAGTGCAGGGGACCCGGAAAAATGGCTTGGATTGAAGCCGACGGAAGACCCACTATCCGCGCCAGGTCTCGGAGGGACACTTGGTTTCTGGAGAGAGATCGCCCAAGCTCGTGGCGGATCTTCGTAATCTTCCTCGGGGAAAGGCTGAGCGTGGAGGACCGAGAGTCGATCACGAAACCGAGAAACGTCAAACATTGAGAAGGAGAGAGCATCGACTTTGTCTCGTTGATCACGAAACCAAGACTCTGAAGCAAATTCACTGTCGTCAGAAGATGACGATGAAGCTGCCGGGGGCACGCATCCATAATTAGAAGATCGTCGAGGTAAACAATCATTCGAATGCCCCGAGCTCTCAACCACTCCACCACCGGCTTGAGGACCTTGGTAAAGCACCAGGGGGCCAATGACAGGCCAAACGGGAGAGAGACAAACTCGTAAGTCTGGCCTCGCCAAATGAACTGAAGAAAACGCCGATGGGAAGAGAATATCGGGACCACCAGATAGGCGTCCTTTAGATCCAGACGGACCATCCAGTCGGAAGGACGCAAGACATCCCAGAGGAGGTGAATACCCTCCATCTTGAAGTGGCGGTAGACAAGCCACTCGTTGAACTCGCTCAGATTGATCACGGCACGTTTGCCCCCATCCGGCTTGTCCACCAAAAACAAATTGCTGACGAAGCCTCTCGGGTGAAGTGAAGTCGGCACTACCGCCCCTTTTTCTAGCAAGGAGGCCACTTCCTCGTCTACTAAAACAGAATCCTGTTGGGAAAAAAGAATTGGACGGGGCTTGACCCGTTGACAAGGGTCGCCCAAATACTCTATGCGAAAGCCTTGAATGGTTTGCAAAACCCACAGGTCCCCCGTGACAGAAGTCCATGTCTGGAAAAAACTCCCCAGCCTCCCCCCTATTTTTAATTGGAAAGAAGGGAGTACACTCATGGCGGAGGAGGCGGCAGCTCCTCGGTAACCTCGTCCTTTCCTCTGCGACCCCTGGTGGGGTAGAAGTTGCCAAAACGCGTTTGGTCTTGATAATGACCTCTGTTGGAGTTTTGTCCTCTGGGATGTTGGTTAGATCCACGGCCGGCCAAGCGGCCCCTAACTCGACCGGCCCCCCTGAAAACCCGGGGGAAAACCTTTTAAATGGTGGTCTGCGCCTTATCCAGGGATGTAAAAGTATTGACAAATTTTCCCAGCTCTTTTACGAAGGGGTCGCCGAAAAGACCTCCTTGGGCCACTGCTCCGGCCTCCGAATCAGCTAAGTCCCCCAACTTGGGATCGACTTTGATGAGGAGAGAGCGGCGGCGCTCTGTGGACAGAGCGCAGTTCGCGTTGCCAAGAAACACTATAGCTCGTTGCGCCCACCCCGACAGGGAGTCTGGAGAAATGAGAGAACCTGAGAGCTTGGCTTCTTCGGCCATGTCGAGAATTTTTGTCAACTGGCCTAGGACGTCAAGGAGCTTGTCCTGGCAAGCCCGCCAGGACCTATCTATCCCCTTCTTGGGATCCCTCATGAACTTTTGTAGAAAAGTCGCCATACGGGGGTCGATTTCCGGCGTAAGGGCGACCTTGCCTTCTAAAGAAGATCTTGGGCTCTCTGCCAGGAGGCAGTTACGGGCGTCCTTGTCCAACGGTTTTCTAATGCGCATGGACACATACTCCGCTACCTTATCTGCGGGAGCCCAGTCAGAAGAACGTGGATGCACGATGTCATCTGGGTCAAACATGTCTGATACGTCAACCGATGGCGCAGGCTGAGGGAGCCCGGAAGGGCCTGGCTCTATGATGACGACCCCAGCCGCATCTGTGAGCGCGGGTAGGGGGTCCTGGACTGGCAATTGAGGTTGCGTAGCCAAAAAAGCTTGTTATAGCCGGTCAAAAGCACTGGTGTCCAACCCAGCGACGCGGCCGCGTTTGGCTGGGGGAGGGTTCAGTAGCCGCCACTTGAGGTGCCGGAGCCGCAGGTAGGCTAGCAAGACGCGCAAGCGCCTGGTCGATCTTCTGTGTGAGCCTTTCTTCAAGAGGATTCATTGCCTCACCCACTGCTCTGTAGATTGATGCATCCACCGCATCATAAAACTCATCATCCCACTGGAGGTCGGTCAGTGCATTCTCCCCTCCCTGGGACTCATCCTCATAGTCATACTCCATGTTGAAAAATGGCAGTAAAAACAAGGGAGAGTAAGTGATCAGCTGAAAGTCTTTGATAGTCTGGTCAGCAGACGGGACGGGAAGACAAGAAAGCCAGTCTAAAATGGGCTGGGTGTCAGCCTGACAATCAGTGGCGAGAACTCGCAATCACATAAGGGGGTAACCCCGGGCACGTATGTCTGGTGCGTAAGAGAAAGATACAAGGCAACAGTATGAAAACTGGCCTGGGAACAAGTGCCCACTTGAGCAACAGCGCGCTCAACTCAACCCCAGCGGGGCGGTAGAAAGTAAATACGGACTCCGCTTAAAGTGCCCAGCAGAGCATGAACGCAGATCGTCCTGAAGAAAAACCGCGGTCCAAACGCGCAATTTTCACCACAGAGGTGTTCTCGTCAGGCCAGGAGCTCGCAACTACGGCGCGCCGCACAAACCCTTCAGGGTTTGAATGCACGCGCCGTAACGGACCGACTCCAACGCCCCCTGACGGCGGGAGGTCCGCGAGCACACCAGACGAGCCTCGTAGGAGCAGAGACGCTCCCACGGCTCACTGCACAGGACGCGGCACTCGTCCCGGAAAAAGCACAAAACAGAGCAAACGAGGTAAGGAGAAACGGCCCTGCAAATGACAGCAAGCGCTACACAGCCTTAAGAAACGGGCGACGGAAAAAACCGTCCCCACTCACATGACGGATAAATAAAACCCACAGGGCAATAACAGGCAGCAGAAAAACGCGAAATACACAAGTAATGCAATAATAGCGACAAGGAATTCAGCAATAGCCAACTAAACGGCAAGGAAACACTCATTAGCATAAGCAGAACAATACAGTCGCAAACAGCGTAATGAGGAACACTTATCTCGGCTGCAGCAGGGGCCAGTGAGGAGCAGACTAGGTGTACGCTGGAGGGACCTGATTGGAGGATTCCAGGACTGTTCCTATTGGACATTTTTGTTGCTGACTACAGTTTTCCCTATGGTTCATGGGAAATGTAGTCTTGTTGTGTTTAAAGGCTGCTGTTGAATAAAATGAAGAGAGAAGGCATAATCCTCGCCTGCAGTCCTGACATAGAATTCCAGTGGCCCTGCACATAGGTGACCATTGCTCTCTGCTGAGAGGCCAAGAATTGGATATGCATCAAGCACTAGTGCAACTTTTTTTTAATAACTCTCCGTTAAAAGCACACACTTCACAGTTCAGCGTGTAAATCCCTTGCAATACCACTCAAAAAGAATAAATCTGTGTCATCGGGACGCTTAAAAGTGATTCCATCAATTAAAACCAATATCTCTTCCAAGCACCCTTTATGTTTGCAAATTGACCAGCTATGCACATTTACATTTCTTTAGGCAAGCAGGCACCCTGGCAAGAAAGTTTATTTAATTATCTGTCCCTCTCTCTGTTTCACAGCACAGGAGACGCCCTGTCTTACACTTCAGACGACTAGTGTATTTCATTTAAATGTCCCCATGTTACAGAATATTTGAGCTGTAAAGCCCGATACAAAGCGCACCACTTTCCTACAATCTTGAAAAATCCTGGCGTTTCTCACGATCGCGGCAGCAAATGCATCTTCTCCTAAGATGGGAGGCCCGTTTGTGTGTGATTGTGTAAGGGTGAGGGCTGGAACAGGTGCGCGCTGCAGATGGATAGCAGAGAGCATGGCTGGAGAGAGAGAAACGTCGTGTTCCCCTTGCTGTATGACTCCTCCGCTCGGGTCTGGCGAAGAGGATGGCCAACAGTGCGTGTTACACGGTACACCAGAACTGTGGGACGGAGTTTGTGCACCCCTGAGAAAGCTGGCACCCCGGACCTGGGCCCAGCTCGCCCATGCCAAAGGCGGGCCCTGACCATCACCACTCTGGGCGCGTCTTCTAGAAAGAAGTTCCAGTGCGACAGTTACTACACATCTTCTAACCCCTCCTCGACTGTAGTTTAGCCCTGTTCTCACTTGCACAGGATGCTAGTGAGAGAGGAAAAGCTTATAAATGGTGTGAAATCTCGGCAAGAGTTTGTTTATAAGCTCGTTATTTCTGGGAATTATAATATTGCTGTAGATCCATTTGTACGTGGCCTGGCGCTGAGCGTTTGTAATTGGTGAGGCATAGTTTCATATTTCTTGAGTTTAAGTATGATTTTAAACTGTTGAGGTTAACTAGAACGCTATTTTCCCTTCTGCTTACTGCACTCAGCTCTCATTGATTCGCTGAGGAACGTAAACGCAAAAATTGCATCTTTCTAATGCATGTTAATTTAAATCAATACCTTTAACAGCTTGTTCTCCTAAAAGGTCAGCAGATCTAAAAACACTTAAGGAATTCTCAAATTGTGTGCCCATGTGAAAAGTCTTCCTCAATAAGTGCTGTTGGGGTTTCCTTGCTTAACAGCCCATAAAATGTTACAATGTGGTTTGACCGGCTGAGTGGTCATTACTTTTTTTTTTTTTTTTAAAGATAGCCTTGCTTGGAATTTTCTCTATTGTGCAAGTCTGTCTTCTTGTAAAACAAGCATTGGCATAGCCAATAGGTCTCGCCTTTTGGACCTTATAAGTGTTTAGCCATGCAGCACATTATCCTGTTAATCCGGTCATTCCCACAATTTAGTTTTCAAAAATGCCTTTCTTTCTGCTTCAAAATATTGCCATCTATTAGAAGTAAAGTGTAGATTGTAAATATCACTCAGCGATAATAATCTGTTTATTGCGCTCACAGAAAACACATTTATGTTTATGGAGCCTTTTAAATATGTCGCATCTCAACCTCCTTCAGTATCGAGCTTTGCATGAACAAACAATGCAGAGGGTGGGTTCGGAAGCTGACCACTGCTCACGCAGTCTTGTCCACAGAGCTCCCTTGGGCATGCATGGCCATTCTCATCGGCTAAATAGCTGAAATTGGAGGCGAGTAGATGGAGGAAAGCTGCGAGGAAGCGCTCCTGTTCCAACCAATATCATATGTATCCTAAACCGCCTACTGAAGTAATCATGGTCACAATAAGATTCATCTGTGTTTTTGAGGGAGTAGTGAGCGAGCAAGAGAGTGGTGTGAGAGAGAGGGAGTAGTGAGAGAGCGAGAGAGTGGTGTGAGAGGGGGTGTGTATTTGCAGTTTGGACTTTTAAAAAGGTTATGTTAAAGAAACTGCTGAAAGAGCTGAAGTGAGCAATGTGAGAAATGCTGGATTAGTGCATGAGAGCGAGAGTGGTGTGAGAGAGGGAGTAGTGAGAGAGCGAGAGAGTGGTGTGTGAGAGAGGGAGTAGTGAGAGAGCGAGAGAGTGGTGTGAGAGGGAGTAGTGAGCGAGCGAGAGAGTGGTGTGAGAGAGGGAGTAGTGACAGCGAGAGAGTGGTGTGGGAGAGGGAGTAGTGAGAGCGAGAGAGTGGTGTGAGAGAGGGAGTAGTGAGAGCGAGAGAGTGGTGTGAGAGGGAGTAGTGAGAGCGAGAGAGTGGTGTGAGAGAGGGAGTAGTGAGAGCGAGAGAGTGGTGTGAGAGAGGGAGTAGTGAGAGCGAGAGAGTGGTGTGAGAGGGAGTAGTGAGACCGAGAGAGTGGTGTGAGAGGGAGTAGTGAGAGCGAGAGAGTGGTGTGTGAGAGGGAGTAGTGAGAGCGAGAGAGTGGTGTGTGAGAGGGAGTAGTGAGAGAGCAAGAGAGTGGTGTGAGAGAGGGAGTAGTGAGAGAGTGGTGTGAGAGGGAGTAATGCGAGAGCAAGAGTGGTGTGTGAGAGGGAGTAGTGAGAGAGTGGTGTGAGGGAAAAGAGAGAGAGCGAGAGAGTGGTGTGAGAGAGAGGGAGTAGTGACAGCGAGATAGTGGTGTGAGAGGGGGAGTGTGTATTTGCAGTTTGGACTTTTAAAAAGGTTATGTTAAAGAAACTGCTGAAAGAGCTGAAGTGAGCAATGTGAGAAATGCTGGATTAGTGCATGAGAGAGCGAGAGTGGTGTGAGAGAGAGGGAGTAGTGAGAGCGAGAGAGTTGTGTGAGAGGGAGTAGTGAGAGAGCGAGAGAGTGGTGTGAGGGAAAAGTGAGAGCGAGAGAGTGGTGTGAGAGAGGGAATAGTGAGAGCGAGAGAGTAGTGTGTGAGAGAGGGAGTAGTGAGAGCGAGAGTGGTGTGAGAGAGGGAGTAGTGAGAGCGAGAGAGGGGTGTGTGAGAGAGAGGGAGTAGTGAGAGCGAGAGAGTGGTGTGTGAGAGAGGGAGTAGTGAGAGCGAGAGAGTGGTGTGAGAGGGAAACGTGAGAGAGCGAGAAAGTGGTGTGAGAGAGGGAGTAGTGAGAGCGAGAGAGTGGTGTGAGAGGGGGAGTGTGTATTTGCAGTTTGGACTTTTAAAAAGGTTATGTTAAAGAAACTGCTGAAAGAGCTGAAGTGAGCAATGTGAGAAATGCTGGATTAGTGCATGAGAGCGAGAGAGTGGTGTGAGAGGGAGTAATGCGAGAGTGGTGTGTGAGAGGGAGTAGTGAGAGAGTGGTGTGAGAGAGGGAGTAGAGAGAGTGGTGTGAGAGAGGGAGTAGTGAGAGAGCAAGAGATTGGTGTGAGAGGGAGTAGTGACAGCGAGAGAGTGGTGTGAGAGAGGGAACTTGCAGTTTGGACTTTTAAAAAGGTTATGTTAAAGAAACTGTGCTGAAAGAACTGAAGTGAGCAATGTGAGAAATGCTGGATTAGTGCATGAGAGAGCGAGAGAGTGGTGTAAGAGAGGGAGTAGTGAGAGAGCGAGAGAGTGGTGTGAGAGGGAAAAGTGAGAGAGCGAGAGTGGTGTGAGAGAGGGAGTAGTGAGAGAGCGAGGGAGTAGTGAGAGAGCGAGAGTGGTGTGAGAGAGGGAGTAGTGAGAGAGCGAGAGAGTGGTGTGAGAGGGAGTAGTGAGAGAGCGAGAGTGGTGTGAGAGAGGGAGTAGTGAGAGAGAGAGCGAGAGAGTGGTGTGAGAGGGAGTAGTGAGAGTGGTGTGAGAGAGGGAGTAGTGAGAGAGCGAGAGAGTGGTGTGTGAGAGGGAGTAGTGAGAGGGAGCAGTGAGAGAGCAAGAGTGGTGTGAGAGAGGGAGTAGCGAGAGTGGTGTGAGAGAGGGAGTAATGAGAGCGAGAGAGTGGTGTGTGAGGGAGTAGTGAGAGAGCAAGAGTGGTGTGAGGGAAAAGTGAGAGCGAGAGAGTGGTGTGAGAGAGAGGGAGTAGTGACAGCGAGAGAGTGGTGTGAGAGGGGGAGTGTGTATTTGCAGTTTGGACTTTTAAAAAGTTTATGTTAAAGAAACTGCTGAAAGAGCTGAAGTGAGCAATGTGAGAAATGCTGGATTAGTGCATGAGAGAGCGAGAGTGGTGTGAGAGAGAGGGAGTAGTGAGAGAGCGAGAGAGTGGTGTGAGAGGGAGTAGTGAGAGAGCGAGAGAGTGGTGTGAGAGGGAAAAGTGAGAGAGCGAGAGAGTGGTGAGAGAGGTAGTGAGAGAGCGAGAGAGTAGTGTGTGAGAGGGAGTAGTGAGCGAGAGTGGGAGTAGTGAGCGAGGGAGGGGTGTGTGAGAGGGAGTAGTGAGAGAGCGAGAGAGGGGTGTGTGAGAGAGGGAGTAGTGAGAGCGAGAGAGTGGTGTGTGAGAGAGAGGGAGTAGTGAGAGCGAGAGAGTGGTGTGAGAGGGAAAAGCGAGAGAGTGGTGTGAGAGGGAGTAGTGAGAGCGAGAGAGTGGTGTGAGAGGGAAAAGTGAGAGAGCGAGAGAGTGGTGTGAGAGAGAGGGAGTAGTGACAGCGAGAGAGTGGTGTGAGAGGGGGTGTGTATTTGCAGTTTGGACTTTTAAAAAGGTTATGTTAAAGAAACTGTGCTGAAAGAGCTGAAGTGAGCAATGTGAGAAATGCTGGATTAGTGCATGAGAGAGCGAGAGAGTGGTGTGAGAGAGGGAGTAGTGAGAGAGCGAGAGAGTGGTGTGTGAGAGAGGGAGTAGTGAGAGAGTGGTGTGAGAGAGGGAGTAGTGAGAGAGCGAGAGAGTGGTGTGAGAGAGGGAGTAGTGAGAGAGCGAGAGAGTGGTGTGAGAGAGGGAGTAGTGACAGCGAGAGAGTGGTGTGAGAGAGGGAGTAGTGAGAGCGAGAGAGTGGTGTGAGAGGGAGTAGTGAGAGCGCGAGAGTGGTGTGAGAGGGAGTAGTGAGAGCGAGAGAGTGGTGTGAGAGGGAGTAGTGAGAGCGAGAGAGTGGTGTGAGAGAGGGAGTAGCGAGAGAGCGAGAGAGTGGTGTGTGAGAGGGAGTAGTGAGAGCGAGAGAGTGGTGTGTGAGAGGGAGTAGTGAGAGAGGGAGCAGTGAGAGCGCGAGAGTGGTGTGAGAGAGGGAGTAGTGAGAGAGTGGTGTGAGAGGGAGTAGTGAGAGCGAGAGAGTGGTTTGAGAGGGAAAAGTGAGAGAGCAACAGAGTGGTGTGAGAGAGAGGGAGTATTGAGAGCGAGAGAGTGGTGTGAGAGGGGGAGTGTGTATTTGCAGTTTGGACTTTTAAAAAGGTTATGTTAAAGAAACTGCTGAAAGAGCTGAAGTGAGCAATGTGAGAAATGCTGGATTAGTGCATGAGAGAGCGAGAGTGGTGTGAGAGAGGGAGTAGTGAGAGCGAGAGAGTGGTGTGAGAGGGAGTAGTGAGAGAGCGAGAGAGTGGTGAGAGGGAGTAGTGAGAGAGCGAGAGAGTGGTGAGAGGGAGTAGTGAGAGAGCGAGAGAGTGGTGTGAGAGAGGGAAAAGTGAGAGAGCGAGAGAGTGGTGTGAGAGGGAAAAGTGAGAGCGAGAGAGTGGTGTGAGAGAGGGAGTAGTGAGAGAGCGAGAGAGTAGTGTGTGTGAGAGAGAGGGAGTAGTGAGAGCGAGAGTGGTGTGAGAGAGGGAGTAGTGAGAGCGAGAGAGGGAGTAGTGAGAGAGTGGTGTGTGAGAGAGGGAGTAGTGAGAGCGAGAGAGTGGTGTGTGAGAGGGAGTAGTGAGAGCGAGAGAGTGGTGTGAGAGGGAAAAGTGAGAGAGCGATAGTGGTGTGAGAGAGAGGGAGTAGTGACAGCGAGAGAGTGGTGTGAGAGAGGGAGTAGTGACAGCGAGAGAGTGGTGTGAGAGGGGGAGTGTGTATTTGCAGTTTGGACTTTTAAAAAGTTTATGTTAAAGAAACTGCTGAAAGAGCTGAAGTGAGCAATGTGAGAAATGCTGGATTAGTGCATGAGAGAGCGAGAGTGGTGTGAGAGAGAGGGAGTAGTGAGAGAGCGAGAGAGTGGTGTGAGAGGGAGTAGTGAGAGAGCGAGAGAGTGGTGAGAGAGGGAGTAGTGAGAGAGCGAGAGAGTGGTGTGAGAGGGAAAAGTGAGAGAGCGAGAGAGTGGTGAGAGAGGGAAAGTGAGAGCGAGAGAGTGGTGTGAGAGGGAGTAGTGAGAGCGAGAGAGTGGTGTGAGAGGGAGTAGTGAGAGCGAGAGAGTGGTGTGAGAGGGAAAAGTGAGAGCGAGAGAGTGGTGTGAGAGAGGGAGTAGTGAGAGAGCGAGAGAGTAGTGTGTGAGAGAGAGGGAGTAGTGAGAGCGAGAGGGGTGTGAGAGAGAGGGAGTAGTGAGAGCGAGAGAGTGGTGTGTGAGAGAGAGGGAGTAGTGAGAGCGAGAGAGTGGTGTGAGAGGGAAAAGTGAGAGAGCGAGAAAGTGGTGTGAGAGGGAAAAGTGAGAGAGTGGTGTGAGAGAGGGAGTAGTGAGAGAGCGAGAGAGTGGTGTGAGAGGGAGTAGTGAGAGAGCGAGAGTGGTGAGAGAGGGAGTAGTGAGAGAGCGAGAGAGTGGTGTGAGGGAAAAGTGAGAGAGGGAGTAGTGAGAGAGCGAGAGAGTAGTGTGTGAGTGGGAGTAGTGAGAGCGAGAGTGGGAGTAGTGAGAGCGAGAGTGGGAGTAGTGAGAGCGAGAGTGGGAGTAGTGAGAGCGAGAGTGGGAGTAGTGAGAGCGAGAGTGGGAGTAGTGAGAGCGAGAGTGGGAGTAGTGAGAGCGAGAGAGGGGTGTGTGAGAGAGGGAGTAGTGAGAGAGCGAGAGAGTGGTGTGTGAGAGAGAGGGAGTAGTGAGAGCGAGAGAGTGGTGTGAGGGAAAAGTGAGAGAGCGAGAGAGTGGTGTGAGAGAGAGGGAGTAGTGAGAGCGAGAGTGGTGTGAGAGGGGGAGTGTGTATTTGCAGTTTGGAATTTTAAAAAGGTTATGTTAAAGAAACTGTGCTGAAAGAGCTGAAGTGAGCAATGTGAGAAATGCTGAATTAGTGCATGAGAGCGAGAGAGTGGTGTGAGAGAGGGCATAGTGTGAGAGAGGGAGTAGTGAGAGAGCGAGAGAGTGGTGTGAGAGGGAAAAGTGAGAGAGCGAGAGAGTGGTGTGAGAGGGAAAAGTGAGAGCGAGAGAGTGGTGAGAGAGGGAGTAGTGAGAGAGCGAGAGAGTAGTGTGTGAGAGAGGGAGTAGTGAGAGCGAGTGTGGGAGTAGTGAGAGAGCGAGAGAGGGGTGTGTGAGGGAGTAGTGAGAGAGCGAGAGAGTGGTGTGTGAGAGAGGGAGTAGTGAGAGCGAGAGAGTGGTGTGAGGGAAAAGTGAGAGAGCGAGAGAGTGGTGTGAGAGAGAGGGAGTAGTGAGAGCGAGAGAGTGGTGTGAGAGGGGGAGTGTGTATTTGCAGTTTGGAATTTTAAAAATGTTATGTTAAAGAAACTGTGCTGAAAGAGCTGAAGTGAGAAATGCTGGATTAGTGCATGAGAGAGCGAGAGAGTGGTGTGAGAGAGGGAGTAGTGAGAGAGCGAGGGAGTAGTGAGCGAGCGAGAGAGTGGTGTGAGAGGGAGTAGTGAGAGAGTGAGAGAGTGGTGTGAGAGAGAGGGAGTAGTGAGAGAGAGCGAGAGAGTGGTGTGAGAGGGAGTAGTGAGAGTGGTGTGAGAGGGAGTAGTGAGAGAGCGAGAGAGTGGTGTGTGAGAGGGAGTAGTGAGAGAGCAAGAGTGGTGTGTGAGAGAGGGAGTAGTGAGAGCGAGAGAGTGGTGTGAGAGGGAAAAGTGAGAGAGGGAAAAGTGATAGAGCGAGAGTGGTGTGAGAGGGAGTAGTGAGAGAGCGAGGGAGTAGTGATAGAGCGAGAGTGGTGTGAGAGGGAGTAGTGAGAGAGCGAGGGAGTAGTGATAGAGCGAGAGTGGTGTGAGAGAGGGAGTAGTGAGAGAACGAGAGAGTGGTGTGAGAGGGAGTAGTGAGAGAGCGAGAGAGTGGTGTGTGAGAGGGAGTAGTGAGAGGGAGCAGTGAGAGAGCAAGAGACTGGTGTGAGAGAGGGCATAGTGAGAGAGTGGTGTGAGAGAGGGAGTAATGAGAGAGCAAGAGTGTTGTGAGGGAGGGAAAAGTGAGAGAGCGAGAGAGTGGTGTGAGAGAGGGAGTAGTGACAGCAAGAGAGTGGTGTGAGAGGGGGGGGTGTATTTGCAGTTTGGACTTTTAAAAAGGTTATGTTAAAGAAACTGCTGAAAGGGCTGAAGTGAGCAATGTGAGAAATGCTGGATTAGTGCATGAGAGAGCGAGAGTGGTGAGAGCGCGAGAGAGTTGGGTGAGATGGAGTAGTGAGAGCGAGAGAGTGGTGTGAGAGAGGGAGTAGTGAGAGCGAGAGAGTGGTGTGAGAGAGGGAAAAGTGAGAGAGCGAGAGTGGTGTGAGGGAAAAGTGAGAGAGCGAGAGAGTGGTGTGAGGGAAATGTGAGAGCGAGAGTGGTGAGAGAGGGAGTAGTGAGAGAGCGAGAGAGTAGTGTGTGAGAGAGAGGGAGTAGTGAGAGCGAGTGTGGGAGTAGTGAGAGAGCGAGAGAGGGGTGTGTGAGAGAGGGAGTAGTGAGAGAGCGAGAGAGTGGTGTGTGAGAGGGAGTAGTGAGAGCGAGAGAGTGGTGTGTGAGAGAGAGGGAGTAGTGAGAGCGAGAGTGGTGTGAGGGAAAAGTGAGAGAGAGAGCGAGAGAGTGGTGTGAGAGAGAGGGAGTAGTGAGAGCGAGAGAGTGGTGTGAGAGGGGGAGTGTGTATTTGCAGTTTGGACTTTTAAAAAGGTTATGTTAAAGAAACTGCTGAAAGAGCTGAAGTGAGCAATGTGAGAAATGCTGGATTAGTGCATGAGAGAGAGAGCGAGAGAGTGGTGTGAGAGCGAGGGAGTAGCGAGCGAGCGAGTGGTGTGAGAGAGGGAGTAGTGAGAGAGCGAGAGAGTGGTGTGAGAGAGGGAGTAGTGAGAGAGAGAGCGAGAGAGTGGTGTGAGAGGGAGTAGTGAGAGTGGTGTGAGAGAGGGAGTAGTGAGAGAGCGAGAGAGTGGTGTGTGAGAGGGAGTAGTGAGAGAGCAAGAGTGGTGTGTGAGAGAGGGAGTAGTGAGAGCGAGAGAGTGGTGTGAGGGAGTAGTGAGAGCGCGAGAGTGGTGTGAGAGGAGTAGTGAGAGAGCGAGAGAGTGGTGTGAGAGGGAGTAGTGTGAGAGGGAGTAGTGAGAGCGAGAGTGGTGTGAGGTAGTAGTGAGAGGAGAGCGAGAGAGTGGTGTGTGAGAGAGGGAGTAGTGAGAGAGCGAGAGTGGGGTGTGAGAGAGGGAGCAGTGAGAGAGCAAGAGAGTGGTGTGAGAGAGGGAGTAGTGAGAGAGCGAGAGAGTGGTGTGAGAGGGAGTAGTGAGAGAGCGAGAGTGTTGTGAGAGAGGGAGTAGTGAGAGAGCAAGAGTGGTGTGAGAGAGAGGGAGTACTGAGAGAGCGAGAGAGTGGTGTGTGAGAGAGAGGGAGTAGTGAGAGCAAGAGAGTGGTGTGTGAGAGAGGGAGTAGTGAGAGAGCGAGAGAGTGGTGTGAGAGAGGGAGTAGTGAGAGAGGGAGTAGAGAGAGTAAGAGAGGGAGTACCGAGAGTGGTGTGAGAGAGGGAAAAGTGAGAGAGCGAGAGAGTGGTGTGAGAGAGGAAGTAGTGAGAGAGTGGTGTGAGACTGGGAAAAGTGAGAGCGAGAGAGTGTTGTGAGAGAGGGAGTAGTGAGAGCGGTGTGTGAGAGGGGGAGTAGTGAGAGAGCGAGAGAGAGGGAGTAGAGGGTGGGCATTTGTTGGGGGGAGGCGACTTCCCTATAAAGGGTAGTCTCAGATTTTGCCAGGCTCCCTGTACCACTTGCGCCTGATTCATTTATACATTGGTTTGTTTACAAGCATGAATGAGTAGCGTGGAAAACATGAAATATGAATAAATGGCAGTAATTGTGCCTCTCACCTACAAAGTGCAGCTAGTTGTACAAAATTCATTTACATGTTATTAAGGAACAGTTCTAATCTCAGAACAAAGCACCGTTTTCTAGTGGTGGTGTTTAGGTTATTGCACTGCAGAACAGTTTGGCAAGAACAGAAATGGATGAGGCACAGAGCTTCAGCCAGTGAGATCTCATATCTTCAGAGGCGGACTGGCCACTGTGCCCTTCTGTAGCAGGAGCAGCTCCAGTCATGGGTCCAGCTGACTGAGACCGGATTATAATCCCTCACAACCCACCAATCACTGTTGGAACAATCGGCGCGTCCGGTTGGGGCCACAAGCAGATGAAATACCGTGCGCGCTCATGTGAGTTTCCAGCGCTCAGAGCACGCCCACGCAAACACAACACAAACTTTGATGACATGGGGTTGAAGCAAAGGCGTGTTCCCAGAGATAAGAGGTCAATAATGCCGAACATAAGTCCGCATGTGGATTCCCATCAGGTCACTCACAGAAAACGTTTCCTTGTGATAAGAAAGGCAGCGATAAAGGGGCCCATAATGTTAATTTACTGCACCCTCATAACATGAACGGGCTGCTGTTCCTTCTCTGACTCGACAAAGTCCAGCCCCGGGAACAGGTAATGACAGTGGCCCCAATGAATACTGTAGACATGAGGACACTCCCTCCCCACCACAAAGGCACACGGGTATGGATGCCTGCTTTGGCCCCAGTGGCACTGCACAGTGCACAAAGACCAAGGGAGCCCCGAAGGAAGTCGGTGCTTGTGCCCCGGGGCAACGGTGGAGCGCTTTTATGATCGGAGGTGAAACCGAGCCAGACACCCCCGGTCTGAGCAGCGGGACATCGCAGAAAACTGCCTTAAGTGACAATAAGTTTGATTTAAAGGGACTGGCGCTGAAGCTTCACAATAGGCTAATTGGGTTGGTGTTCTGTGGTGGGGGAGGGGGGAGGAGCGGGAGAGCAAGTGACGCGCGGCCGTGAAAGTGACACGGCCGCGCGGCCTTGAGAAGCGCTCTGTGGTGGGGGAGGGGGAGGAGCAAGTGACATCAAAGGCAGATGGCCTGGAGCATGCGAGGAATGCGCGTTACTGCGCGCGTTCTCGCATGCTCTAGGCCAGCCAAAAGTTGTGGTCGCATTTCTGCAAGCCCACACTACAAAATGTCTCGCCCAGAGCCAGCGCTGAAGCGCTGGCTTTCAGGGCGAGACCCAAAAAAATACCTGCTACTACAGTATGAGAAGGTTCATGTCTTGGGAGATGGCACTGCATTTGCACTAAATGATTAGTGTCACTAAAAGAATTCTAGGCTTCTTCAGGAGTTAACATGGGTACTATAACTGCTTTACGATCACTGCAATCTCGGCATTAACTCAAATGTTCACACCTGGATAGAAATCTGTTTGATCTGCGAACCCTTCATAACAATCCAGATGAAAGAAACCGTGCTTTGGTGGTCTAAACATGGCGCCCAGTTTCCAGCCCTAGAGTCACAAGTGAAATATATTATGGTGACAGATGTTTCTTTCTCAGGCTGAGGAACGCATTTTGGTATTACAGTGGCAAAAGACACCTGGTTTCCCTTTCCGTCACCTTTCAAAAACTGCATTTACCCATAAATAACCTCCGGTTCCTTGAAATGAAATGTATCACTGCTCTTTTCTGGGCAAGAAAGTACAAGTGATGCAGGACAATGCCGACTTTTTCAAATCTATGCGCCCAGGATCTCTAACAACATCCTCATATCCATGAGGACGACCTCAGTGGTACTCCAGTTTAGGAAAGATTTGAAGACACGTCTCTTTAAAGAACACTACATCACAAGGCATTAACCGTCCACAACTCAGCTTCCTCTCCTATTAGTCGCTTTATGCTTGTCTTTCGCCAGGCACAGCACTCCACTGCCTTTTGACTAGGTTTGCGCTATAGAAATATCATATAAATATATACACCACTACCACAATGTTCTACATTTGCAGGCCAGAGGGAACAACATTAAGTCCACCTGCCTGGGAATTCCAGGAAATATGGCCTCAATCTCTCAAGCCCAACATTTACCTTGCAGGGCATCAAATTTGTGTAATGTGCAGTATCGGTGCAGATGCCATGAGCATAGGACTCCTGGAGTTGCAGTTCTTTAGGTGTCCGGGTGGTGGGGGACAACAGACATGTGTGCCTGCTTTCTGTGCCCCGGTGTAATTTGGTATTATTGAAGGGGGTCACAGCTGCTTGTGTAGCCCCTTCTGTAATACAGATAAGGTAGATGTATATGTAGCACTGACACTGTCCTAAAAGACGTTCCCTTATTTACCACTGTGATCGCGCTGTGATGAAGGTGGGCACATAGGTAATGAGACCATCAAGAACACCATGTGTGCCACAAAATGGTGTCACAAAGTCATTTTGCCCACTAGGTTGCACCTCTGGAGCTGGGAAAAGGGGTCCTGTGGACCCCATGACATTCCCCGGCAGGCAGGTGCAGTCACTTACTGCACCCACCTGGGTGGGTGATCTTGATACTCTTGAAAGGGTGTCACCTCCTCTGAGAAAGGCAGACCTGCTAGCACACCTATTTAAAGGTATACTGTGACTCAAACAGGCACAGAGCACTCTTACTGCAATACGTCTCATAAGTGGTTCTAGGGACATTGAAGAGAGAAGTTTCACTTCCCAAGATGCCATTAAAAAAAAAAAAATTAAAGGAATTTACATCAGTCTGGTTATAACCAGGTTTTGGCCTGAAGAGACCATGGGGTATCAAACTTGAGGAATCTGGTGCAAGCGACTCAATACATATTGTTGGACTACCTCAGTGGCAGTACAGAAAGATCTCCAGGCTTCTTTGATACACCCCAGTGGCTGCTAGGTAGGTCTTGCAGGTATCCATCTGATTCCTAATCAGCCACATTTTGAAACATCATCCACCTAGTAGGTGAGTGGATTTATTCTGCCTGGGAAGACCAAAGACATCTCTCCAGCCATTTACTTGTATACTTGTAGAAAACGTCCTGACAGTCAACAGGACATCCGTATTCTCAGCAGACAGGCCAAATTGGGCAAAGGCACATACCTGAAGAACAAGGCCCTGAACTTGAGTTATGGTAGGAAGGGATGCAGAATTTTTTCTCCCTTCACAGACCAGAAATGACTTCTCTGGAGGGTATTGGATATGGTCTTTATGAAGTAGACATGCTAGATCTAAGAGTCAAACCTGGTGGGACCAAGTTAGAAACACCAAGCTGACTGAACAGCTTGAGTTGTCGCTAATCTTCTGCTGAACTTTGTGGATCAGAGGAGTCGAAAGAAAGGCATACATCCCTTTCTAGAAAAATATAAGATCATTACCGCAAAGATCAGTGCTCTTTGTCCATCCAGTGGGAAATTGTTTGCATGTGGAGTTCAGGTTAATGTCAAAGGAGTCAATAGTTGGGCACTCATAGGCTTCAAGATGGTATTCAGAAATTCACCACTGAACCTCGCCCTCATAAGGAACGGGGAAATGCCTGCTCAGGTCTCTGGTATATTGTTGTCAAGCCCTGCATCACGGAAGACCAGCTGTTTACCCACTAATGCCTTGCCACTGCCAGCCAGAAGAGTTATGACTATCTGGTGGCCAGAATATGAGCTAGGTGCATTATTGGCCTCATACCCACAAACTGTGTTCCTTCAGGTTCACCATGCCGTTGTTCCCAATATACTGGCAGACTTTCACTGTGCGTGTTGAGCTTTCAGCCGATGTCCATTCTTACTTGACTAAAGCTAAGCTGACATTCGCCTGTCTTAGAGACATGCAGGGTTGCTATCTGGTCCACCCTCCGCTGGTTGTAGGCCGAAGGTGCCCAATACTGCCTTGCCCTACTACCTTATGTGTTCTTAATGCAGTGTAATCTACACTCCTGTGTATGTATCTGATTTATATAAAGTGAACTTTTAACAGAGCAATGTAGTTCTGCAAAATAGAGGAGTAAACAATATATGAGCAATTTTTAATTATTGGTAAATCAGTACCCAGCAGGTGACAATGTAGGGAGTCAGGAGAGGCTAGACACAAGAAGTTTTTCCCCAGAGTTGGTCAGGGTATGTTTGTGCTAAGGCACAGGGAAGGCTGATTCAAGTGAGGGGAGAAATAGGGATGGAGTGGAGGAAGTAACTACATGAGAGGGGGTGGGGGGGGCATTTTTCTAACGCTGTCGATAACCATGGGGTTACCTTGCTGCAATGAGGTGTTGTCTTCAGGTCTCCTCAAATGAAGTCCCAAACACTTGGATTGTAGTTGGAAATGACTGGGCTTCTGATCTTCTTCCTGAATTCTTGTTTGGTGGTATGGCGGCTAAATCTCTTGCAAAGTCCTCCAGATGTCTAAATCTTGGTTACCGAATATGGGGGGTGTTAGAGGATGCAACAGCTCTTGAAGGTGATGATAGTAGAAAGAAGGGAGGGCATGGGTTTCTTTCAGAAGCAGGGGGGATCCTCCTTTTGAGTGGAGGAGTGTCGCCCCACAGGCGAGATCTAACAAATAAAATGGTAATAAAGTTTATTACCATTTTAATTTTCAGCAACCGACCTGTCCTGAACTGAGTGACAGGACGGGCGGGGCCAGTGCTGCCGAGTGGCAGCAGCAGGGAGCTGTGCGCTTTAGAATGCGCATGTCCCTTTGCATTTTAAAGTTCTCTAACGTAGCTGTCTTAGACAGCTGGGTTAGAGAAAGTGCAGGCCTCCAGTGCTCTGAGGAGCGCTGAGTGAGGAGGCCGCTCCAACCAATCCTGGAGCTGCTCTCATGCTGTGAGAGCAGCACCAGGATTTGTTAGGGGAGCTGGCTGGGTCCCGCGGACGAGAGACAACCGGTGGAGGAGGACGTCACGTCGTGCCTCCAGGTAAATGTTTTTTTTTAAATTCTTTTTTTTAAAAATGTGCGTCCGCCCTGCACCCTCTTCCCCCCCATCCAACCCACCTCACCACCCTCGGTACATGGCAGCCGCCACTGTTCAGAGGTGCAGTTATCTGATCGGAAGTCTAAAGATCTTTGAGGTGGGCTGCTGCATAAAGCATGCTCTTCAGTGAATCTTGGAATATCTTCTTGTGGGAAATATCTCGCTCCTCAATTCAAGGCTTGTTGGTGCCTGGCAGATTTGTTCACGTGTGTTATGTATCTCCTGTAGCTGTTATTGGATTTGCTGTTATCAGTGAGTTGTGGTGCAAAGCCACTAAGCTTCATTTAATTGAGCCATTGCTGGACTTGATGTTGCTTATTGGAGGTAGTGATGAGAACAAACTCTGCTATGGCCAGGTTCAGTTTGGAGTAGTCCTTGGGCATCCAGGCTTTGATGTTTGTGAAGCAGTTCTTCAGCCTGGCAATATCTTGTCCAGATGCAACCATCAAATATAGTTGACTATCATCCACTTACTGGTAAATGCAAGTCACTGTTGGTCAATAGGGTTCTCAAGGGCTCCATATCCAGGGTTGAAGTTAGCTGGTTTGAGCATAGAACCTAGGGGACACCACCTGTTATGAAGGAACCTATCTAGACCAGCTAGGCTCTCCATTTAAAAATTGTCAACATAGTCAATTTCACTGAAGCACTCCGGGACCTGAATTACAATCCAGACGCCCTGTCTCAGTTTGTGAGCAAAGCAACCTTAACTGAGTGCTCTGGATGAAGATCAGGACATTGCATCAGACTACAAAAAATGTGCAGTGCATTAATAATGGTCAGACTGGCTAATTTAAATTTATTGTGACCTTGTAAAGAATGTAACTTTGTTGCATGGTTTAATACCTCATAGTCCAGCTTGGGGATATCCATCCACTGCCTTTGGGTTAACTGCTTTCATCAATCTACCGTAGACACTAGGGCACACATGATATAAAAAGTGAATTCCTGTAATTTAGTAAAAGTGCCTTGAGCTTCGTGCATCTGCTGTACCTGCCAGCCACCCTTTTGACAGTCCTGCCTGACGGTATTCCATCGCTTGCAAACAGACCTTTCAGTTCTTCCACTGTGGATGTGACCTTGCGCTCAGTTGAGTTCTCCTTCTTAAGAAGAATCACCACAAGTTAAGGCGTTTCTCCTCCCTGGTAAGCCCTATTGTTACTTCACCCAGTAGCTCAGCTGCTTCTGTTGACTGCCTTTCTTTCAGGGCATACTTGGACTTTCACTTCCCCTTAAGCTGTCTCTGCTTTAGAACTGCAAGTGTCCACCTCCCTCTGTGGTCATTCTGTGACTCCTTAATCTAGCATATTTCTTATCTCCACTGCATTCAAAACCCAGGGCTTTAGGAGCTTATATTAGTGTTTTTACCAGGTTCCAATCTCACTGTTCCCCAGCTGGCTCTGTGGAAGAATCCTCCCTCCTGTGTGCTGCTTCCTTTAATCTGTGCTCTCTTCTACTGGCGCTGGGACCTGATCAGGACACATCTGTGGGAAATTACCTCTACTCCTTTTGGCATGGTTACCCCCACTTTTTATCTGACTCTGATGCATCTTTGACTGAATGTGCATTGGGTTCCTGCTAACCAGGTTTCCAGTGCCTGTGTAATGTCCCAAAACTATACATTTGTTTCCACAATTGGCACACCTCTGGCTCACATACAAGTCCCTTGTAAAAGGTACCAGTGGTGCCAAGGGCCTTGTGACGAGTCACAAGGCCCTTGGCACCACTGGCTGCAGCATTTATTATACCACCCTAACACATGCACACTGCCGCCTGCATGTTTTGGTGCAGATAAAAGTGAAAAGTCAACCTGGGACACATCCCTGTGTGCCAGGCCTCCCAGCACTGCAAGAGGCATAGGTTAGTGTGACTGGGTGGGGCTGGTGAGTGAGAGACATGAATCCGATACAGACTGGTGGACTGCAGTGTCTCTCTCTCTCCCCCTCTTATCTCCCCCCAGCAGGACGATTGGAAAACACAAACCACATCTATATTGAATCCGACAGAGGAAAACGACATCGGCTCCTTTAACTGGGGATTCCAGGACGACGAGCCTCCCCCTCCTGACGTCAGCGCGTTCATGACGATAAGGACGGAGGAATCCAGGAAGCGTGGGTGCGTTGCCACCGGAGCAGAGGAGGAAGACTCGGGAGAAGGAGCGTGTGTAGTGAGCCGAGGAGAGAGTGAGGACAGCATCGCAGACCGAGGGACGAGACCATCAGGATCCCGGGCTGAGCCAGGAGGCCAAAGTCCCCAAGTTTCGCCGAGCCACGCTCCAGGAGGAGCGTGGCTTGCCCAGGTACGGGAGAGGTTCTCGGGGTGGGTTGGGAGGAGGGACGACTCGAAGAGTTAACTGGGAACTCTAGGGCCCTCGCCAGTTTCCCTACCTGCCTCCCCGCACAACCGAGCACTAATCACACCTTCCTCTTCACTTTTGTTGTAAAGAGCACAAGAGTGTGTGGTGCCCCTTCACTCCCTGGTCCCTTATTTGCCGTTCTCACGGGATAACATCCTGACACCATTGTTTTTCCGTCTCTTTTTCACGCACCATCATCACGGAGGGACGACCGAATCTACGCACCGGAACCTGGGAGGTGGAACACAAGACCGTGAGAAGAAGCCGAAGGGCCCCAGGCACGACGGATCCCGCCGCTTTTGCCACGGAAACATTGACAAGCAGGCATAAACGTACATTCGGAAAAATAAAGCCTTATTTGAGCCGACCTGGCCTCCAATCTATTACTTCAACCCCGCCACAGTTAGTCACCCCTACAGCAGGCCTTACAGCCCTAAGGCAGGGTGCACTATATCTCATGTGAGGGCATAACTGTATAAGCAGATACACCCCTATAGTGTCTAAGTCCATTCTTAGACATTATAAGTGCACAGTGAAGCCATACTGAATACATGGGCTGGGAGCTTGTCAATACGAGTTCTACAGCTCCATGATGGCTTCACCAAATTCCAAGATGTTTGGTACCAAACATCTCAGATTAATGAGCTCACACTGATGCCAGTGTTGTATTCATTAATAAATGCTCTCAAAGGGCACCTCAGAGGAGCTTCCTGAAAACCTACAAACCCACTAGTGTGTGCCTGACTGGTCTGCACCAGCCTGCCACCTCTAGTCATGTTTCTGACCCACTGAGGTGGGAGCCTTTTGCTTTCGTGGGTCAGAGACCAAGCCTGCTCTGGGTGGAGGTGCTCTACACCTACCCCCACGCAGGAACAGCATTGAAAGGCGGTAAGACTCAAAGGCTTCTCATCCTTTGTTATAATGACCAGGGCCTCTCCAGCTAGTGGAGATGCCCACCCCCCTGACGAAGCCCCACTTTTGGCAGCAAGGTCAGTGGGAAAAATAGTAAGCAAGAGAGGTGTTTCCCCTCTCAGCCAGGCCCACCCATAAGGTGCCCTGAGCTGAAGTGACACCTTTTTTCCAAATCCTCCATATTGCTTTGGAGGATTAAAGCAAATAGGGTTAGGGGCATGCCCCCCTCACCAGAGGGAGTGGACTTCAAAGGCTGTAGGCACCCTAAAGGTAAATAGTCCATTGGCTACTACCTTCTAACCCCTTAACACCCCCCAAAATTGAGTATTTAGAGGCACCCCTGAACCTTAAACCTCAGATTACCGATTTCCTACGAAGAAGAGAGCAAAGAAGAGCCAAACCCTGCACATTGACAAGCTCCAGTTGCTGACTTGGTCCCAACCCCTCCAGCCTGTCTGCGAACCTCAAACTTTGCAAGCGTCCAAGACTTGTCCCGCAGACCTGCGACCTCCAAAACCGAGGGAGGACTACCTGCTTTCCATAAAGACTCCTGATGTCCCATGGACAGTGGGCCTGCCCAAAAGAAAACCAAGTTCCAAGACCAAAGCTCTGACTGTGGAACTGCAAAACTGATCATCTCTGTACCCAACACCCACGGCCCGAGTTCAAGTGGCCCACTAGTCCAGAAAAGGTTACCCAGCAATCCTGAGCAATAGTCCCTCGTGAGTTGACCCTACCGAACTCCAAGTCGACGCCTGCAGCCTCTGCACGACGTCCCACACCCCAACCGTGACCTGCCCCGGTAAGCTCACTTCCGATGCCAAAGGACACCCCTGCACCTGGAGTCCCTGGGCCTTGGGGAGATCTACTGACTGTGTCCCATTGCTCCAGCACATCCCAATGTACCTGTGCAGCTGTAGGTTTCATTCGTCCAGCCTCCTGGCCTTGTTGTAGGGATTCTGCACATACACAGAGCTATGCACAGGATAATAGGACCTCGGAGTATAGTGGTGAACCAACCATGCACCTTAGTACCCACAATCCCAATCCGACTAGCTTTAGCGTCTCATTAGCAACGATGCTACCAATGATTAGACAACCCAGAACACGGTCTCTCTATCTCAGGACTCGCGGGAGCAAGAACACCCTTTCATAACTCACTCATACCTGTCCACAAAGTGCGTAATAAGAGACACAGTATAGTTTAAAATGTTTATTTCAACTATCGTGCTCTAAGATACAGTACACGTGCCAGTACTATCAGCATAATGCATAAGGATAAAATAATAAGCATAGTTACAATTCCATAGAATACAAACGGGGAAAGCATTTCATAAAGCGGTGGATATAGGGCTAAATGACCATACCACCCTCCCCGTGCTATTTGCTAGTTTATTATAAAAATAGAAGACCTCTGGGCGTTGTCAGGCGAACCCTCATACCTCAATATCTAGATGCAAGGTTTACATCTTCAGACAATCACAGCTCTTCTCCCTGGAAAGGATTTTCTCCAAGTGTGCCTAACAGCGAAATCACAATATTAAAAGCACACAAATTTCTCCAGTGCAGCTGTACTTAGTGTTATGTCTAAGTGCGAGGGACTGGCCAGATCAGCAAGAACAAGGGATGTTGTTTTTCGACCTTGTACATGTTGTGCAGACGAAACCCACCGGGAACAGGAGAAAAGGTGAAAGGCAGACAGTCCTAATATAGCCGGGCACAAGCAGAGGCTGGAAAAACAAAGTCACAAAGTAACGTGCGCAAAAAGGCATCATGGCCGCCAGGCCTAAGCCAACTTAGCAATGCAGACCATGAGGCCACAAACCACATGACACCCTCCCCTGGTCAGTCCATTGGCGAAGACATAGGACGAAGACAGAGTTCAAATAGATGGAGCAGAACGGAAACGTTTATGGTGGAATAGTCCCCAATGAAGGACAATGAAGAAGAGGAAAACATTTTTTTTTTCAGAATAAAAAAATTCCAGTGAGGCAGGATGCTGAAAGCGGAGGCCCCCTAATCCAATAGAGTGTAAGTGCAGAAAAACGCCACACCTTCCAAGAGGACATCGTTGGAATCGTCAGAAAAAAGAGACGCCATCCAGTTCAATAAGTCAAAATTGCATTCATGTTCCTCGCAAGAGGCAGCAGTGAACAGCATTGCGGGACAACTTGTGTGATACTCAATATAACTTCGTCGTAGGAGATTCTGAGCAGCCGCCCAGACATCCCATTGTGCCAAAATGCCAAGTGCAGCCGCACGCGCCATGAAGCCATCACCGGAACAGTCCCGTTCATGGGCCTCTAAGGGACCCACTAACTGGACAAAATCCGGGTCAGACAGAGACGTATTGGAGAGGCAATAATCCAAGGACCATGATAAAGGACATCGGATGCAAGACATCACAGGTTGCACGCAAGTGAAATACGCAAAGCGAAAAGAAAGTCTATAGGACACACTTAGTGTCGCCAATGGGAGGACGCCGAATCCGACGAGGATGCGTTCACGGAGCATCCGGAGTCGACCTTGGTCGAGGAGGCCCCCAGGAAGTGCAGCCATTGCGTAGCAAACAGACCAAAAGCAATATACCAGCCGCTAAGGCGAGGATCAACGGAAAGCCGCCAAAGACGCTGGAAAAAATGGAATGAATAAAAGCCGGGATTACACCAAAGATAGTTTGAAAGGAGGTAACAAGGCCAGAGCCCACAACTTTAAAAAAGTGCACAAGACCTTCGGTGCGTGATGCATTGAAAACACGGTGAATCAGCTCACCGAAATGTTGTGGGAGGTTTGTGTTCAAAAGGGCCTGTATTTCACTGTGGGTACTAGCCACCTGGAGGATGAACGTCTCCCGTGCGGATGTGAGCATAACCTCCTGGTTCAATAATAGCGCCTTTATTCTGCTCAATTTATTGAAATCTGCCTTCAAAGTCGGAATGGAAGGCCAAATGGAACTATCTATGATGTCGTGCGGGGGAGGAAAAAGCACATTTTTACAGCACACAACCCGGTGGGAAACAGTTACAATATAGGGGATGCCAGCCAGCATTCCACAGCAGTCCTGATTATTCAGAAGGAGATAGCTATCATTTGCAAGCACAGTGAAAGTAGGAGAAATAGCAGGAGCAGGAATGCCCTTTAAAACACAAGCAAGATTCGGAGCCGAAACATTACAAGCTCCGTGCAATTTAATGTTTTTGCAAATAAGGGAATGACCCACAGTAGAATCGCATGACTCCCCTGTATGAAAAACTTACTTTCCGTCCCTAAGGCATTTATACATGAAAGGCAGGGACCAAAGTTCATGCAGGAAGGCACTGCCCAGGGGCTGAAAACGGCCCACAGGGTAATGTTTCATGCATGAACTGAATTCAAATAAAGAAAAAGGCAAGGCGATAACCCCGTGAACTAGCCACACTGCAGAATCCAATTCCGCCACAGAGAATGGTAAGGGCTCTATTTTTTCGATATGTAACAGAGTGTATGTTGCATCTTTCATGGACATGAACTGTTGTTTCTCAGTTAAATTAAAAGGCAAGAATAAGGCAGAGGCGTTCAAAAAGTGCCAAGGAACTTTACCCATTTTAAGAGTTTGCAAAGTCCATGCAAACTGCATTACTGAACGCAATTGATTTTGACCATGATATAACACAGAAACATCATCTTGTACAATATCAACAACAGAGGAAACAATATTCTCTAATGTGTAAATGCGGGAAGACAGGGTATTAATACTATTGTCAACAACAGCAAGCACCTTTTCTAAATTTGCTTGATCGATTTCCCGAAGACGGGAAGCAGCTTCAATTTGCGAAAGCGTCCAGAGTTCATTGTAAGTTTCATAAATTAATCTCTTAGGTCGAGGACCACGAGGCCCCAGAACAAAATCGGACAGATCAATGTTGCCTGATAGGAGGGATAAATGTTGTTTTACAGAATCTAATGAAGAGTGCTGCAACCACTGTTTACACAATTTACCAACAGAATATGTTGTAACAGTACGAGAGTCAGAAAACCTCGAATCTGGCCTATCCTGTTTGTAACCAGGAGCTGAGTCATGAAAACGCAGTTGGCAGGCATTAGATGCTATGGGCCAAGCCAACCAGGGTGACTGAACAAACGTAGAGACATTGAATGAATTGTTTTGAAACAAAGCTCGCAAAGTGTCAAGGGAAATATTGAAACGCAAGCTCTGTGGGAGTGGAAGACAATACGGGAATGGATGGTGCATTTAATTGTTTGGCAGTAGCCAAACCCAAACAGGTCGTTTGATAGATAGTATGATTTAAAAATAAAATTTGGGCCGGGATTAGGCAAGCACGGTGCAAGGCTTCCGTGCCTTGCACCTGCCATGATTTGGTGCCCCATATAGATTTTAAGTCAATGGTGTCCTGCCAGTGCTCAAACCCCCCCACAGCTAAGGCGTTCAAAAAGGAACGCGAATATAGCAATTTGGTGTGGGTCAACATGATTTTCTGTGTGGACGAAGTGTTTAATTTAAAATAATAGGACCCAGGGTTCGATCTATCAAAGTCTGTAAAATAAGTAAACTTATTTCTAAGAGTCTGGGAGCTACCTGGCAAAGGGGTCGGACAATGTTCCCATTGGGTGTAATTAAAAGGACCCAGAAGGGTACTTGGTTTATGGAGAAAGTGGTTGCCCCAATGCTGGTAACAATATAAATCAGCATTAAAGGCAGCATAATATTTAAAGTCAGTAAATAACGATTCAACTGCATGCACATCCCAATCGTTAGAATGAATATTACTTTTAACGACATCACCCATTGAAACACGAAGGACATTTGGTACATTAATAATCTCGGTCGGTCCATGAATTTGGAAATTTACCGCATCCCATACGATGCCATCAGCGACTGGGTAAGCTGAAATGTTCACAAATGTGTGGTCACGCTTCATGATGTGGGAAGAAGAATGCGGAGCCAAAGTTCCAGCGACACAGTTCACTGCAGAGCGTTCTGGTAAATAGTGACCATTGATGAGTAGAAAAAAAACTGTGACAAAGCCAATGGACATGAACAGAAAAATCAGGAATAGTACCAACCAGATGTATGTCCATGGAGGGATCAAAAAATTGTCTCTGAACCAGGATACAAAAATACTGAGGACGGGATAAGTGATGAGGTGGAATCCGAATCAAAGGAATAACTGGTGGGGCTCAGTGGCGTTGTTGGTAGGTGAGCCACCGATTCGGTGGCGGGGTATGTATACTCGGTCTCCTCGTTGCAAGGGGAATCCGGGTAGTCGAGCAGGTGATCAGGCAAATCCACCATCTCGATGGCAACATCAGTGACCGTGTGGGCTGGAGGGCCACAAACATTTGTCCTGGAAATGGCTGGACAAGAGACCGCTGGTGTTACACTATTCAGAATCGGCCAGATGTTGTAGCTTGACATTGTCCACTGAGATGTATCTGTTGTCCTTTCGACCAGGAAGCGGTGGTAAGATGACTGTACGAGTACCCTTCAAGCCAAGGACTGGAACCGGTGCACGATAAGAGGGGCCAAATCTCCAACCTTCGGAAGCCAGCCGGCAACCGGAATCTGCAGCGCCTGTGGCTGAAGGTAAATGTTTGTTTGCAAGTTTGTCACGGGCTTCTTGTAAGTCCTGCAACATAGTAGAACGGTTATCTACATCAAAGATTGCGGATTGCGCCGCCATGTCTAGACCATCAAGGTCGGGCACAAACATTTGGATGCCAAAGAGCATTTCGTATGGGGTCCGCCCACCCAGAGGTCTTCTAGGGAGATTAAGTGCACGTTGTACGGTATACAAGTGGGCCAGCCAGTTCCTGCCAGTACCTAAGACTCTAGCTCTCAAGGATTGCTTTAAGTCACGGTTCATTCGTTCAACAATCGAATTGCCCTCAGGCCAATATGGAGACGAAAATTTCACCCGCACCCCCAGTGACCCCATCGCGTCCTTGTACACCTTAGAGGCGAACGCCGGACCTTGGTCAGAATGGAAGGTGCCACAGGCAAAAATTCCCACAAAGACACGCAAATCCCTTATGACATTTCGAGCGTCAGCACTCCGTTGTGGCCAAACCCAGATGAAACGTGTGCACGAATCCACTGCAACCAAGATGTACTTATACGCAGTGTAAGAGGAGAAGGGACCGCACTGATCCAGGTAAACACACCCAAAAGGTCTGTTAGAAATGCAGAGCGGGGTTTGTGATGGTTGTGTAACCGTGGAAGGCTTAATCTGCTGACAAACGTCACAAGAAAGCACATAAGTACGGGTCTGTTTATATAAACCACGCCACCAGTAACGCTGCTGCAAGATGGAAACCGTCGCAGACACGCCAGCATGGGCCGAAGCCAAGCCTTCGTGTGCGGCCGTTATCAATGAAAGTCTGCGGTCCGCGTTGGGAATCAGCCGATCACCAACGTCTGGAATTCCTACGTAAGGAGCCTGTTCGGGACCTAATTGATAAGAGTATTTGGAAGGGAAACCCCGTGGGTAATTAGCACCTTCCTTTGTCGCAGCAATAGCTGCCAAAATATCATTATCTATTTTAGTCATGGATCTTGTAACTGCCGCTACTGAGCACGTGGCTACTGCTGATTTGGCAGCTTCGTCTGCCAAACCGTTACCGACAGCGTGTGCGCCCACACGCTGCTGGCCAAGAGTGTGAATCACCTGTGTGAGAGGCAGACGTTGTTTCAGATCTGCCACTCGAACCCAAAGCATTTTATGCTTAATTGTGCTGCCCTTTGCATCTCTATAGTCGTTTTGCGACCAAAAGAATAGATTGTCATTGAAGGATTGAACACAGTAGTAAGAATCGCATACAATGAGGGTCGTCACGTCGGGATTAGCGAACTCAAGTGCGAGCACCAAAGCGCGCAGCTCGGCCAATTGTGCAGTACTGTCTCCTACTGTCTGTGTGTGCACTACAGTCGATTTGAACTCACCGTTCACCATGGTACCTGCAACAATAGCACATGCTGCTGAATAAGCATGCTTGGAACCCGTGGCCGGTTGTGCCGAACCATCGGTATAGATAATACATTCGTACTCCTCAAGCGGTAGCAAGGACAGATAAGGAGGAGGATGAACAAATTCATACTGTAAAAACTCCTGCGTCTGAAGTGAAGAATCAAAGATAAAAGTGACATCCGGAGATGTCAGAGATGTAGCCCATTGTATCCAACGGGGGTGCAAAGCCTTAGAGTTCGGGACACTTGCTTTCGTCACTGCCTCAAGGGCAGGATGTGGTGTTACCACCAAAATGTGTTTTCCCTGTGCCAGTGCGCGTTCCTTTAGAATCGCCATTTGCACTGCAGTCAAAACTTTCTCCACAGAGGAAAAGCGCATTTCTGCGGAAGTGTAAAGATGTGACTTGTATGCAATCGGTACTGTGTCACCTTCGTTAAAGGTTAAGTACTTGAAACCCACTGCCCCTGGAACGATTCTAATCACCAGGTTTGTGTGGTTATCACGAGTCAACAAGAATTTAGATTCAAGTAAATCTGACTGCAAAGATTGCAGTATAGAGGAATGCTCGGGAAGCCAGCATGACTTCGAAAAGTTAGGTTGTATCAAGGCATAAAGAGGCTTGATACGCTGGGCATATTCGGGAATGTAAGTACGCCCTAAATTCAGAAAACCCAGTAAAGACTGAAGCTTCTTCAGAGTGGTTGGAGGGCACAAAAGTGCGCATTTCTCCAAGAAATGGGGAGCTAAGCCCTTACCTTCATTGTTGAGCTCATAGCCCAAAAACAAAACGGTAAATTCAGCAATGTGAGATTTGGCAAAATTAAATTTGTATCCTAAGACCGCAAATTCAAGAATAATGCGGTCCACTCGGGAAAGATGCGGCCATAATTCGCCGTCTGTCAGATAGATGTCGCCGTACGAACACGCATCTGGGTCTATGCTGTCCAACAGAGAGACAACACGGGCGGCGAATACACCCAGGCTGTTTTTGTAGCCCATGGGTAAACGCCGGAATTTGAAATGTTTACCACCGGAAGTGAAAGCGCTCCATTGGCTGCACTCCGGGGACAAGTTGTGCGTGTAAAATCCATTGGATAGGTCAAGTGTCGTTTTATATTTTTTACGAACAAGACTGTCTACAAGCGCAGAACTGTGGGTATTTTGTACCGCAAAGGTCCGACAATGAGAGTTCAAATGTCGGTAATCCAATACTAGGCGGTACGATCCATCGGGTTTAGAAACCGCGAAAAGGGGATTATTCATGGGTGATACGCATGTTTCAATTACTCCTTGATATTCTAACTGTGTCAGAATGTCGGAAACGGGACCTTTAGCTTCCCACTTGATGGGATATTGGGGTTGTGGCTGTGGCAGCGACCGCAAAGGAATATCATGGGGGGAGAGTCTTCATCCCAGCCCACGTGGTTGTGGTATAACGCCGGAGCCAGGGACACAGCCCACTCAGCTGCGAGAGCCTCCGCTTTGTCCTTGGGGACATGACGAGAAAAGCTCGGAAGGATTACCTCCTCCCCTCTACGCGCAGCAAGTACGAATGGGGGCGGCCAATCCGCCTCCGCCAACAAAATGTCGTAAGAAGAGGTCAGATTCTCCCAAAAAATCCCTTTAATAACACGCTGTATGTCACCTTCAATTTGAAGGACTATATTAAATAGTCTGTCAGGGGGTGCCACTCGGGTGTCTGCTGTCTCGACAGTAATGAATGTGTCAGTTGCTGTCGCCTCCACATGAGGACGTAGTGCCTCCCGCACTATGGTAACTTCCACGGCGCTGTCTAGGAGCGTCACTGCCCACGTCCAATTCAGGAGTCTCATTCTCGCCGTCTGTGGCATACCTCGCTGTTACAGCTGCAACTTTCTTCTTCTGAAACTGTGGGCGAGAACGTTGAAATTCTTCGGGTTTCCCTCGGACCTGTGGTCGAGGTTGGTCTCGTCCCTGTGGAGCCTCACGACCCCTGCCTCTATCCTGGCGATCTCCTCCACCAGTCTGGGAGGTCGATGGTGCCTGTGAAGAACGAGGAGAACGCGGATCAGGGACTTGAAATCTCTCTGGAGATTTAATTCTCGCTCTGTCGCGCAAATCATAAGTGCGTTCAGAAGATACGGCCACGCGACCCTGGTTTTTTCTGTTGCTTACCCTGTTTCTTCAACCTCCAGTTCTTTTTAGTAAAGAACGGTCTCTCATCTTTCTCAGACTGAGTTTTTTGTTGTGGTTGTGATTGAGTTTGCGTTTTAGCAAAAGGCTTAACACCCAGACTATTGCGGCCAATGGTTTTATAAGCCTGTGCAATAATTTTCGGTAGTTCGCGTGGCCTGTCCGGTTCTGGGACCAAAGCCAAAGCATTAGCTACTTGAAAGTTAACTGCGTCGCCCTTGACGTTCGCAAGGATTAAATCAACTACTACATCGAACACTCCCACCTCTCTCATCCCTAATTCCACAGCCGCCTCAGGGCCATGCTCATCCTGCACACGTTTAATTACAGAGGGGAGAACTGTCATGGAAGGAGTGCCGAAGCACTTTGCATACACTGCTGCGAATACCTTACCCCAGTTATTGCATTCTGTCAACTCGGGAATTAAGTCTTTCGGCAAACTAATCGTCAAAATCCTGTGTTTTTCCACAGGAGAAGTATTGGGAAAAACTGCCTCCAGCTGGTCAAATGTTTCTGCAAGCCAACAAGGCAAATCGTCCTTATTTTGTGGGCGCTTGCCCATCATCGAATTAACCATGACTGGACTTATGGTAACACCGCCTGGTCCAGCTGGATGCGCCGCAACTCCAGGAGGGGCTCCCTGTACGTTGCCTGTAACATACTGTACCAAAGCTCTGTGCACACGTATCAAAGACGTATGCAATTCACGCAGTTCAGCAACCGCAAGCGTCAAATAACGCGGATGTGGGGTATACCCGGCCAAAACTGGCCAAGTGGCCCCGTCTATAGATAGGGGGCCTAAACGAACCGGGGTGACCGGATGTGGGAGGGCGCCATTAAACCAAATACGGTGTTGCCAGGCCGTAAGTGGTACTTCAAGAGCCTGATAAGGCCGATAAGCAACGGGTAAGGCAGTGAGAGCGTACTCATGGAACAAATAGTCTACTCCGTCCACTGCCGGAAAAGTGACCCAAGAGTAAAATACCTCAAAGTGGTGAGCCGGGTCAGCCTGCACCACAAAGATGAGTGCGACACCTGCGTCTGGCACTCCATAAGCCAATAAATGAGCCCGGAGCGCAGCACGGCTATGTGCCGGTATATTTACATTCACAGCCATAAAGACCAGGAATGATCGACAACCTAATATGAGGCAGCACAATATAGGGTTTTATTTAAACACCTTTTAACAACTTCAAGCTTGAAAGAACATATAAAAACGTCAATATAGGAGGTATCACCCTCCCACACGCTTCCGGAAGCGTCTGCGAAGGGTGTTGGGGACAAGCGCAAGTACTACTCAAGCGTCTCGCAGATAAGCAGCCCACTACGTTGGTGGCGCCATGTTGTAGGGATTCTGCACATACACAGAGCTATGCACAGGATAATAGGACCTCGGAGTATAGTGGTGAACCAACCATGCACTTTAGTACCCACAATCCCAATCCGACTAGCTTTAGCGTCTCATTAGCAACGATGCTACCAATGATTAGACAACCCAGAACACGGTCTCTCTATCTCAGGACTCGCGGGAGCAAGAACACCCTTTCATAACTCACTCATACCTGTCCACAACATGCGTAATAAGAGACACAGTATAGTTTAAAATGTTTATTTCAACTATCGTGCTCTAAGATACAGTACACGTGCCAGTACTATCAGCATAATGCATAAGGATAAAATAATAAGCATAGTTACAATTCCATAGAATACAAACGGGGAAAGTATTTCATAAAGCAGTGGATATAGGGCTAAATGACCATACCACCCTCCCCGTGCTATTTGCTAGTTTATTATAAAAATAGAAGACCTCTGGGCGTTGTCAGGCGAACCCTCATACCTCAATATCTAGATGCAAGGTTTACATCTTCAGACAATCACAGCTCTTCTCCCTGGAAAGGATTTTCTCCAAGTGTGCCTAACAGCGAAATCACAATATTAAAAGCACACAAATTTCTCCAGTGCAGCTGTACTTAGTGTTATGTCTAAGTGCGAGGGACTGGCCATATCAGCAAGAACAAGGGATGTTGTTTTTCGACCTTGTACATGTTGTGCAGATGAAACCCACAGGGAACAGGAGAAAAGGTGAAAGGCAGAAAGGCAGACAGTCCTAATATAGCCGGGCACAAGCAGAGGCTGAAAAAACTAAGTCGCAAAGTAACGTGCGCAAAAAGGCATCATGGCCGCCAGGCCTAAGCCAACTTAGCAATGCAGACCATGAGGCCACAAACCACATGACAGCCTGAGCCAGCAGGCTTTTTCCGACTTCAATATTCTCCATTTGTTTGCATTGGGCACACAATGCTGTGTTGGAACGGTGCACCCGGCTGCCCCTGTGCCAATGAGGGTGTAAGTTTGGTGCTGCCTTGTGGCTCCCCCATGCTTATCTTAACCCCCGGAGACCGGATTACCAAATCGTTCTACTTACCTGTAAGGAGTACCACTTCAATTGCCCCCTTTCTCCATTGAATAACATTGGCATCAGATCCTGAGTTTGACCTCTGCACCCGGCTGCCCCAGTGCCGCTGGTGATGCACTGAGGTCACTTTACCTGAACCTTGCCTGGAACTGATTCTTAAACCAAAAGCTCAATATCGTAAATAGTTTACTTACCTGCATATTGCTGATTGTATTTCCTCCCATAGGATAACATTGTACTGATTGGAAAATGTACTATACACTTTTTACATTGAAAAACCGTGATATTGCAAAACATGTTTTACTGCTACAAAGTATCTTTGGTTCTGTAAAATAAATATACTAAAAGTAATATTTTTACAAACCATCGGTCTCGGATTTAGTCATTGAGTGTGTGTAATAATTTCTTGTTGGTGTGTGTACAACAAATGCTTAGCACTGCCCTCTGATAAGCCTAACTGCTCGCCCACACTACCACTAAAGAGAGCATTCGTTTTATCTACACTAGCCTCTGGAAAGCCTCTGCGGATCCACTCGGCTCGGTGCAACTGTACCTTACTTTGGTATAGTATATACAGAGCCAGCTTCCTACAACATCAACCCATTTTTTGGTTATGTGTGGCCTACCAGAGATAGCTTTTAAAAAAATAATTGAAACAGTAAAAACTTTAATGATTTTTTTCATCGTCTAGTTGGGGATTGTTCACATTTTCCTGTTAACAAAAAGGTTTCCACACGCCTAATACCAGGTAACAGCAATCCTACCTTTCTCTCTAACAGATGTAGTCAGTTCCAAGTCACAGTAACTGGATTTGGTGTCCGCAGCTCAGTATTGGTTTGTTTCTCTTCTTGTCTGCCTCTCTCTTTGAAATTCTCTGTCTCTCTCAGCCGCACTCTTTTTTCAGTTATTCTGTCACAGCCTCTGTTGCTTTCTCTTAGTCTTTCGCACATTCAGCGATACACCATCTCACTCCACGTGTTTATATTCCCTTCTCGTTCAGCCTTCGTGTCTCTCTCTTAATGCTCCCAGTTTTCGTCCTGCCAAATTCTCGTTATTTCTCTCAGTGCCCGACATTCTCTCTCGCCTTCTCTCTTTTCTTCCTTCTCAATCAATCCCCTCCAGTGATACCCCAAAGGCCCGCTCACATGCAGATGCGGTAGGAGAAGTGGGTGCATTTGTGGCCTTTCCCTTGCTGGCCGCTCCTGCAACCATCATGAGGTTGGCTTAGCATGCAACTTATTTAGCAGATAATTAAACCACAGCGGAGTTTGGGCCAAGTAAAGAAGGCCACAGAAAATCGCCATTAAGCTCATGTAATACGTGTCACTGACCTAGGAAAGTAAGAACCTGTCAGCAAACAATCTTGGCAGACTGCATGATAGTTTGTACAAACACAACCTAACTCGAGGTTCTTGCAGTTGATTTCTTTGAACTTTTGAATTCCTTCAGACCATCCTTGTGTGGCAAGAAGCATTACTTATTGCACAGTGCTTGGCTCGGAGATAGGAAAAGGATAATGGCAAGTAGCCTTCTGGTCCACAGTTGTAAGAACGCTAGGATTGTATTGTGACCTCCTTTTCGTTGTGAAACCAGACACTGGAAACTTTCGTATTTGACACCACTGCCCTACCTCCAATGGGGACTACTGGTTGTTCCCCTTCTGTTGGACACAGGTGATGCCAGTCCCTTCTCAAGAAGGATGGTTGCTGCCACCATATGTGCTGTCAGGGTGGCTTTAATTTATGCAATATAAGAGCAAATGAAGGAAAATAATGATTTTCTTTTAGAAGCTATTGATATCATGTCTTTTCTAACTTTCAAATAAATAACCTTTAAGTAAAATGCAGTTTTTAATCCCCTTAGTTTGCCATTTCTTTTTGTCTCGAAGGCCGCGTAAAATTAATCTGATGTGGATTTGTTGTGAAGTTTGTCTTATTTGCATCTCTCGTATTTGTTTTCTGCTCCCCAGTGGCACTCTATCCAAGTTTTCACTATCTTATGTGCATGTTAAGTCAGCCTCTAATAGCTCTTCACATGGATCGTGTTTTCTGTCGAAAACTTCCTTTTTCATAGCGATCACATCAGCCAACAGTTTATGCAAGCACCAGACTTTTACCAACTATTAGCCTTACATGAACTTTCATCTGCCACGTCACGCAGTTTGTTGTTTTGTTCATGAAATATTATCAGTTTATCTTCTTAGACAGATACATTTCCCAGTTATTTAAATAAGGCTTCGTGCATCCACGGTAGAAGTCGCCTTGCATAATTTGGATATTTCTGGAGCTCTTATGTTTTATGATTTGAGCCCATGGAGTTTTCAGACCATCTCGTCTCTTATGCTGGATCTTTTGTTACTAATAAAGCAGGTCAGCCATTAGAAACAAGGTTTTATTTATCCATAATAGTTATAAGGTGTATGGACTTCCAGTTTCTCAAGGACATTATCACTATAAATCAATTATTGTTCAAGCCTTTTCAAAGTCATGTGCCTGTCTTTCAAATTTGCAGGGTTTCCACGTGGGTCTGTTCTTGTATGTGTTATTTTCTGGCTACATCATCTAAAGTTTTTTGGGGGGCAGAATTCTCTTTGCTGAGTATTAGGGCAATAAGTCTGCACCTAGCCAGCTGGGAGGTGCTAGAGCAATACACGAGTACTGAAAAATGATTGATGACTCCAATAGTCTTTCATCCCCTCAGTCTGCTTCTCATCATCCCTGTATTCTCTGTTTCATATGTGAATTTGAGGGGAAAAAATTCGAAAGTGTTTGATGATGCATGGATCTGGGAGAAGGGCTGACTAGCGAATATTTCATAGACTATTTTTTTTTTTTTTAAGCGTACGCATTTTCATGAATACTGTGTATTTGAATAAATCCACTTGCATGGCTTATAAGATGGAAGAGTAACAAATGACTGTACACACTGGAATGTTTCACTTCGTTTTTAGGTCTCGCCTACGCAGCGTGCATGCGCTGCTTAGGCAAAAAGACCTTTTGCAATCGATTCGGCTTTTCAGCCAAAAACGTGCACGCGTTCCATTGCCTTCAATGGCAACGCGTGCACGTTTGGCGATTCACTTGCGGGAGCGAGCAGCTGGCGCCATATGGTAGCAATTATCGCTCCTGGCGCTGCTCGCTCCCGCAAGGGAATCGCACTCCCCCCACCCCTCCCACCCCTCCAACCCGGAGTACTGTTTCACTTTCGCGGCGTGGGGCCGCACTTGTGTTTCAGTGCTTGTTTAATATTTTATTTATTCACACTCCGCACCTCTTAGTGTGTGCGAGGCTTCTCGCGGGGATCACCCTCACTTCTCCATTCCTGTATGAACCTGCCCGAGTCCGCCGGAGTGGAGGAGGAAGCGCTACCCAAAACAGGCCTCTGAACAGGCCGCTTAAGAGTCCGGTCCAGTCGGCCCCCTCATGCTACCGCGCGCTGCACCACTTCCGGGTGAGTTAGGGACTACAGAGATGAGTTGTTCACCTGTCACCCTTGGGGGTGCCCAGAGCCTGAGAGTGGTGCCAGACCCAAAGCATAACTGCCTTGAGACCGCCCAGTGCACAAAACAGCAGGCACTGTGTGATTATGTGTTGACAATGGTCCCCCCGCCCTTGTCTCCGCCATGTGTTTCAAGATGTCAGGAGTTAATGTCGCTGCCTGACATTCAGGAGGCACCCTGGGCTCCTCCCTCTGATCCGTTGTATCCCAGCCCGCACTCAGTGTAACCAGAGCCTCCATGAGAAGGGGGCCAGCGGGAGGCGTAGATCATTGGTCACCCAAGGCACGCGCAGCCTGCTCAGGCCCGTCCACTCCACGCTCCCACAGGATGGCCAGATGAAATCTCAGCCTTGTGCTTAGTAAACAAGTAGTGCAGTGGTCTGTCTGTCGTGATCAGTTCTTGCATGCAGCGTTAGAAGTCAAACCCATTAACTCTGCACCTTGAAAACAGCTTTGCGCGACATTGAGTGAGCTCATGCGTTTTTAGCAGTGCACTTTTTAATTTTCGTTTGTGTTAGGGCTACGGGATGCCACCCTGCCATCCCAGTCACCACAATGAAGTCTGTTTTTTGTTGTTGTTTTTTTTAACGTCAACATTTTCAACTGTGCTAATGTCATCCAATTGCTTTAAAAAACCTAAACCCGTAATTCAACCATAGAATATGCTGCTAAAAAAGCCTAGGATTTAGTAATCTGGTAACTTCAGTTTGTGTTCATTTGTTGTAAATACGATTATTGTCCCATAATGACATCGATTTCAGATTTTCAATATTTTGAAGTGAGTGATTTCTCATTGAAATATGATGATAGTCTTTTTACCTTCCAATATCTTTCAATTAGAAAGCAGTACTGCTTTAGGATGGTAGCATAATGTAAGCTTTTGAGGAGGAGGGGGAGGGGGGTGGTAAGAAAGGTGGGAGCAGAATGGCTTTCGGACCTGAAGGATTGTTTATATGCGTGAAGCTTGTCCACGACTCCAGCAAAGACCACATAATGGCCGAACCAGCGCCATTCGTCCGCTCACCAATAACAAACCATTTTAGAACCCATTCAGGATTGACAAATACATACGCATTTCACAGAGAACTCACAAGTATTTCACATTAACTCAAGCTGAATATTCATCCCTTTTTGAGCTGGCAAAGTGAACATTACCTGTGATTTAAGAAACCAGTGTCTTGCATTAAAGCGTTTCTTATCTGAAAGTCCTAGTAAAACATATGGTAATCGGGTGGTTTAAGTGTGGTTCATATGTGGGGGTCATATGCCCTCTTTTAAAACGCCATGGACAGGTTAATATCCTTTATTGTGGCATGGCTGACTCACACTGTTACACCTTGTATATTTTTTTTCTGTCAATACAAGGCCATTTGCGCCCCATTGCATCGCTGTGTAGCTAGCCGTCAGTATGACTATTGATTAACATGATTTTCTCAGGATGCATGCATAGTGCTCCTGTGATACAAACGCATACCGCCTGATGTCATGACGGAAGAGGCTTCCATATGGCTAAATATTCTGGTCCGGTGACATCGAGAGAGCTACATCAGTGTCTTAAACATACTGTTTTGGTTTAAGCATGAATACTAGGCTCTTTTTAAGTCGAGCTTTCGAGACCTGTTGTAAATACTTTGTATATACTTGGTTCCGTAGTCCCCAGAACTCAGGTCAAAATCTTCCCCATGAGCGCCTTCTCTCTTCATCTCCCCTCAGATTTTCTTAAAATCACCTCTTCAGTCTCTTCAAGCATCATGTTTTTAAAGTCACCCCATACTCTTTAGACCACCTTAAAGTACATGTCTCACTTTCTCTTACTTACCTCTCACCTCACCAGTTCCTTCCGACAATTGGCTGACCATGAGTAAATGACTCTTAGTGTCACGTATTGTAGTAATGGATACATTGCAGCTCAATCACAATTGACACGCAATGGTTTTAGAGCTGTTCATTTTTTGTTAAGATTTTGCGAGGTATACATTTTTTATCCCCTAATGCATTGCAGTTGACCGTTTGAGCATTCTGTGGAAATCAGTTGAAAGCAGTTCCACGCTGATTTCGCCTCCTCACCTAGTCTGTAAATTTTTTCACAAATCAACAATCCACATAAATACACTCCACATCATGCCACATAATTCCAATACGCATAATTTCAAGCTACGCTACATAGTTCCCCACCACATAATTCAACTCCACACATATCCATTCCACAACACACAATTAAAAAACCATCCACATGATGCAACTCAACCACACAAATGCACAACACACCACATACATCCAATCCACACCACAGAATTCCACATCATGCCACAACATTCAACAGCACACCACATAATTAAACTCCACTACATGCCACTCCACCACACACAATCCCACTCCACATAATTCCAGTACACTCAAAACCACATAATTGCTATCCACGTAATTCCACTGCACACAATGACACAATTCCACTGCACAAATCCACTCCACACAATTCCATGCCACACAATTCCACAACTAACAATTCCAATACAGCCAATATAATTCCACTCCAGACACATCCACTCCATAACGCATGGCTTAACAGCTAGAGGTGTCGACCTCGTAGCTGGGGAACCGGGTTCGAGTCTCGGAAGGGACGCTCAACATCCTGTGATTCTGGGCAAACCACTTAATCTCCCCGTGCCTAGCAAAATGAATGTGTCAGTCTGTAATGCAACTGGTGCTCATGTAAAGCACTCTGATACCTTCAGGTCGCGTTCGCGCAATATAAAACGCAAAAAAAATGGGTCAATGACATTGTCATTTGCAACGCCAATAGCACCAACTCTTGCAAAATCAAGACCTATTGGCTTTGCCAATGCTGGTTTTTAAGTAGATGTTTAGATTGAACTGAAATACGATCTTCTGCCATGCTAACTCTACCTTAGGCATTCTACGGTTAAACTCTTTGAGATCTCTTCTGATACCAGCCACTTCCACTTGCAGCAGGTTTTTTTCTCGTTTTTTTTAACAATACCACGACCATCATCCACAAGGTGCTTATTCACCGTTATTAAACTGCTTACATTTTCAGGGGCGGTGCGTCCATTGGGGCGTTGCGGCGTTGCCCCACTAATCGTTCTACTTCTGACGCTAATTGCAGCAATCAGGACTCCTGATTGGAATTAGCGTCAGAAGTAGAACACCAACGCTGAAAGGGGTGGGGCTGAAGCAGCACTCGGGTTGATTGACAGCTCAATAGTGCGCATGTTCGTTTTTGGGTTGATCATTTTCACGATCAGCCCGAACATGCGCACTAGCCTTCCCCTTTTGAGACCGAGGGTTGCTTCATGCGCAGCCCCCGGTCTCCTAATGGGCAGGGAGTATCCCTGCCCTCAGCCAATCCTGGCGCTGCTGGCAGCGCCAGGATTGGCTGAGAGCGTTCCTTGCGCTGAGAACTTGTGGCTGTTGCCCCCTCCGCCCCGATTAGTGCCCCCCAACTCCCCCCCATGTAACTTCCCCTAGTTCCTCATCCCCCCCACCCCCTGCCGCTGCCTCCCGCGCCTCTACAATGAGCCTCGCACCGCTGGACACTGAACATGGCCAATGGACGCAGCCTGGGCTTGGAAGCCGCAGTGGCGGACGTACTGCTCTCCCCATCCCAGGCCGGATTACTGGGCACCCCAGAGTCCCCCGGGGCCTTCCTGTCCCCGGGCGCGAAGGGAAGGAGTGTGCAACGGGAGGTGCTCCGAGGAGTCGGACAGCCCTCGGTCCGGCAGGAGCAGCCAGGACAGCTCCGGGGAGAGGACCCATAACCGAGCCACCAGCGGCATCATGAAGGTAAGAGCCGCAGACGCACACGCGCCACAGCGCCCGCCCGTCTGACCACAGCAGGAAGTGAGAAGCCTGTGACTGCAAGAGATCGCTAGCACTGAGAGTATAAATGTGGTGTCAACAAGTCCACTATGCCTCAGAAATTTCAGCTGAGTGATAGAGTGAAGTGAAAATATCAGGGCATGTGCATAACGGTTAATCCCATCTTTCTTCCCTCTCCCCCACCATCCCATGTTGGTCTATGAAAATAAGGGCAGTGCACATTCACCAGTTTCATTGACCCGTATGGGTTTGGGGGAAAATGGTATAAAGAAAAAAAGTAGCATTGAATATTATTGATATACATAATGATACTGCTTTCTCATCCAGGAACCAAGTATGAGCCCAGAGGAGTACTTAATCAGCTGCATGTCATTGAAAGTAGGAGTAGCTGGGTTGTAAAATATCCAGTCTGGACAACAGACTTACGAGTCAGCCTGTAATTGCGATATTCATCACATCAGATAAAATCCCACTCTGCGGGGTTGGAATTCATTGGGTGTGTTGAATAGAACCAATTTTGAGTTTTTCCCCTATAATGGGGACTAACATGCAGATTTGGGGGCTTTTTGCATTCAATTACCACTGTCCTGGTATTTACAAGGGATTTTTGTTCTCATAAATATCTGCGGGTTTGACCTGTCAAAATGTATCCGAGTGATACGATTTTTTTACAGTACTGGAAATTCTGGTAACACAAGTTAACAATGATCTGCATCGCCCAAGGCTGAATCTTGGACAGGCCTAGTTACACTTTGAGAGCGCAAGCACATTGTGTTCTAGTAACATCTGTGTTCTTACAATTTTTGCACTGGCGAGATGCTCTATATAGTTAAAGCAAGGTATTACTACAGCCATATGATGTACTGGGAATCAATAAGAGAAGTAATTATTGAAAAAACTTAACTCTAGTCCACACATACACTTAGAAGCACCTCGAGCATGTCAACACAACATAAGTTCTTTAAATAGCACCATGGCAAGTCCACTCAATACGTCACGCAGTCAGTTGCTTCCTGGGCGCAGCCACCCAATAATTGTGCAGTCAACTGCACTCTAACCTTGTCCTGGGAGGCGTCATGTATACACCGCGAGTCTGCAGCAGAAAACACGTCTCCTGGTAACTGTAAAGAGTGGGCGCTGCAAACTGTGCACGTGCTTTGGGATTCATTCACCGTTCAGAAAGCACGTGACCTCACGATGCACTGGTCCCTTCTTTTTTTTTTTTTTTCAGTCGTAGTGACTAGTGTCATGGTGAGCACTAGTGCAAGCGAGGAAGGTGACCCCCTCCTACCACCTGGTTGTGTAGTGAAAGGGGTGGTGCAGATGCCCCCGAAATTCACCGGTGCCACTACACCTGCTGCACCACTGACAACCATGCTTCCGAGGACCTCCTATGCGGCCCTTCAGCACGGCACAGATCTGCAGGACACCTTCCCAGTCATATGTGCGGCTTCGGGGGGTCAGGGGCGCTTATAGAGCAGGGTCTCATGTGGCTATTGGCATCCGGTTTGACATTCAGGGCCTATACAAGCCCACTGCACAGACTTTGTAACCTGACAGTGACAGCCTCAGCCTTTAGTCACAGTGAGACTGGGGGTTGAGGAAGCTTGATGGTCCTGTGGGGCGACTTCCTTATTCTCAGTTCTTACGTGAAATGGATCCAAATATCCGAGTCAGGCCCAAAGCGAGAGATATGTGCTTACTGTGTAACATGTCCGTACAGTGGCCAGTCCTCTGATGTATGACATTAAAACTGGCCCTGTGTACATGCCCCTAAGTTAACACTGATGCCAAAAACATAGATTGACTTGCAAACAATGAATGTTAAAAACGTCGAGGGAATGCATTTTAGCCATTTAGTTCCTCTCTTATTTTACATGTTTACTTAATCTTGCATTCCCCACGAGTTAGCTATTTTATAATGTTGTTGTTTATCTGTATTTTTTTCTGTGCATACTTTGAGGCTTGAGCCATGCCAGGTGTTTATGAGGGGCTTTGGATTGAGCACGCAGGCGCTAAGGCTAAAGCCAAACAAAGTGCCTGTCAGTGGGTTGACCTCTCTGCAGAGCACACAGAACAATGTTTGTGTATTCCATTTGCAACTGAAATTCTGTGGAAATGTGTGTGAAGGGGGTACACTGATGTCAAAATATTTGCAAGGCAAAAGTAAGAGAAATTAAGGTGCTTATATTTGAGGGAGTGCAGTGCATGTTGGGGGGCGGTGAAGTGACAGAGATGTGAGGAAGGGCATTCGGGGAAGAGTGAAAAGAGGATGCTGAAGAGGAAAGAGAGGGGTTTGAAGATGTGCAGATGGACAAGATATGCAGAGACAAAGAGGATACATATCTAACCTAAAGCAAACGTAATTGAAGGCCAAAACTCCTTCCACAGGCCTCCATGCTATTTAATTCACAGACTCACTATTTCAGAATTTAAACATTTTCAATGTTAATTATTTGTAAGAAATCATTGTTGTTACTCATTTATCTTAAACAGCTAACACCCAGTGACAAAGCCAATCATACTGACAGGCTTTAGGCGTATGTCAGTTGCTGTGCCATTTATCTGGATAAAATTACATCTCAGAGAGAAACCAAAATACCGGTCTGATGGCACACTATGGGAATCACAGAAATGTATTTGGCATGTTCCTTTATAGGGAGCACCCACTTTTTTAATCTCACTTAAAGACCTGTCTGCACATATTTCTATATGATGGTTACAGCCAGCAGCTGTGGGTGCTTCCCGAAGTCTGGTTAGAGCATATTTTTCCAAAGTTAATGCTGCATGCAGTGCAAGACACTGGGCAAGCTAAGCATTTACATATTTGCATTTACATATTACAGTAACTGTTGAACAAATTATTGCAAGAAGATACGGGGCAGTTTTTAATGTGTTTAATATTTCAAGACTATACGTTCCCACTGCTTAACAAGCCTTGCTTTATCGCTGCATTCATTTGCTTTAAAATGCACCATTTGCCAATCTTTTTAAATGTCTTTCTCAGGAGAGGGACTCTCCCTAGACCCCAGGTTTGTCCATTGAACTTGTTCACATCACTAACTAGTGTTTTCTATTGGAAAGGGTAGAGCCAAAGCAGTCTTGCTTAGTACCCTAACCCTCTTCAGAAGTCAGACTTGCTTAGCATCCCAGAAATTCTCTGAAATAAATAATGTTTGAGTTTTCTTTTATGAATGCCTAGCACTACTGAATTTTTAGTCCATTTATCACAGATATAGTGCTGAAAATCGCACCAAAAAGATGCCAATTTTTTAAAAATTTCTTCACGGGGGGAGAACCCCCCCCGAACCCCCCTTATTGCTGTCGGGGTCGCTCGCTGCGCTCGCATGCGTTCATTCGCTCTGCATACGCCCCACTAGTTTCAAATTCCACCAGCCGCCACTGTACATTTTAAGTAGACAGTAGGTACACATCAACCACAGTAAGTGAGCATACGACTGCAACAAAATGGAAAACAACTGGAAACATATTAGCCTCGCTTTGATGTCGCATACAACAACGGGTCATCTTCAAAGTAACCGGCATGGTGAAGGGTGAACACTATACAACAGTTCCCCTCTGTTTGTGGGTCAATTTATTTCATCATATTCCTTCCAAGAGTTCAGTGTAGGCATCGTCCCTTCTTCTACATGATATGGCATTTCTGTTCGATTAATCGAGGTGGGTGAGCCTGCAGTCAGGTACTGATAACTAGAAACATTATATAGCTCATTTCAAAACAAGCAGGATCTCATACTACACACAAAAAAGAACTATGTGACAAGGGTTTTTATGAGGTCTTTGAAAGCGACTTTTACTTACACAGAGAGAGCTCTGCACATTGTAGATATCAATCCCGCCTTTTATTAGGTTGCCGTCTTGCTACAGGCTTAGCTCTGTTAACCAGTTTAAACGCGCCCTGCAGCCCTGTTGGAGCATGAGATGTTCTGTAACTGCTTAACATGCTCAGTCAAGCGGCTTATTCTACTGTCACGCTCGTACAACACCCAGTTATGGATGTTGGAAATGTTTTATGACTGTGCACCCCTAAAGCAAAGGTGATGATTATACGGCCAAACAAGGGTTAAATTATGCTCACATAATTACTAGTTCATTTCCCTTGAGGAGAATGATCATATTGGCCAACTGCAGAGTTAAAAAAAATGTTGTGCTTGGTATGAATGTAATCTGGTGTCTCCATGGAAGGCTGACAACTTTTTCAACAATAACATGTAGTCTCCTATAACATTACCCTGTTGCTAGAGCAGATTAGTGGTTTTACACAAACGCTTTGCAAATGGCGAATTCAGTTTAATTCGGAAATCACAGTTACCTTGAATATTGGTATGAAAGTACTGCAATTCGATGCCAGCATTTTAAAAGTATTAACTTGGTCACTAGTGGGCAAATGTGTCATCCGTGAGACTTAAATAGTCACTGGGTGTTGATTTCTCGTCTCTATCAGAATGGAATCAAAAGAAAATAATTGTTTTAAAACACGAATGCAAACTATTTCAGACTGTATCCATTATTCTAAAGATTAAGTATTCCAACAAACGTGAATGATGATTTTCCGCTAGTTATTTTTTTAAAGATAAAACTGTCACGGATTTATAAAACGTCCACTAGAAATAAAACCTTAGACTTTCTTGAATTTTTATTTCCCTTTAGAGTGAACATACTTCTAACTCCTCAAGTGCCTTAAGGAAATTCTAACAAGATTTATTTTCAAGATACTCAAATCAAAATTAAAATATAAAAGTGAAACTACATGCACATGAAGTAAAAAAGCGAAATTTTCCTAACATGCTTTGTTATACCTTTAATAGAGGGAGGACTACATTAAAGTAAAGCTCTGTTTTTATCAATTATTATTTGGTCCTAGAAACAGCAGGAAACAAGATGCCCTGTGTTGCAAATACATCACGAAATATGACACCGTAGACAACAAAACAATCCCTCCAACTATAGCAGAAGACTGCGTTCTTAATTATTTCAAATTAGACCTCTTCTTGGAGAATTTTTAATTATCGCATTTTAGAAACATGTTTTGTTATATACTCAAACACCTCGCTCTCATGCGAGAATCACATTGACATTCTCCAAAAGGCATGTTTTCTTGAAATTGCATTCAATGTCCCATTCAATGTTCTATATTACTCGACCAATAATTATGCCAGAGGCGTGTTACTTAGAAGTGCTCAAGCAGCTCTACTGGACTTGTCCCTGCTCAATAAATATTAGCGATAAATTAATGAACACCTTGACTGTTACCAGAGATGTGTGTGTGGTGATGGCACATCATACTCTGAAAAAGTCTTAAATATAACCACTTACGGCCTTTTTAGAAAGGACTCTAAAATAGCTGCTTTACCCAGTGTTTACCTACTGAACACAGGCTAACTTTCTTTGATATATACCAGCATACATTAAGCGACTGCCATCAAGGGAAAAGTAACCCAAATAAGAGACGAGCTTCCCCACATATTTGCAGTGTTGTTAACACAACTTAGTTTTCATAATGTATACAGACTACTACGCAATAGTGTATTCGGTGCCCAGCTTCCAATACCACAGCTACCCCATGTGTATAGTTATCAAATAGTAATCATTTCTCTTCTATTGATGACCTTGGTAAACAAGAAATTACATCAAGAATTATTTGTGTTGTCCAATCAGTAATCTGTTACTGCACTGAAAAAGTGGCTGGTGTGCCACAACCATTTCATGGCTTTTTTAATACGGTCCCGCAACTGTTAGGTATAGCCCTTGGAGTAACCCCTAGCAAACAAATTCACAACCACTTGCAGCTAAAGGCATTAAATGTCTTCACATGCTGAGCATTTCCGTCCTGGCTATCCGGTTTAAAGCTTGTTCAGCTGTTGCTATATTCAGCAGAACTAGCTGTGAGGAGTCACAGAGGTCTGCTAACACTTGCATCATCTGCCAGACTTCCATCTGCATGACGAGAGTAAGATCGCTCACTTACATCCAGGCCTAGGCCAGAGGCACCACAAAACGCAGGTTGTTATTCCTTTGGGTATGCGGGGAAGATGAATGCAATATCTTTGAGAAATGGACAACTACATATGCAATTTGAACGGCTGCTTGGCCCATACTGGTGTCATGCCCTCCTGACTTCTCTTGCAGAGTATTCAGGAGACTTTCTGGTACATTACCTTAATGGTCTGTGAATTTGCAAACCCTGAAATTAGGAGGCAGTAAGCCATTTAACGTTTCTACAGTGTTACTGAGAGGAGAACAAAATTACATTTTTTACTTCCATTTTCCTCTGCATGCGAGTAGAGGGAGATCCAAATACGCAGAAAGACCACTGTAGCTTAGTGAGGCACCTCACGGATGCATTCAGTTCAGGGTAAGACACACACTTGCACATTCAGTGGTGAACAAAGGATGAATGACATAACATTAGTTTGGAATATGAGCTCTGAAGCGACAACGCGGGTGGGCCACTGTCACTTCATGTGTGAGATTAATTAAATAATATACTGTACAAAGCTTTATAATATTTGCAAGTGCCAGGACATTGTCATCGCTGCTCAACGAGGTTTTATGAAATAATTCACCCACAGCGTGACTATGCACAAGACTTGACTCTGGTTTCCATACATCACTACCCACACTAGCAAACGGAACAACAAAAGCCTGCATGTAGTAGCAAAAGTCGGTCCTAGCCTTAGTCCTGTATTAGCATTACATCCGCTGCCCCTTGAAAGGGGTAGAAGTCAAAATGCCACCGGCTGGTGTGCATGGTGAAGTGGGCCGCTGAACCACTACCCACACTAGCAAACGGAACAACAAAAGCCTGCATGTAGTAGCAAAAGTCGGTCCTAGCCTTAGTCCTGTACTAGGATTACATCCGCTGCCCCTTGAAAGGGGTAGAAGTCACAATGCCACCGGCTGGTGTGCATGGTGAAGTGGGCCTCTGAAGAGTTGTTCTCCGAGATGCTGACTACTCTCTGGAGGTTGCCCGCTTAGGTTTTCAATACTTTGCAACAAAGGGAGTCCACACATTTTTAGAAAGAAGGAAACTGGGGCCTTGGAATTTGCAGGGGCTTGCAACGTGGACATTAGGAACGTCATTGTCCACTGCAAATTACAGTGCCAGTTCTGTACTGAAAAGCTAGTTGTAGTAACAAGTTTCTACTACAGCATTCTGGCAATTACAGCTTTGCTCTCCTTGTGTAGGAAGGAAAATAAATCTTCGGAGGTAAAAACCCATATCTTGGAAGGTCAGCAATACATTTATTTTACAAATTTTATTTCAGAAGACGAGTCATGGATACTCTTCCCCCTGATGCCGTGCTCATGTCTGCCCACATGCATCGCACATGGAGAGCGAGGTCGGAGGATGGGCTGCTGCTCGCCGATCGGGTTGGACACCTTCTGAATCTGTCCTTCTAATCCCCCGGCTTCGATCGCAGTGTTTTGCCCCCTAGCTCAGGGTCTTTGGTGAGCCTCTAACACCACTGCTATTGTTGCCATGCCTGCCGCTCCGTCACTGTACCCGGTTTGCTCACGGAGGCAGGTGGATTCCAGTGTATGGCAGGGAGGCCGGGCGGCATGTGGTTACTGCAGGCAGGGTCGGATTAGGATCACAATTCGGCCCGGGCACTCCCAAAAAAGTGGCCCTCATTCCTGCATCACACCCGTTCACGAAACAGCATTTGGCTAGTCTCATCGTGCTCATTTTTAGAGAAATGTTTGATAAATTATGTATTTTAAAGCTCACAGAGCCAGAAACATTGGTGAAAACTAAAAGTACTACATTTTGGCGGGGCGGGCAAAGTGAAATAAAGTGGCTCAAAGGCCACAACTCCTGATATGGCTATGTTTGCCACCTGGCCGTTTTTTTTTTTTTAAACCAGCATTACCAGTATTTTAATGCCCTTGCCAGTACGAAAATGAAGAAAAACATCTAAAGCTGGTATTTTCTCCACTGATCGATATGTACATTAAAGTTTGAACAGTAAACGTAAGGTGAAAGCAGTTTAAAATGTGGTGCAAAGCTTCTTTAATGATCTGCGACTGATAGTTAAAACTAAGCAAAGGAAGAAAAGCCATGTTAAGAAGGAATACATACTTTTTTTTAATACTGAATAAAGAATCCTCTCTCATTATTAAGTTCCAGCCTTTTCAGATTCTTAAAAAAATGAGCAAACAGAAGGTTATGTTTTTTCATTGTAGTTTTATATAGCGTAAACTCGGCCAAAGGGCGCAATTATATGAGCACCAGTTACATTACAGAAGATCAAATTCATTTTTAGGTCTCGCCTAGCGAATGCAGCGCATGCGCTGCTTCGCCTTGGCGAGACTATTGTTGTCGGTTTTGGTGCACGAAGGGAGACAAACCATGTGCGCGCACGGACAGGCGATGTGCACGCGCATGGCGTCTCCCCTCTGGCGTCTCCTCTGAAGGGGGACAGGAGATGTGCACTCCGTACAGGGCACATCTCCTGTCCCCGCGTGAACATGACGCGCTTTCACTTTCCCTCAATTTGTTGTAAGGACTGGTTACTTTCCCTGTCAAGTCAACAGAGTCCTCTCCGCGGATGCTGAACTTTTAAATTGACCTTTCATGCAGCAAATTTAAACTTTTCAGAATAAATATACTGCGCTCCCAGCTAATGGGAACAGAGCACGTGTCAGGGCTGGAGTGGTGTTTTTCCACTCGCTGAAAGAGAGCAACTTGAGGTGAAAATGTTGCGCGGTTGTAAAAGGATGCAAATGTTGACTTCTGTGCACTCTGGTGTTTGTTTTTAAGGCTGGCGCTTTACTCGCTGAGGCATGGTCGAGCTGGTGGCGCATGGGATTGAGATCAGAGGTTGCTGAATTCATTTCTAACTCCCCGTTTGAACTTAAGCATGCCTCTCTCCTTCGCTGCTCCAAACTCTGGTTTTACTCTCTGAAAATTGAATAATTATCACGCTGAAGCAGATTTGCCTTTCTCCCTCTGTAAATTGTCCTGCACTCGTCCATGACGCCGAGAACAGCTGCATCCTTTCTACTGCTTCCCAAGGTTGTTGACATAAGGTTTGGTATTCCGTGACAGGGAGGCATATGGGATTGTGTGATACCGCGCAGCACAGGTTTATACTTTTATTAAAGTCGGGTTTTTATCAAATACAAACTAATCTGCAATGCAGAGTGGTAAATGTTGAATTGATAGGCACTGTAAAGCACTTTCGCGCCATCAACCATTTTAAGAGCACTTCCCTTGAAACTGCAAACAATTCTTGGGGTTAGTTAGTGCCTTTGTGTGGGATACCTACCTGAATAGGGCAGCCACATAGTTTAAATAAACTACCGGCTCTTAACATTTGCTAGTTGAAATGAGTATATCGAATAACTAATTCAGTAGTTTGTTTTGACAGTAAATTCCTCTCAAGCTTTATTAGTGAGCGTTTTCTCTTAAATGAATCATGTTTTCTGGTTACCAGCAATAGACCATTGGCAACAGAACTAGTGAATGGTCCTTGACTCGTTTTATGGTAGAAGCGATCCAGCAAATGCATATCCATGTATGCTCTTAAATTAAAATCTAAAAAAAGGCACAGATCGGCAAAAAACCAGCGTGCGGTATATTTAACTGGTGAGAGCATGTTTACAATTTTTGCATCCCTTTCTTCCCGGTTTATCGTAGACTAATGTTGTTAATGTTTAATCTGCCGCGAGGCTATGGTGCCGGGTACAACAATGCTAGTTCAATATTGCACAGACCTTTCCAGATTATATAGAGTGCACTGGTTCAGAGCGGTTCTGAACTAATTTCTTCAATGCCTGACCAGACAATATCTTTGCTTGAACAGTCTGTAAAGGAGGAGGACAAGTTGCTTCCATTGGTCAATCTAAATGTCAGACAAAAATGTGCCTTACTACCATTACCCAAGTTAGTGGAAAGTCCCAGGATCGGATGGAGAGGAGCAGCGGCGTAGCAAGGGCTCAATGAATCCTAATGCAAGCAAGGAAATCAACCCCCACTCTATCGTTTGGTAGTAAAACAAGCATTTGCATTGGTCTTGCATTTACGAGAGTTTGAGCTATTGGCATTGTAAATGACGATGCCTTTTATTTATGTGTTGATTTTTAAAACATAAATAAAAGGCATTTAACAATGCCAATAGCTTAAACTCTCGCAAATGCGAGACGTATTGCATTGCAAATGCTTGTTGTGATTGTAATTTCCTTGGAGCTTTCATTTTTGTAAATTGTTGAAATGTATGTAGTGTATCTTTTATAGTATTTTTAAAACCACTAACGGTTAACTTGTCAGGGTTTATTCCAAGATTGATGTTGGGGAGATGAGTTTGCAACTTTGGTCACAAGTCTTGCATAGCTCTGATATTTGCTTTTTCTTTTTTGACACATCTGTCTATTGTTTGTCGAATCTGGGGAACTATCAAAACATAACCAGGAGGGCCTTGATTACAGCAAAAGAGCATCATTGCACAGATACAGATTAGCACGAACATAATGCATGCAACAGAATTAACATAAGTACTACTTGAATATTTCAAATACCGGTGTAGATAGAACTGGAAATCCACGGACCTCCTGTTTTCTGGAGTTTGACCTGACAACCTCTCCACTTGTCTATTTCCTTCTCCGCTTTGCAGTAGTTCTCCATCCCTCGAATCCAAACACACAGTGGAGGGGGTTCAGGTGATCCCCAATGTCTAGTGATGTCTCTCTTGGCCACCAGGTAACCAATGCAGACCAATAGTCTTTGGCATTGTGAATTCACTAAACTCTCTATGACCCCCCCCCCCCCTCCAACAGCATCATCATGGGGGGGTCAAAGCGGTATTTGTTTTCATTTGGTGTTAGTGCACCCAACCTGGAGGCATGTAGGATTTTATTGCGAACATACTGAGCCCAGAATTTAACCATTTCGGGTGTGTTAAAGATTTATGAAGGGAAGCTCAACACACTTATTTTGTCGCTTGGCCTGCGTAGCTCATACGTTTCTCTCCGTGTCTACTGCACCCAGTGTGGAGGCATGTGCGATTTTATCAGTGTGAAAGTGCTTCTTCTCATCCTAGCATGTAATACATAGTAGTATAGACATCCAAAGGAGGAGTTTAAAGGCTGCACATTGTATCGTCATAACATACATAATGTAGTTACATAATGTAGTTTGCGCAATAAAAGGTGTCAATAGCTGTCCTTTTGGGGTTGATGGAGCAGGGTAAATGTAAAAATGTTAACCTCCTAATATTTTCGTACAATATTAATAAACCTGTTCGTTTAAGTAAATAACCAACAATGTATGTAAAGGGTTAATGGTAACACGCAATTCAGTGTGCAAATTAATTGACATAATTGTTTACGTTTCTAACATAGCATAATTTTTGCGTACTAATTTAATAATAAATGCATGATTTGTGCTTTTAAATAAAACGTGTGGTTGCAAAATAAAGCGATGGTAAGTAAGGGACAGCTTTATATGTTGCTTCTGCTAGGTAATACCTAATTGGGGTACGTAGAAAGACGGGAGGGAAACGAAAGGGTTTATATTTCTTTGTTTTAATAACATTTTGTTTATCTTTGAAAATAGTGCGCTTAGGCCTGCCGAGCAGCAATATAAAATGGCCGCGAAGTTACTAGAGTGCGCATGAGCGGATGCGACCATGTGATAGAGGAGAGAGGCTGTGGAAAAGGGATGATCACGTGCTGATGCCGAGAGGCTAAGATGAAAGTATGGTCAAGGCTGCTGTGACCCTTCTGAGCAGATGTGTGCCAAGATGATCAGCAAGAAGCATGAGAAGCCTGGTTGAATCAATAGAAGGAACTGTATTATACAAAATGTAGCAGAAAAAGATACAATTTGGACTGATCGAAACGGATGAGCAAGTGCATGAACTGTGGGAAACGATGCTTGCATGGACATTCCACACGGAACTGGTTAAGACCAGGAAGTTTGATTAAAATGTATATGGACCTGAGTTTTTGACCAATGAGAATGAATCGCGCCATGTAAGAAGAAACATTTTATGCTGTAAGCTAGAATTAGGGTATAAGAAGACCTACTCTTAGTGGGAGGGGTTAGAATGCTGCGGGAGATGCTGAAGAAGTTAGATGCTGTAGATGGGAGAGTTTGCGGTTGCTGATGCTGACGAGCTGAGGCTGCTGCTGTTATTTTACTTTTCCAGTTGAGTATAAAGATGCTGCTTTAGGAGAACTTTTATTTGATAGATTTTATTAGAATTATTAGGATTTCCCCAGAGAGACAGATAGGTTGATCTATAGAGTTCTTAGTATGATAACCCCGTTTTCCGTCTAATAAAAGTGTCATGCAATTTCAAACTATTCTTATATTGATGATAAATGCAATGATCTGAATAATAAGATTAATCTCAGTTTCCTGCATTCAAAACTTTATATAAACTTTATTATTCTTTAAACAAATGACTCAGTGATTTTCTTTAGTATAATGACTAATAATGAAATGGTAAAGAGTTCATTGTGATTGAGCTGGTCTTAATCACCATCAACTGATTCCTACTAGTTGGTCCATCGACCAATGAGCGGAATACCTTATAAGCAAATGAGAAATACTATGTCATTATAAAAGAGGTATCCCGTCTCCTTCCAGCGAATCGTTTTTCTCCTAGGTACATTGACGGAGGAAATCCAGGGAACAAAATGAGTAAGTGAATTTATATGCGGTGTTATGGGCCCCACCGTCATATGGATATAGTGTGTGTGTGTTAGAGAAATAATTGCACCTGGATGACCAAAGCATAATAGGAGAAATTATTTTTATTGTTAGCGCTGGATCAGGGCTTGAAAAAAGATGCCAGATTTTTCCTTCAACAATTCTCATATTGCGTGGTGCGGTGTATAAAATAGTGATCCATATGCTATATTGTGCACTGAACATATTCCATGATGATCAAACGGGTTGTCTAATACTGCTTTTGTTTTTAATGTTTCGAGTTGTAGCGGTTAGTCATCACAACAGTGTTATATGTATTCAGTCGGACATCCCTATCCGATGTCTGTGAAAATACATTTGTTGCGACCAGTCTTGGATGCAATTTGCTGGCTTATTGCTCTCCACGGCCTACACCAAAAATTTCCTGAGGGACGGAAAAAAGTAATATTGAGATAGTTTTCATAGTTCTGGAAAATGTTCATTTGATTGACTGCTCCTTTAAAGTTATGTTATGAGGGACTGCTTTCCGAGTGTTAATTGCTTCTTCTCAGTGGATGGCATTTTTGTTTTCATTTCTTACTTGAACTAGAATTATGACAAGGTTTATAGAGTAGTAGAATAGCATATTAATGCAGAGATAAATAAAATCTGGTCCTGTTTTGTGTGTGTGTGTGTATATATATATATATATATTCACTGAAAAAACCATAGGTTTTAGGGACAGTTATAGTTAGTTGGACATTTTACTCGTACAAAACCCGTGAAATTCCCCCGTTATAGTTAGTTCAGCTAACTATAACTCGCGCCCCGCAATGCACTGCTGATGACGTCACATATTACATCACTCATGACATGGTCAGTGACATCACTGATGACATCACTGATGACATCTCAAATGACATCACTGATGACATCATCCAGTGACTGTGTGTTTCTGTAAAGTTTAAATATTTTTAATATATATAGGAAAAGACGTATTGAAGACTGAGTGGGTGTGTAAGTGTCTGTATGGATGATTTAGTAGGTGCGTGACTGACTCAATAAGTGATTGATTTAACGTATCTTACTGAATGCATGGGTTAGTGACTAAACTGGGTGAATGTCTGTATCCGTCTGTCTGTTGCTGTGTAAGTGGCTGCATGGGTTTGTGAATAGCTACATGAGTGTCTATAAGAGTTATTGATTTGTTGTCTGAGTATCTGTATGGGTGGCTGAGTGTTTGTGTGGATGGGGTGTGTGCGACTGTGCATAGATGTGTGAGTGGGTGATTCACTGGGTGGATGGTTTCAAGAGTGCATCTGTGATAGACTGTATGGGTGGGTAAGTATGTGTAAGAGTGTGTTAGTGAGTGAATGTATGTCCCAGTGGTACATGTGTGAGTAACTACATATGTGAAAGGCAGTATATATGTGTGTTGGAGTATATAAATACCTATAAGCGAGAGTGAGTGATTGTGATAGTGGCTGTATGGATGAGTGTGTGCTTGTATCAGTGATTATATAAGAGCGTAACAATGTGCTAGTATTTGTATGATTAAGTGAGCTGGTGTGTGTATAACTGTATAGGTGAGTAAATGGCAGTGTGTTTAATTATTTGCATGACTGACTAGGTGTGTGAGTACCTCTATGGATGAGTGGCGGTGTTTGAGTGTCTATATAGGAGTAAGAGTGCATATGATAGTCCTGTACTGAGTGACCATAAGTATGAGTGACTGTACGGGTGAGTGAGTGGATGTGTGTGTGTAGACCTAAGAATCAGTGAGTTGGTATGTAGTTATTAGTGTTGGAGTGTCTATGGTTTTGCGAATGGCAGTCTGTAATTTAGATTGGGTGTATCAAAGGTTATATTAGGGTGTGAAGAGCTGCATCAGATTATCACGTGGATGATGTCATCAGTGATGTCATTTGAGATGTCATCAGTGATGTCATCAGTGATGTCACTGACCATGTCATGAGTGATGTAATATGTGACGTCATCAGCAGTGCATTGCGGGGGCGCGAGTTATAGTTAGCTGAACTAACTATAACGGGGGAATTTGGATCCTGGATCCTGGATCCAGCACTGGTGCATCTCCTGTAAACAGTTGAAAGAATGCGTTTAAGTCATACAGGCGATTTTTAAGGAATATTTGTAGTTTGTGAAAATCGACACTTTGAAACTTTTCTGCTGAAAACCAGACAATGGATTCCTATGGAAGAAAATATAAGTTACTGGTAAGTACGGTTAAAATTACTTTTCAGGTTCAGTGCTGGGCTAAAAGATGCAGCACTGGGTTCTCTCCTGATAACAGGTGAGTAAATTGGAATTCGTACTTTGGTTGATTTTAGAGGAATATTATAAAGTTCCAAAACTCCACACTTAGAAGAATTTCCAAGTGAAACCAGTCAATGTTAGCCTATGAAGGAAATTCAAGTTACCGGTAAGTACGGTTAAAATTACTTTTCAGGACCAGTACTGGGCTGAAAGATGCAGCACTGAGGTCTCTCCTGATAACAGGTGAGTAAATCAGAATTCGGATTTCGGCTGATTTTAGAGGAATATTTGTATGTTTAAAAAATCAACACTTAGAAACTTTTTCAGGAAAAAGCAGGCAATGATATCCTATGGAAGGAAATTCAAGTTACTGGTAAGTACGGTTAAAATTACTTTTGAGGATCAGTACTGGGCTGAAAGATGCAGCACTGAGGTCTCTCCTGATAACAGGTGAGTAAATCGGAATTCGTATTTCGGCTGATTTTAGAGGAATATTTTAAAGTTCCAAAACTCCACACTTAGAAGAATTTCCAAGTGAAACCAGTCAATGTTAGCCTATGAAGGAAATTCAAGTTACCGGTAAGTACGGTTAAAATTACTTTTCAGGACCAGTACTGGGCTGAAAGATGCAGCACTGAGGTCTCTCCTGATAACAGGTGAGTAAATCGGAATTCGTAGTAAGGCAGATTTTAGAGGAATATTTGCACAATGGTGAAGGGAGGGGGCGGGGCCTGAGGTGACATCTGTGCAAACGCGCCCGTGGCGCGTTTTAAGTTGGGGGATTAAGTCCCCTTGAATCATGAGGTTCCCTAGGGGCCAACTAGCCCACCATGAACCTCCAGTATGCGCCAGGGCTGCGTTGCAGAGACGTGTAGAGAGGCCACACCCCTTTTTACACCTCTCTGCAACGCAGCTCTGTGGCGCTTTCAGGATGTACCTGTTGGGCTAGTTGGCCTCCAGGGACCCTCAGGATTGAAGGGGATTTAATCCCCCATCTTAAAACGCGCCACGGGGCCTGTTTGCACACATGTCACATGAAGCCCCGCCCCCTCCTTCACCACTGTGCAAACGCACCCTGTGGCGCGTTTTAAGTTGGGGGATTAAGTCCCCTTGAATCCTGAGGGTCCCTGGAGTCCAACTAGCCCACCATATACCTCCAAAAAGCGCCACAGAGCTGCGTTGCAGAGAGGTGTAAAAGGGGCGTGGCCTATGTACACGTCTCTGCAAGGCAGCCCCTGGCGCATACTGGAGGTTCCTGGTGGGCTAGTTGGCCCCAGGGACCCCCAGTATTCAAGGGGATTCGTTCCCCTCTGCAAACGCGCCCCGTACTGCAGGGAGGGGGCGGGCCTCCGGCACGATGCCGGTCGTTTTTTTTTTTTTGTTTGTTTTTTAATGGGAGGGGGCTGCGTGGCCCCCCTTCCCTTGCCCACTTTTGGCCCCGGGGACCCCATCCCCGGGGCCTGAGCATTTTTTTTTTTTTTAATTTAAAAAAAAACGGGAAGAGGGCCGCGTGGCCCCCCTTCCCTGGGCCTGTATTGGCCCCGGGGACCCCATCCCCGGGGCATGGCCTCGATTTTTTATTTTTTATTTGGAGGGGGCTGCGTGGCCCCCTCCTCAGGCCATTTAAGGCCCCGGGGACCCCATCCCCGGGGCCGGCCTTTCCCTTTTAAAAAAAATTAAAAAAAATTTGAACTTTGGGGAGGGGGGCTGCGTGGCCCCCTCCCGGGCCACTTATGGCCCCGGGGACCCCATCCCCGGGGCCTGGCCTCACGTTGGAGACTGTGGGGGGTCCCCAATCCCCCACAGTCCCAGCCAGCTCCCCGCCTCCTGCGGAAGCCGGCATTGCTTTCCACATGGGGAGCAGCTAACATGCTGCTCCCCATGTGGAAAAGCAATTGGTTTGCATTTTGAAAGAGAGAGCAGGTTTCCTGCTCTCTCTTTCAAAATGCAAACCAAGTTTGCTATAGCAAACAGCAGTGTCCCGGGCGTAGGCACCCCGGGACACTGCAGGAGCCGGCCCTGGGGGGTGGTGGTCCCCAGGGCCATCAAAGGCTCCAGGAGGGGGCCGCGCGGCCCCCTCCCATTCAGTGCACAGCCCCGGGGAGGTGGTGGTCCCCGGGGCTTGGGTCCGTAACGGACCCCCATATTTAAATGTTTAGTGCCCCGGGAGGTGGCGGTCCCCGGGCATGTGGGGGCTGGAGCCCCCACACAGGTTTAAAAAAAAAAAAAAAAAAAGAAGCCCCGGGGAGGTGGCGGTCCCCGAGGCTGCGGGAGGGCTCAGAGCCCTCCTACCATCATTTTTAAATAAAGCCCCGGGGTGGCGGTCCCCGGGGCTTGGGGGCCTTAGAGGCCCCCCTACATAAATTAAAACCCCCCACCATGCCCCCGGGACTTGGGCCACCCGGGGCCAATTAACATCGAGCGCGGAGACCGCGCTCCGATTTTTTTCGGCAGGATCCGCGCTCCCTGAGCGCATCCTGCCGATTTTTAAAAAAATAAATAAATAAATTTTTTGCCCAGGGGTCCTTGTGGGACCCCTGAGCAGACCTAGGGGGTCAGGGTGTTTCTACCCTGCCCCCTTTGTGCGTTTTGCGCACTTGTTTCTGTCCCTCGGTTCTACCGAGGGATAAAATGGCTGCCAACACTTCCTGATTTGGAGTGTTGACAGCCAATTAGCATGCAGCTCGTGATCGGGAGGGTGCGCGAATCCGACGCGGCCATAGATATATATGTACTTTTACTTTTGATTTTCTCAGCAACTACTGAACGGATTTACACCATTTAACAAAAAGGGTTCTTTCTGAACCAAGAACTACCTCTTTGCCAAATTTGGTGTAATTCCGTTCAGCAGTTCGAGCTGTAGCCGTGTCTAAAGTTTCCTATGGAAAAATGAATGGGGAAAACGCGTTTTGGGACCCCCTTTTTTCTCGGCCCCCGCTTGACGAATCACCCCGAGACTTTCAGGGTAGGAGCGGACCGGAGCGCCCCACAAAGTTTGAAAATTTTGCGAAGATACGTCAACCGGCAAGAGAGTTATTTCAAATAGAATGTCGCGGATTTCCTATGGAAAATAGGTTCTAACTATAACTATCTACTGGCGACCGCCAGTAGATAATATTTTTTTTTTTACATTTTTTAATAACTATGGACATTTGAAATCCTCTTCCTGTGGATATTTCCATCTCCAGTGTTTTCAGATCATTAAAGATCGGCCTAGCAATTTTCAACGCACTTTTCTATATTCCGTATTTAATATTAATAGTTAGAGCCTCACCTCTGATCATCCATTATTCAGCCAGTGTTTTCACTCAGTATTCCATTGTGAGGCGTATTTGCAACTAATTGCTATGCTTTTCCTTTGATTCCATTTAGTATCTAGCTCTGTAGTGCACATGCATTTATGTTAATGACAGAGGGCAGACTAGGTTAACCATAAGTAACTATTCACATTAAAATCCTTCCATTACAGAACTCTTTCTACATATGTGGGTGTTTGTGTACATAAATATATATAGAACCAGTGGCAGCAATCTTGCCACTGTAGTTATGGTTAGGTTAACGTTTCATTGTAATGCTGTTTTCTGTTTTGTTTATAAGGTTGGCACAATTTGACGAATTACACGAAACGTTCTCAAATTCTTTTTTACCCGATTGGGCTTGGCATGGCAAGTTTCGGGCAGATTCATCGAGCATGGCCAAAAACAAGGAGGAACAGAGGGGCAACAAATGACATTTTCCATTTTAATTCCCATAGCAAGCTGTTGACAGAGCTACAGAAAACTTGGTGTGAAACTAGAACATTTCCTAAGGAAGTGTCTTTCCTTGGTTTGGTAGGAATCTGTTCAGTAGTTTTTGAGAAAGCAGTGTTACAAAAATGTGTTGCGTGGGCTAGAAATAGTTACAATTTTAGAGATATCTGGACATTTAGTCTGTGAACTTTTGTCGAATCTAGGTTTGAGGACAGTTCCCGGACCCAAATTTCAAGCGTGGGAACGCAGTGAGAGTGAAGGAGCATCGCCCCACTGTCAAAAATGCCCCCCAGGAAAGCCCCAGAGATGAAAAATAAAATGGTAATAAAGTTAATGTATTACCGTTTTATTTATCATCCACTCATCCTGAACCGAGTATCAGGACAGGGCGGGGCCACTGCTACTGAGTGGCAGCAGTGAGCAATGCACTTCAGTTTAAAGTGCACATGTCTTTTTGGCTGGCCGTCTTGTGACAGCCAGCTAGACATGCGCATTTTAAACTTCCCTAACCTAGCTGTCTTAAAACAGCTGGGTTAGAGCAAGGACAAGCCTCCAGTGCCCACGGGAGCACAGAGAGAGGCCCCTCCCTCCAATCCTGGTGCTGCTCTCATGCTGGTGAGAGCAGCGTCAGGATTGGTTAGGGATTTTGCTGGAGACAGACCAGAACACGGATGGAAGTGAGGAGGACTTCAGACTTTGTACAGCTAGCAAGGTAACTGGTTATTTCTTTTTATTTACACTTACCATTCACCTTGCATGCATGCACGCACCAATCACACATTTGCCCGGTCTCCCTCCCACCCCTACCTCTGACTACTTGCCAGCCGCCGCTGCCAAATTAGAAAAATCAAGGCATTTCAGTTGATGAGTGAGCATTTTTCCTGTTCATTTTCGGTCCATGAGATTTTTCAGATTGTTAAAAATCTCTCCTCTCTTGAGCATGTTACGGTGTCCATCCCCTCTTCAGTAGAAAACTGGAATCAAGTGGCCTCTTACTTCTTTGGAAAAATGGATAGGATTTATGCTACCTTTTCTGATGCTAGCAGGAATTTAAAATTTACTCCCCCGGAGAATACACTACCTCATGCAGGTCTTTTTAATCTTCAAGCTCCTATTGTGGTGGATACGCTACATCTTCTCTCAGCGGTAAAATCGGGCTCGCCTACTGATATTATCCCCCCGAACATGTTGCTACAAGGTGAGGAAGCCATTGCTCCTGTTCTCTCTAAACTTATGAATCTTTCTTTTACCTCTTGGCTAGTCCCGAGGGACTGGAAACATGCTATGGTGGTTCCACTACTTAAGAAACCCTTTTTGAATCCTGCGTTTCCAGAAAATTTGATAGCGTTCTACATGCTTCCCTTCTTTGCCAAATTAGCTGAAATCTTTTTTAATTTCCAACTGATGAAGTTTATTGAAGAAAATAATGTGCTACATGAGACTCAATCTGGTTTCAGACCCATGTATAGCACCGAATCTGCTTTGCTCTTAGCTTCTGAATCTCTGAAAATAGCGGCAGATGAGGGTAAGACAGCAGCCATGATCCTGTTTGATCTTAGTGCCGCCTTCGATACGGTTTCCCACGGCCTCCTTCTGGAAAACCTGTGGGATATAGGAGTGAGGGGTGGTGCTTTGGACTGGATTACGGATTTCCTCCAAGACTGGTCCTTTCAAGTCATTCAACAGCCCTTCAAATCGGAGACTCGCTCCTTGTTGCAAGGGGTACCGTAGGGATCAGCACTAAGTCCGACTCTGTTTAATGTCTATATGCGCCCACTAGCATACGTAGTAGCGAGCCATGGGGTGAAGTTAGTGTCATATGCGGATGACACTCAGCTGATTATCACCCTGGAACAGAATGAAGCTGAGGCTGCTCTTAAGCTTAGAGCATGCCAGGTGGATCTGGCTAACTGGATGAAGATCAGCTGTTTGCAATTAAATGCAGGAAAGACCGACAATTTGATGGTGGGTAAGCGACCTTCTATCTGGTCCCATGTTTGGTGGCCTCCTGAACTAGGGTTGGTCCTGGTTCCTAAGCCCAAGATAAAAAATCTAGGGGTGTGGTTTGACACTACACTGTCTTTTGATGCGCAAATTTAGTCTCTGGCTGGCACTTGCTTCGGCATCTTGAAGATGCTTCGAAAAAGCCTAGATTTGCTACCTCAGTCAGCAAAAAAAACCATCATTCAGGTGGTGATTGTATCCTGCTTGGATTACTGCAATGTTCTGTACCTTGGAGCTGCTAAGAGCAGAATGAGAATGTTACAGAGGGTACAGAATACCATGGCCCGGATGTTACTCAACATCCTGAGATGCTCCCATCTGGGTACGGCTCTTGTAAAGCTTCACTGGCTCCCTATGCAGGCCAGAGTGACTTTCAAAGCCCTATGTTTCTGTCATAGAATCATAAATGGGAAAGGTCCTAGATATCTGTTCCCCTTGATTAAACCTTATCGGCCTAATTGGAGTCTTAGATCATCGGGAATTGTGAGGTTGACCAACTCCCGAAAGTGCATAAAGCTTGTCTGGGAGGCAGATCTTTTGGCTTTCTTGCAGCTAAATTATGGAATCTTCTGCCACTTGATCTTAGGATGCAGCCCTCAGAAGTGCTGTTCCGTAGAAATTTGAAAACCTGGCTTTTCAGGCAATCCCTGACCACTTAGCCGTCTTGGTGTGTGGTTGCGGTTTTCTGTTGACGGTCAGGAAGAAATCCTAGCGCAAGGACACTCCGTTTGGAGTAACCAGGTGCTTTACAAACTTTTATTCTAATTTAACCCAGTGCTGGTATGTGTGATTGTCGGGAGGTTCCCGGGGGAACAGGACTCTGTGACTCCCACTGTAACTGATGTCCTGCTGCTTCAGGTGCAGGACGTGGACGGTCCCTTTAAAAATCCTTGGAGAGGAGGAGACGGGAGGCGTGACCTCAACCTTCCTATCTGGGGAAGACGCCGAGGACAAGAAGGAAGTAGTCGTGCGTACGAGTGCACACGCCGAGGAGACAGCGGAAAAAAGCCAGGAAGACGCCGGGGACGCATAGTAGAGTTTGTCTGGCTGCTGATGACCCCGGAGTTCCGCCGAAGGTCCCGGAAAGCAGAGTTACGCCAGGAGGCCAACGACACCACTCTTCGCCCCGCCACTCTCCAGGAGGAGCGTGGCTGGAGCAGGTACGTCGTCGACTACAGGGGCTCTCCAAGTCACTGGGAGGGAACGGGTAGCTCTTTGGGGTGGACACCGCTCTAGCCTTCTCTGCTGGGTTTCACATGGTGGCGGCGCGGTGGTCCCTCACACTCCCTTCCCTGTAATCAGGTCTCCTGAGAATCGTCCACTGATCTGTAGCTTGTTTTTGGTTTTCTTTCCCTACGACCCTCCCCCGACTCCCTGGCAGACAACGGAACTCCGCGTGAAAACCCCAGGCCATCCCTGAACCGGTGAAGAACAGGAGCCACTCCCAGAAACCGGACTCTCATTGTTTTCACAGTTCTAAATAAACCAAACCCATAAGACATCCAAAGTGTCCGACTGCTTACTTTGGGGCAAAGCGTTATTGGAGTGCAAACCCCCCCCCCCACCCTCCCTGGGATTCCCGACAAAGTGGTGGAGAATGCGGGCAACCTCCGTCTGAAACAAGATGGAACAAGTCATATCCCAGATGAGAGAAGGACAGTAAATTAGAGTAGGCCATGGGAACAAAATGCCAGCCAAGCCGAAATGGACCGGGCGGTGTTTACTTCCGCGATACAAACACAGGCGGAAAACATGACAAAACTGACCGAGGGACAATCGCAGCTCATTTGGGGCAAGGGAGAGGACCTGCACTGCCCGGAACGGTGATACCCCTTCAGAAATACGTCCCGGGGGACGACCCGGTCTCTTTCTTTCTGAATTTCGAACGGGCTGCAAGGGCCAGCTCTTAGCCCGCAGACCGTTGGCCATTTTACCTAGCACCATTACTCACGGGTGAAGCCCAGGCGGCTTATCAGATAGCCAACAGGGACGGTACCGCCGCCTATGGGCACTTGAAACCGTTTATACTGGATCGCCTGGGGGTCGATGACGAGGCCCACCGCCTTGGGTTCAGACAAGAGCGGGGTGCGAGAGGAGATACCCCAAAGACTCTCTTCTACAAAATAAAAGCCGCCGATCGATGGCTCAAACCTCTGGAGGCCACTCGGGAAGAGATCATGGATAAGATCTATCTCGAACAATATCTAGAGGCTTTACCATATGGGACACAGAGGTGGCTGCGCCAACATGCTGGTCTGACTCTCGAGCATGCAGTGGAAATGGCCACATCCTACGCCAGGGCACAGAACCGGAACATCATAAAAGAACCCGAGAGAACCATGAGACCTCCCAAAAGCGGAAGAAACGAAAGGAAACCCGTCAAACCTCCCTTTGAGCCCATAAGACCACGATCAGGAAGACCAGAAGCCCTTCCTTCCTCCGGTCCCCAGTGTTTCGAGTGCGGTGAGTGGGGACATATAGCCAAGTTTTGCAGAAAGAGGAAAGAGAAACCGGAGGAAGAACCCATGGATGTCAGCTACCTGCCCCGATCCATTCTGTACGCCCAGGAAACGGGTCCAGTTTACGTGAGTTTGGGCTTGAATGGCCACCCTGTAACTGCCCTCCTGGACTCTGGCTGTAGGCATTCCGTTGTAAGGAGAGAGCTTGTTCCCCAATCCTCTATAATAACCGGGAAGTCTGACAGCATCAGGTGTGTGCATGGCAAAATAAAGAACTACCCAATAGCTAGAGTAAGACTTCTAACCGATCAAGGCCTAGAAATTGTGACTGACGTAGGGGCCCTGCCATACCTTCCTGAGCCTCTCATCATAGGCATAGATAATCCCTGGTTTTCTAGCCTCCTGTTAGGGAACCTCAAGGATAGCTCAGACGTACACCACCCCCACAACGACCTCTTGACCTCCGAACCTTGGGCCATAGACAACCACTTTAGAACCGCCCAACTCAATGATAGCAGCCTCAGTAACGCATGGCAGAGCGCCAAAGACATCCTCAATTCCCCACAAAGGGTATATCCTTGTTTCGTTGAGCAAAAATGTGAGAAGTTGGCCTGGTATATGCTGTTCACTAGTTAAAGTGGACACCTTGCACCAGTACAATTCGACTCTTATGGTAGGTAGGTTTAAGACAACCGTTACAGAAAGCTATCCTAGTGGTAGCTGTGGAGAGCAGCCTTCAGGCTAAGTCTTGGAGGAATGTAAAGCAGCTTGTTTTACCACACAATCTCTTGAATCACCAAATGAAAAGACACCACACAGGTATATATATCAAATATATATGTATTTATTACTAAACAACTCTCTACTAATCTCTTGTGAGATTAGAAGTCAGGAACATATGCACAAATCAACGTTTCACAATAAATTGAGCACAAATATGGCTGGGGCCCTAGGGGCGTACCAGACCATATACTAAAAAGAGACTTAAGAACAACGACTTGCAAAGGGACAAGGCCTAGGGCCTTCAGAAGTGCTGGGGCCTCACGAAACCACCCAAGGCAGGTAAGTAAAGGACCCACGGGGGACGCGTGCAGTGAGGGAACACAGGCGCGGATCGCCGTAGACTTCAATGGGGCAAGTCGCGGTTGGAAATTAAGAGTTTAAGGGCACTTCGGGAGTAGCTACAAGCAAGTCACTTACAGGGTAAGTAGTTCTAGGGCCAACACCCACAGGAGCACCGTAGTGCTGGAGTTACCTCACCCAGGGAAGCCGGGTGCATAGGTGTCCTTTGGTGTCGGGTCGCGGCATCGTTTTCAATGGGAGCCAATGAAGACTTGCTGCTTGTGAAGCCAGAAGAAGTGTCCGGTGGAATCCAAGCCTGGATTCGGAAGGAGGAAGACCTGAAAGCAGAGGGGACAGTGTTCAAAGTCACTTGGCAGTGACCCGGGGCAAGGAAGATGAATGCCCACCGTCGTCGACAGATTCAGGTCGTTCACGGGTGTCTTGACTCTTCGGCCACGAGGTCCAGGAGGCGTCGAGGACGACCAGGAGCTGGATTCAGCGTGTCCCACGAAGTCTGCAGCTGACTGCGGTGTCGGGACCCGATTGGAGCCAACAAGCCTTGGTAGCAGCAAGTCTCGTGGAAAGAACAAAAAGTCAATGGTGCAGACCAGCAAGGTCTGGGGGACTCACCCAGCGAGGGTAAGTCAGGGCAGGCCTGGAGCAACCAGGGGAGCCCTTTGGATTTGTAGAAAAGTCTTCAGGGGACCCACAAGCCGGCTGGCAAGGGATCGCGAAGACGCCTCAGGAGGATTCCTTCAACAGGGGCCCACGGTCACTCGGGACGGGGTAGGCCTCTGATCTTGGGAGGGATCTCTGCTAGAGGCTGGGACCACACGTGGTCCAAAGCACAGGTTCGTAGAACGTCGTGAAGGGGTTGCACTCGAAAATAGTGCACGGTACCCAGGGACTGCGGTTCCTCGTCACTCGTGGGGTCCACTTGCCTCAGCTTCGCTGGGGACTCACGATGGCCTTGGAGAAGTCAGGAAATCCTCTTCCTGGGCTGCAGGGACTTCGGGCTCCGGCGGGAGCGGCGTAGTTTGCGACCGTCGTTGCAGTTTTTGGTGCCTGCCAAGCAGGGGAGTCACTCCTTGACTCCAAGGGAGATTCTTCAGTCTTCCAGAGGTAGTGGAACGTCGAAGGTCCGGGATTCTTCTTTAGAGCGTCGTCCAGGGATATCTAGTTTGCAAGGTCAAGGGTTCCCTATCTTATACTAAAAGGAAGGGAGGGACTAGCTCTATGACCCCACCTATGGGAGGGTCAGGGGAGTAGGTGGCTACACCCACTTCCCTTTGTCCAGTTTCGCGCCAGAGCAGGGGCAGGTAGCCCCTGAGCCGGTTTGAACTGGTGTATGCACAGAGGAGCCTTCTGCTCCCCCAGTGCAGGACTTCAAAGCACTCTAGGAGTGCACCCACCCAGCCCCAATACACTAAACCCTGTCTGGGAGGTGGTCACACCTCCCTGTGACAGGATACCTATTGTTGGGCCTCCTCCACTGCGAGTTTCGGTCATCAGCAGGAGGGCAGCCCAGTGTCTGTGACTGGTGGCATCCATTTTGTGATGCCAGGGCTCTTCAGGATTCTACCGCGTTTCCACAGTAGGTACATGTCTATCCCTCTAGAAGGGTGGGATCATACTCCCACACCAGGTACTGGTGTGGGGGTATGATTCCAAGGTGTTTGACACCAAACACGACATGTTTTGATGCAGCCATTCCAAAGTTAGCATTAACCGCGAGGTTATAATGCACTTAAGAGTATATGGTTTGACCGCATTCACAAACAGCCCCAGAGAATGGACTCTGAGAGCTGCAGAGGGGCCCTGCTCAGGCAGAGGCACCCTCTCACATAGAAACTAAGCACCCTGCCCTCAGGATTGATAGGGCCTGCCTTAGGGGTGACTGATAGGTTTAAATGTGTGTGCAGGGGAGATATAGGGAACCTATATCTCAGTGAGGGGTGCTAGCACCTCCTCACCCAGGCTGCAGTAGCAGGCCTGTGGTGTCAGATTTAGTCTGCTTCCCAGGGGTGGCATAATACATGCTTCAGCCCCTGGTAGGCCTGTGAAGTACCTATGCCCTTGGTACCTAAGGTACCATATACTAGGGACTCATAAGGTACCACAGTATCCAATCACTAGTGCACCTAGAGTGCACTCCAAGTCGTTTAGAGAGAACAGAGAGGCTGGGGCCCTGATTGGCAGGGTCCCAGCCAGACTATAGCCAGAAACCAGTGTAAACATCAGAAAAAAAGTGGGGGCAACATAAGAGGCAGATCCTACTCTCCTACACAACCCCCCCAAACGCAGGGACACTAAACTAACCTTGACCAGTTGAGTCTTCGTGCTCTAAGTGGAAATACCTTGAGAGTCCATCTGCATTGGCATGTTGGGTCCCAGGCCTATGTTCCACTGTATAGTCCATCCCCTGTAGGGAAATGGACCACCTTAAAAGTTTTGGGTTTTCACCTTTCATCTGTTTCAGCCATAGGAGGGGCTTGTGGTCAGTCTGAACTATGAAGTGAGTGCCAAACAAGTATGGCCTCAGCTTCTTCAGGGCCCACACCACAGCAAAGGCCTCCCTCTCTATAGCTGACCAACGTTTCTCTCTAGGGGTCAGCCTCCTGCTAATAAAAGCTACTGGCTGGTCTTGACCTTCATCATTCAGTTGAGACAGTACAGCTCCCACACCCAGCTCAGAAGCATCTGTTTGGACAATGAACTTTTTGGTGTAGTCTGGACTCTGTAAGATGGGGGCAGTGCACATGGCCTGCTTTAGGTCTTCAAATGCCTTCTGACAGCTAGCTGTCCACTGAACCTTTTTTGGCATTTTCTTTGAGGTCAGATCATTCAAGGGGGTCACTATAGATCCATATCCCTTCACAAACCTCCTATAGTACCCAGTCAGGCCTAAGAAGGCTCTCACCTGTGTCTGGGTGGTTGGAGCAACCCATTCCATTATGGTTTGGATTTTGCTCTGTAAAGGCTGAACCTGGCCTCCACCCACAAGGTGGCCCAGGTACACAACCTGACTCTGCCCTATCTGGCACTTAGTGGCCTTGATAGTGAGGCCTGCTTTCTGCAGAGCCTCCAAAACATTTCTGAGGTGGACCAGGTGATCCTGCCAGGAGGAACTAAAGACAGCAATATCATCTAGATAAGCTGAGCAATAAGTTTCCATCCCTGCCAGAACTTTGTTCACCAACCTCTGAAAAGTGGCAGGTGCATTTTTCAATCCAAAGGGCATCACCACAAAGTGGTAGTGCCCACCAGGGGTCGAAAATGCTGTTTTGGCTTTTGCATCATCAGCTAACCTGATCTGCCAGTAGCCAGCTGTTAGGTCAAATGTACTCAGATACTTGGCTGAGGCCAAAGTATCAATCAGCTCATCTGCCCTTGGTATGGGATAGGCATCAGTCCTGGTGACTGCATTGAGGCCTCTGTAGTCTACACAAAACCTCATTTCTTTCTTACCACCCTGGGTATGAGGCTTGGGTACTAGGACTACTGGGCTAGCCCAAGGGCTATCTGAAGGCTCAATCACACCTAACTCCAACATTTTCTGGACTTCAGTCCTGATACAGTCCCTGACATGGTCAGGTTGCCTGTAGATTTTACTCTTGACAGGCAGACTGTCCCCAGTGTCCACCTCATGGGTGCACCAGGTAGTCTGACTAGGGGTCAGGCTAAACATATGTCTGTACTGCTGCAGAACTTGTCTGCACTCAGTTTGCTGATGGTCAGTGAGGCTGCTTGCCAAAGCAACACCATCTACTGACCCATCATCAGGGTTCTGTGAGAGCAGGTCAGGGAGAGGGTCACTCTCCTCCTCCTGTTCCTCATCAGTTGCCATGAGCAAGCCCATGTCAGCCCTGTCAACATATGGTTTCAATCTGTTGACATGGAGCACCCTCAGGGGGCTCCTGGGAGTTCCAAGATTCACCAGATAGGTGACTTCTCCCTTTTGCTCAACTATTGTATGGGGGCCACTCCATTTGTCTTGGAGGGCTGCTGGGGCCACAGGCTCCAACACCCACACTTTCTGTCCTGGCTGGTACACAGTCAGCACAGCCTTTTGGTCATGCCAAGCTTTTTGTAATTCTTGGCTGGCCTCCAGGTTTTTGGTTGCCTTCTTCATGTATTCGGCCATCCTGGAGCGGAGACCAAGTACATAGTCCATCACATCCTGTTTGGGGGGTTTGAGAGGTAACTCCCAGCCCTCTTTTACCAAACATAATGGACCTCTTACAGGATGCCCAAACAGAAGCTCAAATGGGCTGTAACCAACCCCCTTCTGTGGAACCTCTCTGTATGCAAACAACAGGCAGGGAAGAAGAAGGTCCCATTTCCGCCTAAGCTTCTCTGGGAGTCCTTTAATCATTCCCTTCAGGGTTTTGTTGAAACGTTCAACCAACCCATTGCATTGTGGGTGATAGGGGGTGGTGAACTTATAAGTTACACCACACTCCTTCCACATTGCTTTCAAATATCCTGACATGAAGTTTGTACCTCTGTCAGAGATGACCTCCTTTGGGAAACCCACTCTGGAGAAAACTCCAATGAGGGCTCTTGCCACCACAGGGGCTGTGGTGGTCCTCAGGGGAATTGCCTCTGGGTACCTGGTGGCATGATCCACTACCACCAGGATAAATCTGTGCCCAGATGCAGTTTGAGGGTCAAGGGGACCAACAATGTCAATCCCTACCCTTTCAAAGGGTACCCCCACCACAGGTAGTGGTATCAGGGGGCCTTTGTGGTGCCACCTGCCTTGCCACTGGCTTGGCATGTGACACAGGAGCGACAAAACTCCTTTGTGTCCTCTGACATATGTGGCCAATGAAAATGTGGAACAAGCCTGTCCCAGGTCTTGTTTTGGCCCAAGTGACCTGCTAAAGGGATATCATGTGCTAGGGTCAAGAGGAACCCCCTAAACTTCTGAGGTATTACCAACCTCCTGGTGGCTCCAGGGGCTGGATCTCTACCCTCAGAATATAGGAGTCCCTCATCCCAATAAACTTTATGGGACCCACTAGCACTCCCAGCAGCCTCAGCAGCAGCCTGCTGTCTGAGGGGTTCAAGAGAGGGGCAGCACTGTTGCTCCTTACTCAGATCTTCCCTAGAAGGGCCCCCTGCCCCCAAGAACTCAACCTGATCAGGCTCAAGTCCCTCTGGGGCAGTTCCTTCTTCAGGATCTGCTCCTCCTCCCTCAAGAGGGGAATCAGTGATCTGAGACAGAGGGGAAGGCACTGCCTTACCCCTACTGCTCCTCTTCTTGGGAAGCATCTGGTCCATGGTTTCAGGATCCAGAGCTGGTTCAGTGTCATGCATTTTGGCCTGTGACCTGGTCACAGCAAATACCTCTGCAGGGATGCCCAACATCTCAGCATGAGTCCATAACTCTACTTCAGACCAGGCTGAAGTTTCTAGATCATTGCCCAATAGACATTCTACAGGGAGGTCTGCACTGACTACAACCTTCTTGAGGCCAGTTACCCCTCCCCAGGAGAAATTCACAACTGCCAGACTATGGTTGGTCCTGACATTGCTTGCATTGGTCACCTGGTACATTTCGCCCAGGATGATCTGTCCAGGGTCCACAAGATCCTCTGCCACCATGGTGACACTAGCACCTGTGTCCCTAAATGCCAAAGCCTGTTTGCCATTTATTACAGGCTGCTGTTTGTATTTGCCCAGATTACTGGGGCTCACCAGGAAGGACATGTCAATGTCTCCATCACAAATCAGCATTGCCTGAGTGGGTACTCTGACTAGGCCAGAGTCCACTTCAGAACCCAGGGTCAACCCTACTACACCCTTATTCTGAGTACCACCTCCACCAGTAGCTGAACTAGGGGGAACAGTTGCCTTAGGGGCAGGAGTGGTGGTGGTTTGGTCTTTGGACTTGTTACAATCAGAAGTCCAGTGCCCTTTCTGTTTACAGAATTTGCACCAGGGCTTCTTTTGGCCTTTTCCCTTGTTGGATTGTGACTCCCCACCAGATGCAGATTTTTGGGGCCCTTGTGAAGACTTCTGGTCTTTTGACTTATCCCCACTTTTCTCAGAGCCCTTAGAATCCTGCTTCTTTGTGTCACCCCCTTGGTTCTGGGTTTTCTGCCTCACCCTGGTTCTGACCCACTTGTCTGCCTTCTTTCCCAATTCTTGGGGAGAGGTCAGATCTGAGTCCACCAGGTATTGATGCAACAACTGGTTCTGGCAATTATTAAGGATCTGTTCTCTCATCATTAGATTATACAATCCCTTGAAATCAGTAACCCTACTGCCAACCAGCCAACCCTCCAGAGCCTTGGTTGCACAATCTACAAAGTCAGTCCAGTCCTGAGTCTGTGCCTTCTGGGTGTCTCTGAACTTCAACCTGTACTGCTCAGTGGTTAAGCCAAACCCATCTATCAGTGCACTCTTCAGGACTTCATAGTCATCAGCATCCTCTTCTCTAACAGTGAGGAGCTTGTCTCTACCTTTATCTGAAAAGGAGAGCCACAAGATTGCTGCCCACTGCTTTTGGGGGACCTGTTGTACTCTACAGGCCCTTTCCATAGCAGTTACCCACTTATGGATATCATCCCCACTCTGGTAGGGAGGAACAACCTTGCTCAGGTTCCTATGGTCTGGAATATATTCTCTGCCTCTAGGGACACTGTTGCTGCCACCAGGGGGTTCTAACCCCTCTTTTCTAGAAGCTCTCTGGAGCTCCAGGGCTTCTTTATCTAATGCCAACTGCTTGGTTTTGAGGGCAAATCTTGCTTCCTCATACTGCAGCAGTTTGTACATTCTGTCAGAGGAGGTCTCTCTTCTTGGGAAGTAGGAGTTCCTCTGGTAGACAGATTCTCTGCCAGAGTGATAGGAGTGGTCAGATTCCCTAGAAAGGGACCTAGGCCTCTCCTCCACTATGTCAGTTCTCTTAGGGAGAATTCCTCTGTCCTGTTCAGACCCCTTGGGACCTGGCCCTACAACCACAGAGTCTTGGTCATCCTGATGTCCATCATCTGACCCAGACACTGTAATTGACCCACTCACTGATTCAGACCCATTAGCTCCTAGAGCTAATCTAAGATCATCTGCTGTCAGCAGATCTATCAGGTGTAGTGTGGAGGGACTCTGTCCTAGCTTCAGGTGCCTTGCAGCACACATGGCTTTCAAGTCAAAGAAAGTCATGTCCTTATACTGAGGCTGAGTGGATCCACTGGGTCCACCCCTTAAGGACATTCTAGTGTTGTGCAGTGTTGTACTACCTACACTAGTTTGTGGCCTACTGATACTAGCTTGAGCTGTAGAAAGGGTGTGCTATCCCTTGGCACACAGCTCTAAGTTCAGTAGAACTTATTGATACTAAGCTTGACTTTATATGTACCTTGAGTACCTATAGTGGTTTTCAGTTAGTAATTCAAATAGAGATTTTCTGGTAAAACAATAGCAAGCTGGAATCCCACACGCTGCCACCAATGTGAGAAGTTGGCCTGGTATATGCTGTTCACTAGTTAAAGTGGACACCTTGCACCAGTACAATTCGACTCTTATGGTAGGTAGGTTTAAGACAACCTTTACAGAAAGCTATCCTAGTGGTAGCTGTGGAGAGCAGCCTTCAGGCTAAGTCTTGGAGGAATGTAAAGCAGCTTGTTTTACCACACAATCTCTTGAATCACCAAATGAAAAGACACCACACAGGTATATATATCAAATATATATGTATTTATTACTAAACAACTCTCTACTAATCTCTTGTGAGATTAGAAGTCAGGAACATATGCACAAATCAACGTTTCACAATAAATTGAGCACAAATATGGCTGGGGCCCTAGGGGCGTACCAGACCATATACTAAAAAAGAGACTTAAGAACAACGACTTGCAAAGGGACAAGGCCTAGGGCCTTCAGAAGTGCTGGGGCCTCACGAAACCACCCAAGGCAGGTAAGTAAAGGACCCACGGGGGACGCGTGCAGTGAGTGAACACAGGCGCGGATCGCCGTAGACTTCAATGGGGCAAGTCGCGGTTGGAAATTAAGAGTTTAAGGGCACTTCGGGAGTAGCTACAAGCAAGTCACTTACAGGGTAAGTAGTTCTAGGGCCAACACCCACAGGAGCACCGTAGTGCTGGAGTTACCTCACCCAGGGAAGCCGGGTGCATAGGTGTCCTTTGGTGTCGGGTCGCGGCGTCGTTTTCAATGGGAGCCAATGAAGACTTGCTGCTTGTGAAGCCAGAAGAAGTGTCCGGTGGAATCCAAGCCTGGATTCGGAAGGAGGAAGACCTGAAAGCAGAGGGGACAGTGTTCAAAGTCACTTGGCAGTGACCCGGGGCAAGGAAGATGAATGCCCACCGTCGTCGACAGATTCAGGTCGTTCACGGGTGTCTTGACTCTTCGGCCACGAGGTCCAGGAGGCGTCGAGGACGACCAGGAGCTGGATTCAGCGTGTCCCACGAAGTCTGCAGCTGACTGCGGTGTCGGCGACCCGATTGGAGCCAACAAGCCTTGGTAGCAGCAAGTCTCGTGGAAAGAACAAAAAGTCAATGGTGCAGACCAGCAAGGTCTGGGGGACTCACCCAGCGAGGGTAAGTCAGGGCAGGCCTGGAGCAACCAGGGGAGCCCTTTGGATTTGTAGAAAAGTCTTCAGGGGACCCACAAGCCGGCTGGCAAGGGATCGCAAAGACGCCTCGGGAGGATTCCTTCAACAGGGGCCCACGGTCACTCGGGACGGGGTAGGCCTCTGATCTTGGGAGGGATCTCTGCTAGAGGCTGGGACCACACGTGGTCCAAAGCACAGGTTCGTAGAACGTCGTGAAGGGGTTGCACTCGAAAATAGTGCACGGTACCCAGGGACTGCGGTTCCTCGTCACTCGTGGGGTCCACTTGCCTCAGCTTCGCTGGGGACTCACGATGGCCTTGGAGAAGTCAGGAAATCCTCTTCCTGGGCTGCAGGGACTTCGGGCTCCGGCGGGAGCGGCGTAGTTTGCGACCGTCGTTGCAGTTTTTGGTGCCTGCCAAGCAGGGGAGTCACTCCTTGACTCCAAGGGAGATTCTTCAGTCTTCCAGAGGTAGTGGAACGTCGAAGGTCCGGGATTCTTCTTTAGAGCGTCGTCCAGGGATATCTAGTTTGCAAGGTCAAGGGTTCCCTATCTTATACTAAAAGGAAGGGAGGGACTAGCTCTATGACCCCACCTATGGGAGGGTCAGGGGAGTAGGTGGCTACACCCACTTCCCTTTGTCCAGTTTCGCGCCAGAGCAGGGGCAGGTAGCCCCTGAGCCGGTTTGAACTGGTGTATGCACAGAGGAGCCTTCTGCTCCCCCAGTGCAGGACTTCAAAGCACTCTAGGAGTGCACCCACCCAGCCCCAATACACTAAACCCTGTCTGGGAGGTGGTCACACCTCCCTGTGACAGGATACCTATTGTTGGGCCTCCTCCACTGCGAGTTTCGGTCATCAGCAGGAGGGCAGCCCAGTGTCTGTGACTGGTGGCATCCATTTTGTGATGCCAGGGCTCTTCAGGATTCTACCGCGTTTCCACAGTAGGTACATGTCTATCCCTCTAGAAGGGTGGGATCATACTCCCACACCAGGTACTGGTGTGGGGGTATGATTCCAAGGTGTTTGACACCAAACACGACATGTTTTGATGCAGCCATTCCAAAGTTAGCATTAACCGCGAGGTTATAATGCACTTAAGAGTATATGGTTTGACCGCATTCACAAACAGCCCCAGAGAATGGACTCTGAGAGCTGCAGAGGGGCCCTGCTCAGGCAGAGGCACCCTCTCACATAGAAACTAAGCACCCTGCCCTCAGGATTGATAGGGCCTGCCTTAGGGGTGACTGATAGGTTTAAATGTGTGTGCAGGGGAGATATAGGGAACCTATATCTCAGTGAGGGGTGCTAGCACCTCCTCACCCAGGCTGCAGTAGCAGGCCTGTGGTGTCAGATTTAGTCTGCTTCCCAGGGGTGGCATAATACATGCTTCAGCCCCTGGTAGGCCTGTGAAGTACCTATGCCCTTGGTACCTAAGGTACCATATACTAGGGACTCATAAGGTACCACAGTATCCAATCACTAGTGCACCTAGAGTGCACTCCAAGTCGTTTAGAGAGAACAGAGAGGCTGGTGCCCTGATTGGCAGGGTCCCAGCCAGACTATAGCCAGAAACCAGTGTAAACATCAGAAAAAAAGTGGGGGCAACATAAGAGGCAGATCCTACTCTCCTACAAAAATGGCCTTCTTTATAGAGTGGGCAAGGAGGGTCAGGAACCCCAGCTGTTGGTACCCACAGGTTTCAGGGACCAAATCCTGTTCTTTGCACATTCCCATCTCCTTGCGGGTCATTGTGGGGCAGAAAAAAACAGCACAATCTATATTACAGAACTTCTTCTGGCCAGGGGTCCACGCTCAGATAAGGAAATACTGCCAGGAGTGTACGATCTGCCAAAAAAGGAACCCTTATACCCCTCCAAAAGTACCCTTAAACCCCCTTCCCATCATTGGCAAACCTTTTGACCGGGTTGGTAGGGACCTTATAGGACCCCTCCCCAAATACACCAGGGTTTACCAGTATGTTCTCGTCATAGTAGATTATTCAACCAGATATCCAGAAGCCCTTCCCTTACGGTCTGCAACCACCACCACTATAGCACAGAGGCTCATCGAGGTGTTCTCTAGGATGGGTTTTCCCCGCGACATAATTACGGATCAGGGGACCCCCTTCGTATCAAGGCTGATGAAACAAGTCTGTAGGCAGTTAAACATCAGACACATAAAAACATCTGTGTACCACCCTCAGACTGACGGCTTTGTAGAACGCTATAATGGCAATCTCAAGCTCACCCTTAAACTCCTAACAGGAGATGGGAAGAACTGGGACCAACTCCTCCCCTTGGCCCTCTTCGTGGTCAGAAGACAAGTACAAAGTAGCCTGGGTGTCTCCCCGTTTGAACTCCTCTTTGGGAGGAAACCTCATACGCTTCTGGAAATCACTAAAGAAAGCTGGGAAAAGGACGGTGCTAACGAAGCCCAGTCCTTATTGGATTACGCCAACCAAATCAAGGTCCGTCTCCATAAACTAAGAACCCTGGCCCATGAATCCCTAGAGAAGGCCCAAGAAAAATAGAAACACGTCTACGACAAGGGCAAACGCTGGAGAGAATTGTGTATAGGCAATTGGGCATTGGTCTTACTTCCCTCCTCCAGTCACAAACTAAAAAAAGAGTGGCAAGGCCCTTTTCCTGTACTGAGGAGAATAGTCAAAACCACCTATATTCTGCGTCTTTCTTCTTCCAAGAGCCGAATGTATCACATAAACCTTCTTAAAAAATGGCTGGGTCCTCCACCAAAAAAAGCCCATACGGTCTCCACGGTGGACACCCGCTCGCACACTGTCGATGCAACCGTCATCAATACTGATTTAACAGAGAACAAGAAGAACGGGATACACACCCTCCTTCATTCCTTTAAGGATATATTCTCTGACCAGCCTGGAAGAACGCATCTGGCCGTGCATTCCATTCCCACCCAAGAGGGTGTCACAGTTAAACAACGACCCTACAGGGTTCCCGAAGCACGACGTCTGGCCCTCCAGAGAGAGGTAAAACAGATGCTGGAGTCAGGGGTTATAGTACCGTCCTGTAGCAACTGGTGCTCTCCTATAGTGCTGGTACCAAAACCGGATGGCAGTATCCGGTTCTGTATCGACTTTAGAGCAGTGAACCGCATATCAAAACAGGATGGCTATCCCCTTCCCAGGGTGGATGTATTAATAGAACGCCTTGGTGAGGCCCGATACATCTCTACCATCGACCTCACCAAGGGCTATTAGCAGATTCCTCTGAATCCCGAAGATCAGGAAAAAACAGCCTTCTCCACACCTGACGGCCTATACCATTTCACTGTCCTGCCTTTCGGGTTACACGGGGCTCTGGCCAGTTTCCAGGGGCTGATGGACACACTCCTAGCACGACACCTGACCTACTCCTCGGCCTACCTAGATGACCTCGTGGTGTATAGCAAAACCTGGGAGGAACACATGACTCATCTGGGTGCTATCTTTTCAGAACTCCGGGCCGCACGATTACACATCAACGCAAAGAAATCCAGGTTTGCCTTTCAGAAGGTGAAATACCAGGGATATGTGTTGGGGAAGGGCTTGATAGAGCCACAAACAGAAAAAGTGAAGGCCATACAGGAAACCCCTTTTCCCACCACCAAACGCGAACTACGAGCCTTCTTGGGTTTAGTGGGGTATTATCGGCGCTTCATCCCACAGTTTTTCAACATTTCCGCTCCCCTCACAGATCTTTTAAAGAAGTCAGCCACCGCCTCACAGCTCCACTCCCCCTCGACCCCTGAGGACGTGGCCTTCCAGACCCTGAAAACCGCCTTGACCACCTCCCCTGTGTTGATGACCCCTGATTTCCGGAAGCCTTTCATCCTCCAGACAGACGCATCCGGGGTGGGTATAGGCGCAGTTCTGTCCCAGCAGGACAACGAGGGCTTAGACCAGTCCTTTACATTAGCAGGAAACTCTTCCCTAGAGAACGGGTCTATCCCACAATCGAAAAAGAGTGCCTAGCGGTTAAATGCGGTATAGAGAAGTTAAGGTATTACCTTGAAGGTAGGCCCTTTGTGTTATATACTGACCACGCCCCTCTGACTTGGCTCCAAAGAAACAAGGGTTGCAATGACCGGGTGCTCCGGTGGTTTTTAGCACTGCAGCCTTATCAATTCGAGGTCCGTCACCGTAAGGACACTGAGCAGGGAAACACTGATTTTCTGTCCCGTTACCCTCTTTCCCCCGATCCCCCAGGATTTCCCCGAAGGGTGTGTCGGGAGGTTCCCGGGGAACAGGACTCTGTGACTCCCACTGTAACTGATGTCCTGCTGCTTCAGGTGCAGGACGTGGACGGTCCCTTTAAAAATCCTTGGAGAGGACGAGGAGGAGGAGACGGGAGGCGTGACCTCAACCTTCCTACGGGGGGAAGACGCTGAGGACAAGTAGGAAGTAGTCGTGCGTACGAGTGCGCACACCGAGGAGACAGCGGAAAAAAGCAAGGAAGAGCGGAAGACGCCGAGGACGCATAGTGGAGTTCGTCCGGCTGCTGATGACCCCGGAGTTCCGCCGAAGGTCCCGGAAAGCAGAGTTACGCCAGGAGGCCAACAACACCACTCTTCGCCCCGCCACTCTCCAGGAGGAGCGTGGCTGGAGCAGGTACGTCGTCGACTACAGGGGCTCTCCAAGTCACTGGGAGGGAACGGGTAGCTCTTTGGGGTGAACACCGCTCTAGCCTTCTCTGCTGGGTTTCACATGGTGACGTCGCGGTGGTCCCTCACACTCCCTTCCCTGTAATGAGGTCTCCTGAGAATCGTCCACTGACCCGTGGCTTGTTTTTTGTTTTCTTTCCCTACGACCCTCTGCCGACTCCCTGGAGGACAACGGAACTCCGTGTGAAAACCCCAGGCCATCCCTGAACCGGTGAAGAACAGGAGCCACTCCCACAAACTGGACTCTCATTGTTTTCACAGTTCTAAATAAACAAAACCCATAAGACATCCAAAGTGTCCGACCGCTTACTTTGGGGCAAAGCGTTATTGGAGTGCAAACCCCCCCCCTGGGATTCCCGACAGTGATATGGTCCCTACGTCCCTTAAAATAAATAATGTAATGGACACATAATGGGGCAGGGTGGGGACCCTTTTACCAAGCCTAGGTCTGGAGACAGCCCTGCCCCCCCCCCCACCCACCAGAGTTTAAAAGTAATAAAAAACAAACGAATGGTGCTGGGTTTTAAACTAACAAAACCACTGACATTTACCAGTTATAGTTCTTAAGTAACTGTAACTCATGCCCCCGCCATGCACTGCTAATTACTTCTCATATAACATCACTTGTGACATATTCTACAACATCATTGATAACCTCCCTGCAATATCTCAAATGGCATCATTGATGACAACACTGTGCATGGTGAGGTCGCAAGTTATAGTCAGGGCCCCTCGAGTTATGCGGCAGGGGAGAGGCGAGTTATGCGGCAGGTTTGAGTAAATTAGGCTGCAAAAAAATGCTAATTATGCAGCATAATGCGGCACATTTTGTGATCGTACTACAGTTTTTTGTCATTTTTAGGTCGAGCCTCGAGTAGCGCGCAAGCGCTGCTTAGAGGCGAAGACTTTTAGTAAGCGGGTTTAAAAGCAGTCCCAAAAACGCTCGTGCGTCGTGGCTGGCCTTTTTGGGATGGGTACGCGCGGCAAACATGTGTTTCCAATAATCGTGCCCAGACGCGGGCGCGATAAGTGGAAACACATGTCTGCCGCGCGTACCCATCCAAAGGCCAGCCACGACGCACGAGCGTTTGGTCAGCTCTGCAGGCTGCCGCGCTCGCTCGCCCCCGCTCCCCCCCCCCTTCTCCCAGGGGCCCCAGCCAGGCCGTGTTGTTGTCTGCCTTGTTGTTACCGGGGTGGAGCTGATCAGCAACGCACAACGCCCGAACGAGTTGTGTGGCTGCCAGGACCCCGATGCATGCGAGTCACTGCTTTCGAAAAAAAATGATGCCGTTATAGTGCAACTGAGGAGGGCAACAAGCTTAGCTTCTGTATTTTCATGCGCTCCCTCCGATGCAGTAGTGTGGCGAAGATGCGGTATGTTTGACGTCATCAGCGCAGCTGTGCTGAGCCCTTGCATTGGGTAAACGCTTCTCTATGCTCCATTAAGCAGTCTGCGTGAGATGGTGTTATTTATATGGAAGAGTATGGCTGTGCTGAGTCTGCTCGCTGCTTCTTCAATGCTCCAGTATTTGAATACAAAAATTAAAACAACACTTTCCTATTGTCCTCCTGCGGGACATGGAGAATCAACAGAAATGTATTATGAATTAGGCAGCCGCCACTAAAGAGAACACCAGGACGAGTTGTGTGGCTGCCAGGAACTCCGGACTCCACACGCCTGGGCTAGCTTTATTTAGGAGGGGAAATATTTGATTTTTATTAACGCTTTCTGCACATTTTAATGGCAGTTTTTAAGCATACGAAGCTTTGTACTTTTATTTTGGCGCTACTCTTCACTTTCCCAGCGTGCAAGCAATTACCATTATGTTAATTATTACTTTGGCTGCAGAAGCCTCACAAGCACGTTTATCACAAATCACCACAACACGTCTCTATCTCCCCCTCGCACCCCAGGGCATACATACAGGAACAGGACGCATGGCTGTGGGCCTCGAATAGTCTCCTGTCCCTGAGGAAGCCTGATCTGGTTGTAGCCTCATTTCCCTGATCGCTATCGCTCCGCATTTAGAGCCTCCTTGTTAACAACATTTGTTGGAAGTTCTTCGGCTCCTCCTGTCTCCACACATTTCAAATGTACTTTTTGGGGTTGTTTATCTGCTCCTGTCTGCACGCATTCCCTCGTCTGCCCACATTGCAAAAACTGTTTGTTTCCTGTATATTTTTATATTTTTACAAAAATATTAGCTCCAATACTTACTAAATAATTAACTTCATTTTTTACCATATACTTTCAGAACTAGTGTCATAGCAACATCAGGAAATTTATGCGGGTTTTTTCAAAGCAACTTAAAGTTTTTTAAAAGATTTTGGTCCCTAATGCCTTCAAAGTCATTATTTATCTTTTAGATAATATCAAATTCGGTAGCAGCAGCAGCATTTTATTAACGCTTGACAGGTTAAGGTGCTCTGTCAAATTCTAAACATTTCAACCTCTGATGCCTTTTCAGTAATGACATTGTTTAGGTAATTACACATTTTAGGACATGTTTTCGTGCCACCAGCACGCAGTTCAGTATTCGCTAATGCTTGTATTTGTCACGCACCCCCCACCATACACACAGCAGGCCTGGCTGCGAACATTTACAGCTTGCTTGCTATGCTTTTCTTTCAATATTGCTCTTTCGTAAAAGCAAATACTTGCAGTTTGTTACGACTTCTTATGCTTCTTTTAAAAATAATTCTTACGCCCATGCACTATTCTGTTACTTTAATAAACTCTATGCTGTTTCATTTTATAGGCTGCGTACATTTAGCACCTCCACAATTATTCCCTTGGCTGCAGAAGCCTCTAAAGCAGAGGTCTTCAAACTTTTGTAGGTTGAGCCCCCCCCCAGCTGAATTTTTTTAGATGTTGGGCCCCCCCACCACCTGACAGAAATTTCTGGAATTTGGTACACTACATAATCGACCGCCACGCGCATATCACGGGCCATATCCGGCAAATAATGTTCTACACAATAAGAGTGTTTAGTAAACTGCAGGTTTGTGAGTGGTTGTGGTGAAATGACAGAGGCTTATTACACAGCTCAAAACACAATATTCCAAGATAAAATGTGCGCAAATGGATTTTACTAGGATTCTTTGTTTTTACACATCACCGACAGCAGCAGTGGAAGCTTCTCTCACACACAGAATAATGCAGCACAGACAGAAGCAGTGCAAACAAGACAGACACATCACCGACAGCAGCAGTGCAAGCTTCTCTCACACACAGAATAATGCAGCACAGACAGAAGCAGTGCAAACGATACGGACACATCACCGACAACAGCACTGCAAGCTTCTCTCACACACAGATAACAAGTGCAGCGTGGACAGAAGCAGTGCAAACGAGACAGACACATCACCGACAGCAGCAGTGCAAGCTTCTCTCACACACACAAAACAGGTGCAGCACGGACAGAAGCGGTGCAAACGATACAGACACATCACCGACAACAGCACTGCAAGCTTCTCTCACACACACAACAAGTGCAGCGTGGACAGAAGCAGTGCAAACGAGACGGACACATCACCAACAGCAGTAGTGCAAGCTTTCCTCACACACACAGAACAGGTGCAGCACAGGCAGCAGCAATGCAAATCTCTGTCACATAGAACAAGTACTGTAAAAAAGGCACAAGTGTATTTCTCAAGTAGGCGGTGTAAGCATAAACAGCCCAAGCTTTCATTACGCACAACGAACACGCATGGTATCAGAACCAGCACTATAAGCTTACTTATGCAAAGACAACAGATACACCCTAGAATGGGGCAGTGCAAACTTTCATTAGCCAAATAATTCAACTCGCTTTGCAGCAGGAAATACTTTCCTCAAGCAAAGAACAAGTACAGCAAATGCAGCAGTAAGCCAGGTTTCCTTAGCCAGACGAGACAGGCAGAGCACAGGCAGCAACACAGTAAGATTGCCTCACACATGTGGCAGGACAGCACAAGCAGCAGCAGGGCAAACATGGAATGTACATGGAATGTCCAGCAGCATCAGCAGAGCCTCAAACATCCAAAGAACCAGAAAAGCACAAACGAGAACAGTATAGACACCCCTCACACCAGAAACAAGTACAAGAAAGCAAGCAGCATTAGTCAAGCTACTACCACGTTCATTGCAGACAACAGATGCACGAGGCCAGAGCATCCTTCCACAAAATGAGAGGAAACTTTGGCCATGTATGTAGGGAACACAGGGAAAGAAGGAGGGGAGGCGAGAGGCACTTGAACACCCCCTTTTCCAAAGGAGGGAAAGCAATACCTAGCAGACGCTGGGGCCTGTCTGTAGAGAAGTCTTCTGGAAGGGTCTACTCGACTAATGGGAAAGAAAGGCCGTGGGGTGGGGAAGACATTGTTTCCTGAAAATAGTTACTGTATGGGCTCAGCAGTGCAGACAAACCTGCCATCGCTAGTCTTTAAAGGAATGCATACTCTGTGGCGGTCTGCATCTTAAATAGAGTGTAGATGCTGCAGTTGGGCATTAATGAAACAAGCATTGGTAAAGCCTTTTGTCTTGCGTTTTTTAGGTCTATGTGTTTGTTGGAATGGGTGTATGTTGTTTGATAATACTAGACACAAAATCAGAAACCACACTTCCAGAGATGTATATGCAAACATCCCACTCCCAGAAGAAAACATACATGCAGAGCAAAACACACACAGATGCACATGCAGCCAGAAAATCCATATTGGCACTAGGTGGATGTTGGTTAGATACCTGGATGGATGGATCGATGGCTGAATGACTGTATGCAAGGATAAGCGGATGGCTGCCTGAGCACAAAATGGATGGGTGTGGTTATATACATGAATGGATTCAATGTGTGTATGGATATATGTTTAGTTGTGGGTTGATGGAAGAATGGGTGGATGTGAATGGATGGTTAGGTGCTTGGGTAATGAACACATGGGGATGAACCAAACAAAAGTACAATCAGTTTTATATACTATCACTTCATGTTCAAGCAATATATACATGCATTTAAATACGAATGATAAAATCAGAATATATATATAGCACTAACTATACCAAAAATTGGCATATACAATGGACAATGACAGAGCTATTAAACCCAACAGAAGAGCCCTTGAGTCCGGAACCCACAACATGGCTCATGAATACACTTTAGTCTCCTTCGTCCCATATGATTTCATTGGACATCTCGCTTAGTATCAGTCATTTCAGCTGCAGTGGGAGGCAAGGAGTCTCCTCTGCTATGAAATCGAACGCAAAGGAACAGGACTGTCTGTTCGTTTGCTTTCGGTTTTAGCAGAGGAGAGTTCCTGCCTCCCACTGCAGCTGAAGCATTTCAGCTCTACCAATTAACCCCCTCCTGGGACGGTGAACTGTTAGCTCTTAACAGACAAAGGCATTGGCACGTCGTGCCCCATGATTTCCCCTCCCTCCCCCCTCCAACCCTCTGTTACCGGAGTTCTCTAATGAAAAAAAATTCCGATTTGAAATGGGTGAAGACTTCGGCCCGGGGACAGTGGAAGACAACAAAGGTAAGATTTTAGGGTGGAGTGCGCGCCCCCCCTGACATGGTGTCGCGCCCCCCTGGGGGGGCGCGCCCCACAGATTGAAGAACTCTGCTCTAAAGTACGTTTATTTGTGTGAACAAACCATACCGTTTACTTTGACAGGCTGCAGAAGCCTCAACTCCTTTTATCTTTATTCACAACAACCCGTTTCTACCATTCAGCCCCCAACATACACACAGGAGGCCTGGCTGCAATAGGTCTCGCATTATTGAAAGTTTAAGCTATTGGTTTTGCATTATTATTTGCAGCGCCAATAGCTCAAACTTTAAGTAATGCAAGACCTATTGCACTCACTAAATACTCAGGGCCAGCACAGCACCACTCAACGCCACCACAGCATCACTCAGCGCCACCACAGCATCACTCAGCGCCACCACAGCATCACTCAGCGCCACCACAGCATCACTCAGCGCCACCACAGCATCACTCAGCGCCACCACAGCATCACTCAGGGCTACCACAGCAACACTCAACGCCACCACAGCATCACTCAGCGTCACCACAGCATCACTCGGCGTCACCACAGCATCACTCAGGGCCAGCACAGCACCACTCAACGCCACCACAGCATCACTCAGCGCTACCACAGCATCACTCGGGGCCAGCACAGCACCACTCAACGCCACCACAGCACCACTCAACGCCACCACAGCATCACTCAGCGCCCCCACAGCATCACTCAGGGCCAGCACAGCACCACTCAGCGCCACCACAGCATCACTCAGCGCCACCACAGCATCACTCAGCGCCACCACAGCATCACTCAGGGCTACCACAGCAACACTCAACGCCACCACAGCATCACTCAGCGTCACCACAGCATCACTCGGCGTCACCACAGCATCACTCAGGGCCAGCACAGCACCACTCAACGCCACCACAGCATCACTCAGCGCCACCACAGCATCACTCAGGGCCAGCACAGCACCACTCAGGGCCAGCACAGCACCACTCAACGCCACCACAGCATCACTCAGCGCCCCCACAGCATCACTCAGGGCCAGCACAGCACCACTCAACGTCACCACAGCATCAGTCAGCGCCACCACAGCATCACTCAGGGCCAGCACAGCACCACTCAACGCCACCACAGCATCACTCAGCGCCCCCACAGCATCACTCAGGGCAACCACAGCATCACTCGGGGCCACCACAGCATCACTCAGGGCCAGCACAGCACCACTCAACGCCACCACAGCATCACTCAGCGCCCCCACAGCATCACTCAGCGCCACCACAGCATCACTCAGCGCCACCACAGCATCACTCAGGGCTACCACAGCAACACTCAGGGCTACCACAGCATCACTCAGCGTCACCACAGCATCACTCGGCGTCACCACAGCATCACTCAGGGCCAGCACAGCACCACTCAACGCCACCACAGCATCACTCAGCGCCACCACAGCATCACTCAGGGCCAGCACAGCACCACTCAACGTCACCACAGCATCACTCAGCGCCCCCACAGCATCACTCAGGGCCAGCACAGCACCACTCAACGCCACCACAGCATCAGTCAGCGCTACCACAGCATCACTCAGGGCCAGCACAGCACCACTCAACGCCACCACAGCATCACTCAGCGCCCCCACAGCATCACTCAGGGCAACCACAGCAACACTCAGCGCCACCACAGCATCACTCAGCAACACAACAGCATCACTCAGCACCACCAAAGCATCACTCACGTCCAACACAGCATCACTCAGCACCACCACAGCATCACTCAGCACCACCACAGCATCACTCAGCACCACCACAGCATCACTCAGGGCCACAACAATATCACTCAGCGCCACAACAGCATCAGTCAGCACCACAACAGCATCACTCAGCACCACCACAACATCACTCAACACCACATCAGTATCACTCGGCATCGCCTTTGCAATACTACACCACCACATCATCATCACTCAGCAAGACCTAAGTATCATTCAGCATCACCTCAGCATCGTCTCAGCACCAGTCACCACCACCACTACCACCTCAACATCACTCAACACCACCTCAGCCTGCTCTCGGAATCTGCCATCTGTTGAGTCTCCCCTAGCGTCTGGCCGCTGCTAGTGTTATAATACAGGTACTAGTTCACAACCTTCAACCTCCAATTGTTTTTGCCCCCTCAAAAACAAGCATTGGCATAGCCAATAGGTCTCGCTTTTGGGACCTTATAAGTGTTTACCCATGCAACAGTTGATGTTGTTGCACCAAGGATATTGTGCTGCATAACTAAATACTTATAAGGTCCCAAAAGCGAGACCTATTGGCTATGCCAATGCTTGTTACAATGGATATTGGTTGCGCCTCATTAGTACCAGTTTAACACCCCAATATAGCAATAAGCAAACAGTAAGGTGACCAATCAACCTTTACAAAGGGCCCTTTTCTGTGCAGCAACACTTGTCGCTGCATTTTTAATAACTTTTGAACCGTTTGAGCTAGGAACAAAATTTATTTTTGTTAAAATCTGCAGATTATGCAGCAGATGATTGATTATGTGGCAAATGCTGCAAATCTATAATTATGCGAAAAACACAGCAACCGCATAATTCCAGTTGCCCTGGTTATAGTTA